>JALBCR010001032.1:0-67021 GCA_030710515.1 Abscondita cerata
TCAATTGTGCTTCGTTCAGTTACGTATTGCTGGTTTTCTCGGAAACAGATAAAATATCGTATTTAAACAGGAGTACCAATATTGTGTAGAAATGATGTTTACGTCATATTCTCTAATCAAAATCACTAAAAGTTTTCTCAAAAAAAGTTACCAAAAGATTTCATCATCAGGAATCATTCACGTAGCGCCCCTACAACAAATTGTAAAAATACATAAAATAATGTTCTTAGTCTAAAGTTATGCTTCTATGCCGATTTTGATAAGAATTGATAAATTTACAGTGTAATTATTAACAAAACATGAAAAAAAAATTTTTAATTTAACGCTCTGTATTTTTTCCACAGCAATATTTTATTAAGGAATATCGAGTCCTATGGTCATATTTTAGCATAAATAACCCGCCCTTAGCCTATGTCCCAATATTTATAAATCACCCTGTATAGAACAATCTAATAAAAGAAAGACAAACGACTGGAATGTAGTTTCGCTTAAAATAATCGATAGAATAGAAAAAGAAATAAATGTAACGACAAGAAAGTGAGAAGTTGAGAAATGAGAGTTGGATCAAACGAAAACTACAGAAACAAGAAGGAAAAGACAAGAAACTCATAAACCCGAGAAAAGCCCCAGCACGAAAAGGGAAAAGCTTAGAAAGCTTAGCACAGGAATCAATTTCCTAATGGGAAAAAAAAAGAGTTGAATGCTTTTAAAGGATACATTGGTAAACAAAGGCCGAATGATAGAATAAAAACGTAGTAGGATTAAAATATTACAAGTGTAGGTACGTCAAGTCCTTTTGGAAGGGTTATCCACGAGTACCGAACTAGGCCTGTCACATGGCATTTCCACAACTTAAATTATGTGAACCAAGTTCACTATCACTTGCGCATACACGGTCACAAGTTTTCTGTGATTGCCTCACTGTATTTGTATGCCATAATAAAACCTTCGACAAATTAGTTTAGGCTTTTGCGAGCTGTTTGTAAACTGATGTTCTAAAAACTAGGCCCTAAAGGTCGTCGTTGATTAGAATTTATTCTTAAAGTTTCGCTAATGCGAGTGGTCAGATTCTTCAGAGGTCCTTTCCATTTCAGATGTTGTATGTAGACTGATGATTTTGCTTGTCAGATTGTATTTATACTGGTTCAAAGGGGATGGGGCATGCATTGCACTTCCTTAATGCGAATATTCACAGTGTTCATCAATCTACATCCTAAATCGGAGATGAAAGGACCTCTGAAGAAGCTGATCACTCGCGTTAGTGAAATATATACAAATCAATAATTGTTTAAGAAAACAAAAAATAATAATTGTATCCAAAACACAACAGTCTCAAACTTACATAAATGTGTCTTAAATAACTAGGTTAATATATAGTGACCGGCAAAGAGTTTGAATCAAATGGGAAAAATTTTGTAATTGAGATATCTGAAAATTTCATTGGGAAAGAAAATCCGGATTTCGAATGACAAAAAAAAACACTTGTCAAATGTCATGTGACCACTGTCATGGCGGCAAATTAAAAAAATATCCCTTTAAATATGTAAATAGTGAGGTTAGATAACAAGATATTAAAAATGCCTAAATAAAAAGTTGTTCAGAATTAGATTATACGTCTATGTGCAAATTTTAAAAAAATAACGACTTTTCAAAAATATCAGTTTTCCGGCATTTTTTCCGGAAATATTGAGAAAACAAAATTTTTGCGTTTGATTTGCATAAAACTCAATAAAACCAACAAATAACATTGACAATCTAGTAATTTTTATTTATTAGTCTACCAATGGACGGTAAAGAACAAAAAACACTGTTTTTTAGGACGGACTTTGTTGCCAGAACTCTTACCTGTTACCGTAAAAAAATTAAAAAAAAAAAAAAAAAAAAAAAAAAAATATTTTTTTTTTTGTTTTTGGAGAGTAGCCATATAACATCCAAATTTGCCGTCGAAAACCATTTTTAAAATGTCTAACATAAATAAAACAAGGTTTGACCATGACCATGCGCACGTTCTTTCTAAAACTAGTTAAAAATAGAAAATTAAGTTTTAAAGAAAAAATTGTGTCAGAACAAAAATACATATAGAACAATAACATGTTCCAAGACAACACGCTTTTTAAATTATTGTCACTTTAATAGTACTCGTTATTCTAACCTTTAATTTAAAAGTGAGTGAGATATTATACTAAAACCAATTAGGGTTACTGTGATAGTCATATCTCAGTAATTACTTATCGGATCAGAAAATAATTTAAAATTTTTGTACAAATTTATTACCCAAATTTAATTTTTAAAGTTTATTTTTAAATTTTTTTTTTGGAATTTTATATTTTTATATTGAAAAAGAATTAAATTTATGTTTTTAATTTCAAAAATTTTGTATATTTAAATTGTATAAGGTATAATAATTTAATACAATTTTTTAAAGAAAATATTCCAAGACGTTTGAAAATACATGTAGGTTAACTTGCATTCTGATGGGTTTTATAGAATCATGGCCAAAATCTAATGGCAAATCTATTGGAATGTTATAAATAAGACAATTGTGCTGCAATGAGCTTCTTAAAAGGTTAGAATCGTGGATTTATAAAGGATAAAAATACGGACGAGTGGTTTTCTTGAGATCTTGGCTTTACATAAGGAAATCAATCCCCAAATTGTATTAGAAAATTTCATTATAGACGTATACTCTAAGTCTGATCGAAACCAGGAAGTAGAGACTCTTAAAAAGTTTAATCATTTTACACCAAATAAACCCCAGTATTTAAAATTTTTGGTTTAGGTAAACCCTCGCATAACTCACCAAAGTTTCCTATTTATCGAAGGATGATTTTGCCACTGGCTATTAAACATGGTAGCAAAAAATCCTCAATTTTTGTCAAATGTGTTGTGGACTGACGTCATGTCATTCCATTTAATTTTTACTTTTTTTAATTTGGGTCATGGTGTAAAAACTAGCTCCCTGGCCGAGAAGGATTCAACTGGGAAAGTTAGGAAGGAATGGAAAGCTGCACTCTCACTAGAAAATCAAATTTTATAAATTCTGCATCTTTCGCAAAGCGTTAAGTATACTATAATAATGAAAACAATAGAAAGGAAAAAACGTCAATACTTCAGCCAGACGTTGCGACACATCAAATACTTGCCAGAACAAAATAAACACATTGGTTGTAGAACCTACAGAAACGCCTCGTTTGTAGATTATAGATCATAATACTTTTTTTTAATAAAATATAGTAATGGCACCGTTAGTAGATGATGATAATGAGCTGATTTGACGTTGAATATGCAGACTCTTAATATTAATTATTTAAATCAAGAGATTTAGTATGACAGAAGTTTGAATAGTAGCTATATCACAAAACCATACAATTATTAAGAAATTACCAAATCTTATTGAATAGAAACCGAATGCCGGGTTTCACCAACATCACCTAAACTTAAATTAATCATTCCTATGATTGTACCTACGATTTAAGTAATTTGTCTGAATCTGGTTGGTCACACTACCCACAAATGATTTTCCGGTTAGTATTTAATTAGCATTATCCTGTTCTCTAATAATTTTAACAGATTCCACTTTTCTAAAAACAATCAATCAACTGTTGCACATTATACGATAAATATTGTCAAATATACGTCAGCAAATAAAACGTACGTATCAATAAAATATGAAGTAAACATTCAAAATCAAGTTCCGACCGAAAGTTAACATAGGGGTAAAAACATATACGGCAATTAAAAATCGTTTAGCACTTTAGATTGACACTAATAATATTGTTTAAGACCAATACTCGACTGGTGATACCGTTTTTGCGGCTTACATTTCACTTAGGTTAATATTTTATGGGTTGATATAATAGTTTGCAACAGTCGACCCTAAAAATAGTAAAATAAATAAACAAAAAAATTTATGTACACATTAATTTAATCCCGAAACTTCCTTCTCCTAAGCTGTTTTTGCAAAAAAATTAAGACATTTATTAACCAGAGCTTTCGTATATACAAAACGATGTTTATAACTGGTTTTACATAGATCATAATTTTTAAACAAACTAATTTTACACTACACAATTATTATTAGCGGCATGTTGCCTAATTTTTATTTCTGTGAAGTAAAACAAATGAAGTTTAGTAACTTCCGTTGTAAAACCGTGTTCGAGCGGTTAATCCAGTTTTACCAAATTTGGTAGATCGCGTGTCTTGATTATGTACATAAACAAATAATGTACGTTTTTGTATCGTGTATATCATGAGAGTGTTCTAATTAAGCTATAAATTTATTGTGCTAGTAGCACATGCTGCCGTCTATTGCAAAAAAGCAGAAATTTAAAGTAAAAATTAATCTAACTTTTTTTTTTATTTGATTACTACATTTCTCTTTACTTTTTATTTTTTGTGCTTTTTCTGTTTTTTTTGTTTTTTTTTTGTTGTTGTTTTTATAGGGAAGGGAAGGGGTATGTTAAAAGGAAGTACGTTCTTCGAAATATGAAAATAAATCAAGTAAACTTTTATAATAATAATAAAAGCGAGAAAAAAAAATGAAAAAAATTTTTTAGAAAATTAAATTGTTAAAAAGTTTTTTATTTTTAATTTTATTTAAAATTATTAAAATTTTATTTTTTTATTTCGCCCAAGAAAAAAAGTTGAAAATTTTTTTTAAAAAATTAAAAAGGTAAACAGGGGGGGTAATTGTTAATTTTAATTTTTAAACTGTTTATTTTATTTTTTTTTTTTTTTTTTTTTTCCGTGACATAATGTGTCGGGAAACTTGTATGTCAGCTTTTTAGATCTTAGGTGTAGAATGCTATGAAACGTGCAGATCCGCGACATGAGGCCCAAAAAGTTCACCGTTAGATTTGGGCCCATACAATATTGGATGCAATATATTTTTTCAAATTGTACGTCAGCTTTTTTTGCAGACAGGTTTCTAAGGTATGGTTTAGTTACCAAAGCCAAAAAAGCTGACGTTTTTATCCAGACCCAAACGTTCAGGCCCATACAATTCTCATTGCAATGTGCATTGGCAATTGTATCGTCAGCTTTTTTGTAAATTGCTTTTTCTCGATGAAATATCATCGAATTTCAAAAAGCTGACGTTTTGGTTGAAGCGGTGAAAAGTTAAAAGGAAAATAAATCCGGAAAATGTCATAATTCGATTCTTTTTTTAATACTCTGCCCCTCAAGTCCCAATTCGATTTAAAAAAAGAGAAATTGTTGGGATTATTGGTACACAACGTAAACCAACGTCAAATTCAGAATTGATTTTCGGAAAACCGGAAAATTGTTATTTTTACAGAGGCTAGAAAGCTATATGAGAATCATAATAGAAACAGGTAATGTTTTAATTATTCAAAAAAGTACTTTTCTCAAGACATCTCGCCTTTTGCAGAACTCTCGATAAATATTTTTTTCTGAACTTTTGAGAAAAGTTCAATTTTTTCATAAACAATTAAATTATTTTCTACTGAATTATCGATAAATACTGTTTTATCAATTTCTTGAAAGCTGTTTACTGATCTATTTTATTGCAATTATAAATTTCCACGTTTAGGCTACACCGCACATTCACTCACTTTCTCTTGAAAACTCTCGGTTCCAATGAAACTGCGCGGATTCATGTTTAATATTACAACTTTTCAATTTTCCGGAAAATTTTCCAGAAACCACGTTCTCCAAAATTTGCCGGTGTGTGTAAAAACGACTTAACAATTCTTTAATCCTGAGATTATTGCTTGCTAGTTGCGACTGTTACAATCGAATTTTTATAATTAAAAAATTACTACTTTAGGATTTTCCAGACGATTTTCCGGTCAATCATCCCATAAACATCTGCGCATCTAAACAGTTTACGCAAAATAAAAAAATAATTGATTTTTACTCTTGAAAATTTCTGCTCACAAGTTGGAAAAATCAAAAAACGGATTTTCTGTGATACGGAAATCCCAAGGAATTTCCTTATCAATCGTCAACCTGTGCAGAAAAAAAACAAAAAAATTTTTACTCCCGAAAATTACTGAGAAAACTTGGAGTTGAGAAAATCCAAGAGAAGCATTTATTATATTATTAATGAAAAAAATAACAATTTTCCGATTTTCCGGAAAATCAATTCTGAATTTGACGTTGGTTTACGTTGTGTACCAATAATCCCAACAATTTCTCTTTTTTTAATCGAATTGGGACTTGAGGGGCAGAGTATTAAAAAAGAATCGAATTATGACATTTTCCGGATTTATTTTCCTTTTAACTTTTCACCGCTTCAACCAAAACGTCAGCTTTTTGAAATTCGATGATATTTCATCGAGAAAAAGCAATTTACAAAAAAGCTGACGATACAATTGCCAATGCACATTGCAATGAGAATTGTATGGGCCTGAACGTTTGGGTCTGGATAAAAACGTCAGCTTTTTTGGCTTTGGTAACTAAACCATACCTTAGAAACCTGTCTGCAAAAAAGCTGACGTACAATTTGAAAAAATATATTGCATCCAATATTGTATGGGCCCAAATCTAACGGTGAACTTTTTTGGGCCTCATGTCGCGGATCTGCACGTTTCATAGCATTCTACACCTAAGATCTAAAAAGCTGACATACAAGTTTCCCGACACATTATGTCACGGGATGATATGGTTTTTTTTTTTTTTTTTTTTTTTTTTTTTTTTTTTTTTTTTAATTTTTTTTTTTTTTTTTTTTTTTTTTTTTTTTTTTTTTAATTTAATTTTTTTTTTTTTTTTTTTTTTTTTTTTTTTTTTTTTTTTTTTTTTTTTTTTTTTTTTTTTTTTTTTTTTTTTTTTTTTTTTTTTTTTTTTTTTTTTTTTTCTCAATTCCGTCACCTTTCTATTCCATCAACACCTTCCTCGCTCTTTTCTCCTCTCTTACTTCACTGCACTCTAGCTGCAACATGTTTAATATAAATATTTGGTCCAGTGTTCCCCTTCCTCTCCTAAAACCCATTTGCCAATCCGTATCAACTTCTTTTCTTCTACTTCTTTCTCTAGCCGTTTTCTTATTATTTCACCTTAAATTTTATATCCGACATTCAAAAGGCTATCTCCTCTGTAATTTCTTTCTTCATTTTATTTCTTCTCTGTATATTGGGCATATTCATTTTTCTAGTAACTCCCCTACTTTCCATATATTTCTAAACATTCTTCTTAATCTCTCCCTCATCTTTTCTCTTGTTTATCATACTGCTCCCCCGTGTTCCGTTTGTGCCTCCAGGTTTTCCTTTTTAATTTTATTTATCGCTTCTTCAATACCTTCTTTTTCAATCCCTCCTTCTCTTATTTTCTTATTCTCTTGTTTCTCTTTTCTTCTGATTTTTTGTCTACTCCCTCTAATAACTTCTTACAATGTTGCTCCCATCTTTCCCCTTTTATTTTTGCCTCTGCCCTTTGTTTATTATTTCTTTTTATGAACTTCCAAACTTGCCTTAGTTTAAAAATTTTAACATTTAACTTTATTTCATTTTCTTTTCCCTCTTTTTTTTGGTTTCAGGCGCTCTCCATTTCACCATTCATTTTGTTTTCCCAGTTCTTCTATTCTCACTCTATACTTTCTCTTTTTTTGTTTCCCCATTTCTTTTATTATTTTGTTTATCTCCTCCTGTATTCCTCCTTCTGAGTTTTGTCCTCTCTCCACCTTTTTATTGTACTCTCTATACTTTCTTCCATCCATACCTTGCTTTCTCTTCACTCTTTTCTTTTTTCTTTCATATCTTCTTTTCCTCTCTCACCTTTAACGGTTGATTTAAAATAAAAATAAAAAATCTATCCGTCAAAACATACGTCAAATTTATTTAGAGTTTTTTCGTGTGTGTTTTTTAGGGGTTTTGGTGTAAATATAAAATATGGAAGGTGATCAGTACTTTACAGTACTCCATGGTCAACAAGAAAAACATGTTGTTCCTGAGAATCACCACTTTGGTTTCCGGACCTGGTCATTAAGACCCTCTCGGAAAATTAGGAAAAAATGTACAATTTCACAAAACACAATCACATTACACACTTAATTAATATTATTAATTATTAAAAATAGGTTTTAGTGGTTTTAATAAACCTTGAAGTAAATGCTTTGCCAAGACGAACCAATCCACTATTGCACACGGTTTTGTCACCACACTGTACAGGTTTATACTGATCTTCTGGAGCAACATACATCATAATACAATATTTAAAATGTACCATACGATTAAATAAATAAATAAAAACGGTTGATGGTCAGAATCTTCACTTTTGCCAATTTTAAACTTTTCTATGTCTTTCATACATCATTCATTTGTAATTTACATAGTCTATTACCGATTCTCCTCTTCCTCCAATAAACGCGTATTCCCCTGTTCCTCCATGTTTCCGTTTAATATTGTCCATCCTTTTTGTGAATAAAATTCTACCATTTCTTTCCTCGCTCTTTTAGTATTTTATTGATTGATACTCCTTCTTTACCATTCCATTTACCATTATACTTCCTTCCCTTTCTATCCTTGCATTGAAATCTTCTCCTAATATTAGTTTTGCTTGTTATTATTTCGTACCTTTCTCCTTTTTCTGTTTCTATATTCGTTTCATTAACCCTATTATCTGTTCCTCTCTCCCTCTCTTCTTTTTCCATTGTTTTCTCCCCCTTTGCTCTCCCTTCTTTTCTTGAGTTTCAAACAAAGAAATTAAAAACTGCTGTGTAAACGCAGATTTACTCACAGCACGTACAAACTTGAATACAAATTAATGACAAATTTCATCAAGTTAATAAAGATTTTAAACATTTCAACGTGTATTTCGTCCCTTCCTATTCGATTTGATGGTTTAAAATATATCTCTTTTCTATCTTCTCCGAACAGCGCTGATGGTCTAGTCAATTCTATGATTTGCAAAAAGGATTTCCAATAGTGATTTGACCATAACGGAGCAGGTCCACACTTACGTTTGAACAATTAGTTTGGCACAACATCTCTTACCAAACGTGGTACTATCGTACAACGTCTAAAAGTAATCAAATACTAACAATAAACTTTTTTCACAATTGTTATGAAAATTTGACATTTCGTAATCAAAAACCACTACAGAAGATTGTCAATTTTAAAATCTCTGGAGAAAATAATTTCGTTACTAGTAACGGTATTATACACCGTAATTGACTGAATGTAGTTGCTTAAGCTGATTGGTTCTTTGTTTTATTTAATTAATCTTAAAATCAGTTGAAACGACGTATATCAAATAAAAAGGAAATTGGATTACTATTGTTAATTATTGAGAATAAAAAGTCAGATAGTCATAGAAACCTTCATATTTTTTTGAATTATCTAACTGGACTCCTATTCTTAAATTGTGGAAAATTATTTTCTCATCAGAAAGATGAAAATTCTCTTGAAAACATAAATTGGTATTTCTCTTCTCCTACTCCTATTCTCACGACGTTGAAGGAATAGCAGATGGGAAATTTTTAAGAATATCAACTTTATGTTTTCAAGAGAATTTTTGTATTTCTCATGAGAAAATAATTCTCCACAATTCAAGAATAGGCGTCTTGATAGTTAAGTTTTAATAAAATTTTAATAGAATTTATAGATAGAATATCATGATTTGAGGTTAAAATCATTTTTATTACTCGTGATTATATCGGCGCTCGTGCTGTCGCTCTCGCGTAGATAACACACTCGTATGAAAACTGTGATTTTAGTTAGTTAGATAGATAGTTAGATCTTTTTTAACCAAAAAGTTTGAACAAGTCAGAATTAATAATTTTGCATCAGCTCAATTTGCTGTGGGAGTACCGCAAGGTTCTCATCGTGGACTATTGTCATTAGGCCTTCATTTTTCTATTGTATGTCGAGGATCTTAAACTTTTAGACGATTTGAATTGCAATTTATTTATTTATTTATTCGTATAGTACATTTTCATTATTATATTGTGATGTAAGTATTATGTATGGTGCCCCAGAAGATCAGTATAAACCTGTATAGTGTGGTGACGGAAACCGTGTGCAATTGTGGATTAGTTCGTCTTGGCAAAGCAGGGCAGGGAATTAATTAAAATTAATACATTAATTTAATTCATTACTTAATTAACTAAAACTGCAATTAATTGTTTGATATAATTGTTGGAATACAAAATTGCTGCATTGATAAATTTATCTGTAAATCAAGCAAACGATCTTGGAGTTATTCTAGATGGTAGCCTCACATTTAAAATATTACATATATCTAAAGCTTGTTCAATGTGGCTTTTTATTTGGTGTAAATTGTCACATAGACATTGCTATTCTGTTAGTTAGTTCTTCAAAGCTCTATATAAATGGTAGACGGAATAAAACGCCGTGGAAAAAAATCCGGGGAATAAAAAGTCGGTAAAAAAAGCCGCGAAAAAAGAACTAGCAGAAAGAAAAGCCGTGAAAAAAAAGCCTGTGGAAAGAAAAACCGCGGAAAAAAACCGGAGGATAAAAATTCGAAGGAAAAAAAAGCCGGAGAAAAAAAGGAGCATCAAGTGATAAGTTCTGTTAAAATGACCCAAGAGTTAATTACTTTTATTACTCGGTCCTACTAAAAGTTACAAGTATAAATTATGTTCATTTGTTGTTAGTGTATTCTAAGGGTGCTACATAGTGGTTGGAGCGATGGTTGTGATAAAGTTTGGTAAGTATATACAGTATTTTGCGATAATGGTAATTTACAATTTTGTTTTTTTTTAATAATAATAATAATAAGAATAGCAATAGTAATAACGTTTGTTAATCCAACAGACAACAAACATTACAGTAACTACCTTTACCTAACCTTGCATATACAGCCTGTCCGTGTAGTACGTGGACCTTTGATAAAGCCTTAAAAAAATTTTTTAAAATCAATTTTGACTATTTTTTAGGTACCTCAGTGGCTAAAATTTAAACATATTCTCAATTATACAGAGTGGCCCACTTTCATCGACCACCTGTCAACTTTGACATTTTAAATAGACTCATATATTTTTTATTTTTTATTGTGAATCTACGTGTAAAATTATGGTGAATTTAGTATACGAGTCTTACTCAAAAAATGATACTTTTTGAGATATCAAATTTTAACCATTTGATTGAGGAAATATCGGCCTTCGGAAATGACAAATAACTTATTTAATTAAAAATTAAATAAAACACCTTGTATATTTTGGCCAGATCGATGGATATTTGTTTACGTGACAGGACTACCACTGGCGGCATTACTCCTGAGAGATTTCTCCGATAGTGGGCCCAACGCAGCACAACGTGTTATAATTTTTTCAACTGATGGTGCACTAAGTGTAATTGCTGAATCCCAGGAAGGTATCTAGATAAAAATTTCTCCTTAACACCGCCACTATTTGTCCAGTTATACGTACTTAGAGTATAGCGGAAGAGGAATTGCACATTTAAGAAAAGTGACACCTGCGGGAGCAGAACTACTCTTAGCTTAATTATAAGGAATATTCCACCAAAGTTTCCGGTAGATTAAATTACAATTTTTAATTAATAAAAATGTATAATCACAGTAATATTACTTTAAAATCAATGATATAAATTTTTTTAGGCATCGGCCACTGGCTTTTTTTCTTTAGACTTTTTTTACACACCAGCTTTTATATCCCGGCTTTTTTCCGAAATTTTTTTTCCGAGATTTCTTTTCTGTGGGCTTTTTTTTTCGAGGTTTTTTTTCCGCAGTTTTTTGTACTTCGGTTTTAATTCTCTAGCTTTTTTCCACAGCCTTTTTCCGTAGAATACAAATACGGGCAGAAGCAACCCCGTCATACAAATCATGAAGATGAAGTTTTCTAAAAGTTATGAAGTATATTTATCTTGACTTTTATACAATTTTTGTGTTGAATTTTTATAAATTGAGAAACGGTAAATGATTATAACTGATATAATAATGATACACATTTAAAAAACAATACGTCACAAAAAAGAGACCTTGAATTGAACTAATTGAATACAGTTAACTAATTGACGTCAAAAAAAAATTTGAAAGGTTAGAAAGCTTACTGCATTTGGAGGAAATGAAATTGTGTCCATTTTAAAGCAAACGGAAATGACTGTGAATGATGACTTGTGCCCTTCCTTTGTCGAACAGTTAAAAGCCATATGTTTAAATGTAATACGACGCGCGTTATATGTTTTAAAACGTAGGGAAACATTTTCTTAAAATTTTTCTACCTACATCGACTCAAATTGAAAGAAACTTGCATCTGCAAATTTTGAAAAATAAGTTTATTCAGTTGTTGTTAAATTTCGAAAAGGGTTTGTTTGTCCTCAGATTATGCGTTTGTATATAAAAGCCAAAATGCTTTAAAATTCGAACTTCGAACGACCCACCTGCGACCTGCCAGACCTACTCTGCATGTGTCTCGTTCGTTTAAACCGAAAATCTCAGAATTCCAACGAACAGAAATAAAACAGGTCTGATTGCAAATTGTAATCGCGAAATTGAAGTGAAAAACGTTGTCGGCGTGTAAAAGAGAAGACAAATAGCGCCGAATTTGGAAAACCATTATTTTTTTTTGTTGTCAGCAATAATGCTATACATTGTGTCCTGATCTTCTCAATAGAGAGATAACGGTTATCGCTACCATACGAAATCGTTTACGCTTTATCCGGTTAATTTTTTAAGGCGAATTTATGGCAACAGTTCATTTTCTGGATTCGGCTCAAATACATAATTTAATTTCCTTTTGCAATACGTCTATCTATAAATAGTAATCGAGGTTGAAGTAAGCCATTTCGTCTCTTTCTTTCCTCCTTTGCTGTATTGGAATTTTGCTTTAATCGAGTTTTTTTTTATAGCAAAAGTTATATCCACTGCTAACATGTGGTTATTTATTACGATGAGTTTATATAGTTTATTTAGTGTTACTACTTCAGCCACAAGTTTTCAAACGAATTGAGAAGTTTTTATTTATATTTGTGAAAATATGCAGCACAAATCTTTTACACTTTGTAATATGTGAAAATATATAGTATAAAGTATATCTTCCCTTCCTATCAATCAATTTATTGGTTTGAAACAACTTTCTGCATATTTTCCGATTACTTACTTTTATTGTATCGTAAAGTACAATTTTCAATCCAATTGAGCAACTATAGTGAACTTACATAGTAAAATTTAACAAACAAACGATGCTAAAAGATCCCATTTATAAATTATATCACAGGGATGTCATAATTTATATTCATATAAACCTCGAAGACCAGATAGTCAGATATTTCTTTGTCTTTATCTTTTGCAAATGTAGAACACTGATAAATGTTACAAATTGTCTTACATAAATTGGTGACGTAACCGCCTTCTTTCTCGAAAACAAGTATATACCGGGTGTCCCAATAAAGGCAACGAAATACGGCGGTAAGTAAACGGATGTTTCTATAAATTAGAAAAAAGATATACTGGTCTTGTATTTCTATATTTACTAGCTCGGGCTTGGTCTTCTTTAAATTCATTTTCAGCCCGACCGTAACTGATTTTTCATTTAGCTTCTTAAGCATTTTCGGCAGTTTCTTTATTGAGCTCGCCACAATAACTACGTCATGTGCAAAGCGTAGGTGACTCAAATACTTTCCGTCAATTATAATGCCCATTTTTTCTCAGCATAGTTTTTTAAACACATCCTCCAGAGCGGCAGTAAACAATTTTGCAGAGATAGGATCCCCTTGTCGTACACATTTTTATTGGTTTTTCGTCTATGCTGACTTCATCATCAATTTCCACGTGCATTGTAGAATTTTGATAAATGTTTTTTAATAAATTCCTGTATCTGAAGTCTACTCTTGCATTATTTAGTGATTCCAAGAATGCCCAGGTTTCAATGGAGTCAAATGCCTTCTCGTAATCAACGAAGGCCAAGTACAGGGGTATGTTATATTTTTTGCATTTCTCTATTAGATGATGTATTGTTTGCAGGTGGTCAGTGGTGCTGAATCCTTTTCTAAATCCTGCCTGCACCTGCACAGGCTGATAAAAGTCTAGTTTGTTGGTGAGGCAATTTGTTATGATTCTGGTCAGCAGTTTGTACAGGGACAAAAGTAGGCTGATTGGTCTATAGTTATCCATCTTTTTTGAAGAGGATTTTTACTTTTGAATTTTGCCATTCTTTCGGAACTTTTCCCTCTTTAAAACATTTGTTCAAAAGAGCAAGAATAACCTTTTCCAGCGTATCACCCCCCAGTTTTAACATTTTATTTGTTATTCCATCTCCACCCAGAGCCTTATTGTTTTTCATTTTTCTCAGGGTCGCTTTCAACTCTGTTCTATCCACGTCAGGTATCTCTTCCGACCCAACATTTCAAATCGTGCGATTTTTCAAATCGTTTGGCTTCGGCTTAGTTAAACTGTACAGTTTTGTGTAATAGCTCTCAACTACGGCTGCTAATTCGGTTTTTGTCGTAACAATTTGCCCACTTTTGTCTTTCATTTTTGTGATTACTTGCTTGCCACGGCTAAGTTTCGAACGAAGGACTTTCATAGAGCAATTCTTTTCAATTTATCACCTTGGTGTTGTGGTTTCTCACATCATTCTTTAATTTTTTTTATGACTTTACTTAGTTTTTGATGTGCTTCAGAACCCTTGTTTAGTTTACGCCTTTTTTCAATTATCACTTGCGTTTCTTGGCTGATCTTGCTGGACTTGCTTCTTTTAGATCTTACTCACACTGTTTTAGTCGCTGTATGAATAGCCTGTGATACCGTTGAGCATAAATAGTCCAGATTTATAAATTCAGCATCTATGCCTTGTAACTTCCTGTCGATCGTTTCTTGGTAAAGTGATTTCTGAGAGATAAGTTCTTCTGAAGTAGGAAATTTTCCTCTATTTACAAGTTTTCTCCTCTCTAAAGTAGTGTTTAGCTGAGTTTGAGCTCTAACCATGCGATGGTCACTGCCACTGTCGAAGCAGTTAAGGACACTTACATCCACACACATTTCTTTTTTAGACGCACATATTTAGTCTATTTTGTTTTTGACGCGACCGTTTGGGCTTATCCAGGTCCATTTCCTGTTGTTGTGTTTTTTTGTAGAAGGAATTCATACAGAACAAGTTCTCACTAGCAATAAAATCTACAAGAAGTTGTTCTCTAGAGTTTCTTTCTCCTAGTCCGAAATTCCTAATATTTGGAGAGTCACCATCTTCCTTTTTGCTTACTTTTTCGTTAAAGTCTCCTGTTAGTACCCGAAAATTAGTTGTCTCAGCACTAATAGCTGTTGTTATGTCCTCGTAGAACTGCTCTTGACAACTACCTTAGGAAGGACAAATAAATATACATGCTTCCTTCATTATTTGTATTACAAGTGAGACCGAATTAAAATAATTCAAAAAGTCTGCAAATCACTGAGTTACCTCCAAGGACACAGTCGGGAAGACACCGTAAAATATAATTGGTTGACACAAATGGCCTACTTGGAGTTTTTCAATTACGATCAATACGCCTAATAAGCATCCCGATTGCATAGCAACACAGTAAGTTAACTCCTTTCATGAAGGAGACAATCTTTTTTTACTTGATCTAGCCGAGGTCATCGTCGTTGCAAACCAAGATATGAGTTGGATTTTGTTGGTAACAAATCCCAACGTCCAAGAGGTCCCAGTTTAATATTAAGTACCTCCCTTTCGTTTGTATGGATTTACTACAAACCTTTCGTTGGTCCATTTTACGATTTCTTCTAGAACAGGCGCCTAAGGGCACCGTTAATAAAACTGACCTAAAAAACATGGTCTTCTGGTATTACTGACGATCTGACTTATCATTTATTCTTCTTTAGAATTTGAAGAACCCAGAACAAAAAGATTTGAAGAGAATAAATTTCATTAATGTTCACTTATCCGTCCAAGAGAGAATGAGCTCTTAGTATTATAAACAATCATACAATCTAAAATGCATTTTGTAGAATGCCTATTACAAGGTGTAAAAATTTACATCCGAAATACTAATCCAACTCTTAAATCACCATCGCAACCAGTCCAACCAAAGGCTTTCAAGCAACTCATCGTTTTCTTTATATTCTAAAATAACTTGCACAATTTCTCAAATAATAAGGAAATGTAAAGGATGTTTGTCAAAATCGCTCGTCAAAGTCGGTGTTGACATCTTGTGATCGTGAACCCACCATCGCACAATAATTGCGAATATCGTAACAGCCCAAAACTAAGCTAACTTTTATGTGATGTGTCAACAAGGGCGACAGATTTTTAAAAACATCAACAATAGGTTTTCATTTTAAAACATTTTCTTGATATAAAGCTCTTCCCATTCTTCACAAAAAAAATAACTCATTAACTCTAGTTTTTTGCATATCCTCGTCAAAAAATAATAATAAATTTTCTTCCTCTAATTTTTAAGACAATCAAAGTGCTGTAAAATTGGTAATAATTAGTTTTTCAAACGCAGCAACTTCTGAAGATTATAGTGTTTTACTCATTTCGTGATGGATTTGATTCGTGAGTTCCCAGCACCTGAAGGACTTGACTTCATCTTCTGCTTTTTATTACAATCACGCAACTAACGTATCTCGAATAAGTTACCAGTTTCCAAAAAATCTTCTTTGGGAGTACTTCGTGTGCTCTCAGGAAAAAAATTGGCGGCATCCAAGTGGCGGTTTTTGTGGTATCATTTATAGAGAGACAACTAAAGTGTTATGTGTGGTGACCCAGAAAGAGTTAAATCACTTTCTATAAATGAACATTCAATTTGAATACAATTTGTGGAATATTAGTTATTTGTTATACAAGACGGTAAAATTATTTTTATCGACGAGTGAAAATTTCACGAGTCGATAATGAAATTTTACCGTCGTGTGTAACATTGTATTTTTTTTTATTGAGAAGGTTAAAGAAAAACCGAGAGAAAAACTCAATAATTTTGCAGACAGAAATAAGAAAAGCAGTCAAAAATTAAATTGCACTTGGTTCGTTCGGTATGTTGCTATAGTTATACCAAATAAATAATTGTTTCACATCAATTTTTTTAATTTTGATCCGTATGAATCTCAAGATCTCAAAAATGTGTGAAAACGAGGTAGAGCAGGAAAACATTCCGGTATGTGTGAAGAAAGAAGCGTTAGAGGCAGTAGCTAAATTATTGCCTCAAAAATCGCGATTAATATATAAAAAGAGTACACATGTTTTCAAAGGTGGAAAATGGCAAAGAAGATTAATAGTTTAAGTGAAACGGTACTTCTGGCATATTTTTCTGAAAAAGCAAAGAAGGTGAAAAGCCATCAACATTGTGGTCTTATTATTCGATGCTGAAGTCTACAATTTGGTCAACGAAAATTGTGATATTTCAAAGTAAGTAACGTCAAATTTAGTGTATAATTTTTTTGCTAATACGAATTGTTGTTTACAGATACAGTAAACTAATTGCATTATTGAAGAAACTATGTGATGGTTATCAACCTAAGAAATCGAACATTTTTGAACCTGATGATATATTCGATTTATAAAAGAAGCTTCCGATGAATTATTTGTTTATGAAGGTTGTGGCGGTAATGGGTTTATATGGGGCATGCCGGTCCGATGAATTGTATAAATTAGAGATGTCTAATATTGATGATAGAACATCAGTAATGATCGTTCAACTGATTGATACTAAAAACCAAAAAGATCGGTCCTTTTGTATAACTGACCAGGAAGTGGGTGTTTTGGACATCATAAGAGAATATATCGGCTTACGTCCTAAACACGTTCCTCATAATAAGTTTTTATTAACTATAGACAAAAAAGTGTACTATCCAGCCTGTAGGCATAAACACTTTATATAAAGTCCAAGAAAAATTGCCGATTTCTAAATTTACCGGATTCAGAAAAATACAGTGGTCATTGTTTTAGACGATCTGCAGCCACAATGATGGCAAACTGAGGGGCTGACATGGTGACAATAAAGCGCGAAGGGGGATTGAAGTCATCATCAGTAGCTGAACAACGTTCTGTTCCGGACATCTATGTTTCGGGAAATGTGAATTGTACGATCCAGTTATTATCAATGAAAGCACTACAGATAATTAAGTTATACCTAATAATAATTATTTCAAATAAAAATAGATACCTACTTAATTAAAGTATTTTATCTATCCTTGCTGTTAAAGTTCCATTTTATCTACCCTTACGGTTAAAATGGTACTTTAATCTGGTGTTTTGAGTTGAATAAAGTATACTTTAACCTTCGCAATAAAAAAAAATTAATTAGTTGGTTCAATTTTTAAAATTTTTGCCCTTCCTACATTTACTTCATTTATTTCCTTTATTTATCTATCACTCATACCTTTGTTCCAAAAAAAACCACTTCTCCTGTCTGCTGCCTCCTCGATTCCTATTTTAAATGTATTATTGCAATGCAAGCAGAGAGGGTTCATCGGACGCCGTTGTCTCGAAACTTTTTCGTCCCGAAACTGTTACTTATTCCTTTAATTATTTTCACGTTACACTTTGTCTTTCTATGTATCTCTTCTCTTCTCTCTCATTTATAATTTGTTTTAAAAATGCTTATGTTATCTATAGTCTTACTTCCTCTTATAAATCCTTGCTAATCGAGTATATCTTTTCTCTTCTATTTGTTTTTGTAATTCATTTACAGTATAGATTTTATACCGCATATTTGTTGTTCTGCGTTCCCTTTTTTTAATCTTTACAAAACTCTTCTATTTCTTTCTTGCTTATTTCTCCCCATATGTTTACTCCTCTTTCTTCTCGTCCATTTTTACATCCAATATCTCCGTACAATAATACTTCTACTTCTTTATTCCTATAAATTTTGCGCTTTTCTCCTCTATCCTCTTTTTATTCAAAAAATTCATACGTCATCTTCATTTCTCAAATTCTATAGTTTTAACCTCATTTTTGTATTTTTCTAACTTTATTACATTCTCCTTAAAATTGCTGTTTAATCTTTTATATTGCTTTAAACCTATACAACTTTTTTTTTTTTCTTCTTTTCTACCCTTTCTTGCCTTTTTCTTCGCTTCTTTACATTCTCTATTCAACCAATTTTTGTGTGTTCTTTTTTTCTTCTGTCCTAAAAGTATCTACTTCTTCTAGGACCTGCCTATTATATAGTTGTTTTACCCTTTTTTCCTTTCTTATTGCAAACTGCACGCTTTCTAAACTGTATCCCTCTGGCAACTTTTGTCTTAAACATTTTCCGGTCATCCTCTTTAAGCCATGTTTGAACACCACCACTTGAAATATTTTATGTGCCCCTAAAAGTTATGTGCTTTTTACTTTTATATTCGTCACATCCCAAACATTATTTGGTTTACTTAAATTTTTCTTTCGTTTTAGCCAACTTATCAATAGATTGTTCTTTTCCTTTTTCTCTCCTTATGTAGTTTTTTGTCCTCATTAATTATATTTCTTTTTTCTCATCCGACTCCATTTTCCCCCTTCTATCCATACTTTCAGATCAATAAGCTCATAAGAAAATGTCCAATTAAATAAGAAAAAAAATAAACACGAATTTGCATGTCTAATACTTTATTATATTGTTGTTTGTGATTTAAATTACACAGAATGAGTTTAAAACTTACAAGGAATAAATATTCTACATATATAAAGTTTAAAATATTTGAATAAATATTCTAATTTTAAATAAAATTGTTAATTTTTGTTAATATACAGAGTGTCCAAAATTGATGCTCACCATTGGTATTTTGGAAACGGTAAGAGTTACAGGGTCGGTTAAATGGAACAATGGAGGTATTTATCTTACCTCTTCAGACCTTTCTTGTTTTTCCAAAGAAATGCGTTGCCTACTAGATATTGCAAAAAGTGAAAATCGGCATTTTCTTTAAACTTGCGTAGAATCCACACTATTTATCCTATCAAAATATGTAAATATAAAAGTTGTAGACATTTAGATATTGAATAATATGGTCATTAAAATATTTTTTGCTTGCATCAGTAGCGAAATATGACCCAAAGTTGCATTTTTAAATGGAAATGATAATTTATTTTTATACAGTTGAATTACTTGATTTTTTTCCTTTTCAACGATATAAGGTTCGAGCTATTTATCTTGTGTACTTTAGAAGATATAAAGAAAAATCGTTTTTGAGATCTGTAGATGTATTTTAAAGCACATCACACTATCCATGATTGCAAATTTTTAAGAAACAAACAACTGCACATCAAATCTGTCAATAATATTGTTACAGTAGTATCGTGTCAGAACTTGTAGTTGTTGTAGTAAGCTATTCATATTCAAAATTGATGATGCAGTTTTCAAACCATGAAAAAACGGACATGTTTGTTGTCTACATAAGATGCCATCGTAATTCAACTGCGGCAGCAAATGAATATCACAACTTATACCCCGAAAGAAGGCAACCTCACAGAACTTTGTTTTCCCGACTCGAGCAAAATCTTCGACAAGGTGGATCCTTCACCGCCATTCGTCCTACAACCTATCAAAAGACAATGAGGATGCTGAAATAGCTGTTCTAGCCGCTGTTAATGTTGAGCCTTCCGTTTCAGTAAGAAAAAATTTCGAATGACAGTGGTATGGCAAGAAGTTCAGTACATTATGTTTTTAAAAAGAAGAAATTTCATCCTTATAAGCCAATGATATGCCATCATATCAAAGAGAATGATTATGCTCGAAGAGTTACATTTTGTAGATGGTACCTGGATGAAGTTACAAACGATAATTCTTTTTCTAAAAAATTCTTTGGAGCGATGAAAGTAGATTCACAAACAACGGCATTTACAATCGGCATAATTATCATTATTGGAATAATGAAAATCCGAAAATAGTTCGAGAATCGCGTTTCCAAGAACGATTCGGATTTAACGTGGTGGTGCGGTATTTTGGGGAAATCGTTTGATAGGTCCATTTATTTATAATCAAACGCTTAATTCGACTAGATATCTTCAACTGCTGCAAGCCGAAGTCGAAGATGCATTGGACGAGCTACCTATTCAAGAAGAAAGAAGTATTTTGTTTCAGCAAGACGGCGCCCCGGCCCATAATTCCAGGATCGTCACTGAATATTTATCAGCAAGATTTGGAAACCGTTGGATTGGAACAAACGGTCCCATACGTTGGCCTGCGCGATCACCAGATTTGTCCATACTAGATTTTTCCTGTGGGGACACATAAAAAATTTAGTATACGTTGTCAATTATGAGAACGTTAATGATTTGCAGCAGAGCGTCATGCAGGCCTTAATTCAGTTAGCGTCCGTCAATTAATGAATTGCCGAATAAATATTGAAAAACGCTATACAAAATGTTTAGAAGTCAATGGCCGCACTATTGAGAATCTTTTATAGGAAAACTCATTCGTTTTACGATGTTATCCACCCGTTATGTTTTGTTATTATTGCTTACAACTTGGTAACATTATAAATCTGCCTCAAAAATGATTTTTCTTTATATCTTCTAAAGTACACAAGATAAATAGCTCCGAACCTTATATCGTTGAAAAGGAAAAAAATCAAGTAATTCAACTGTATAAAAAATAAATTATCATTTCCATTTAAAAAAATGCAACTTTGGGTCATATTTCGCTACTGATGCAAGCAAAAAAAATATTTTAATGACGCATATTATTCAATATCTAAATGTCTACAACTTTTATATTTACATATTTTTGATAGGATAAATAGTGTGGATTCTACGCAAGTTTAAAGAAAATGCCGATTTTCACTTTTTGCAATATCTAGTAGGCAACGCATTTCTTTGGAAAAACAAGAGAAGGTCTGAAGAGGTAAGATAAATACCTCCATATTGTTCCATTTAACCGACCCTGTAACTCTTACCGTTTCCAAAATACCAATGGTGAGCATCGAATTTTTGAAAACACTGTATATTGTAAAATTAAGCTTTTTGGATTGTTCATTATAAGAGTATCCGAGTAGTCTTATTTTTACTTTTTTCCTTCTGCCTTGTAGTTTCCATTTCTTTATTTTTGTACCTCTCTTTTATTCTTAGAATATCGCCATCTTTGTTCTTCTTAACTTTCCTTTACTGCTCAATATCTTTATTTTGTCCTACACCGTTCCAACGTTTACTAATATTATTCCTTAAATTAGTTGTACCGCTTCCTCCACTGGCTTCTCTATTTTCCATTTTAGCGTTAAACTTATATATTCTACTTTTCCTTCTCAGTATCTCTTTTTCCCTTTCTCATTTCCAACGGTTTATCTACTAGTTTTTTTCCTTTTTCTTTTCTGTTAAAACTTCTTTTTGTTACTCACTTTCTGTAGTGTTCTTTTTGTTTTATGCATGAAAACATCTATTGGCTACTTTTCTCTTCATTGGACCCTGCAGAGTTAGACATTCTTTTAATCCGCTCTTGTAAACTTATGTTCGCGATTATCACGATGCTGTATAGTTCAAAGAACTTAAAAAAACAACACAAATTTAAAATGCATATGAGTTTTTTTATCGGATTAGTATGAAACAATCCGTTCCAATGTCGCTAGCACAACTGCTTAATCCTCTCTTTGTCGATGCCATCATAACTATCCACTTACTATAGTTATAGCTACTTTCAGTTGTCATCGAATATATGGTATATACAGGGCATAAGATTAAGAATGAGGCTACGGTAAAACCAAAGGTTGGGGTGACCAAATATGACGTTGTTATTCTGACATACCTCATACCAGGTGACACAGGGTGTTGAACATGCTAAATTGTTTCCAGAATCCCTTAAATCTTTCAGTTTTTCAATACGATCAGTGCCATAATGTTTGCTAGTTACAACCCACTGCTTCGGAATATCGGCTCATATTTTTTATTAGAATCCATGTTATACCGGGTGTCCCGATAAGGATATGGTTTTAACGGCCGGGTCTCGACAATGGTAAGGCCTAGAGGCTTGGAAAAAAAATCCTTATATATAAAGTGGCCAAGAGAAAAAGCTGGAAATTATTTTGAAGTTCGTCAATCGACCGCAAGGGGGCGCAAATGCTATGAAGGAACATAAACTTCAATTTTTTGAAACAATATGACATTTACTAACGCGGAAGCGTATGATATGTTACGAATATATTTTCATTTTCAGCAAAATTCATTTCTATAGAATACATCTCCAAAATCTTTTCATCGACAGTCCAAATGACGTATACTCTTTAAATTGCTAATTCTTCATAGACAAAAAGACAAAACTGTAACATTTGGTTTAAATTATTTCTGTGGAACCAGTGATTTGAAGCATCATTATAGAATTGTTCGTAAATTTAAATCCATTTCTTCTTTAAATTTATCTGAATCTCCTTTCTCAATTTCAAATGAAGACAAAATAGATCCTGGATATATTAACGAAAGCATTATTCTAAATTAAATTAACAAATTACTCTGGGGTCTGAAAAGAATCCCAAAAATTCCGTTGCTGGTGATCTTAATCCACTTATTATAAATTTAATCGTCTAAAATGTTTTGATATTTATGCAGTGTTTTGTATTCCATCAATGTAAATTGCAAGAAAACCTTTTTACATCTTTGATTCCAGTTGCACACAGGAAGAATTTAGAAATCTTGAAAAATGAAAATCTTTAAATTAGCCTTTGAATAAGTTATTCTTTTGAGCTATGACAACAAAAATTAAAAACCAAAGTTTAATGTTAATATTTTAAAGAAAGTAGAATTTAAACTATCAGCTGGTGACGTGAAAGGTGACGATTCGCTTTCTATGTTCTGAATATCCTTTGCTAGAGCCGAGTGGCACATATTTGAGAAAACACCTAGAACCTCTTAATTATAGGTTTTCCCTGGCATTAATACAAAAAATTTTAGAACTATAATTGCTCTTCTTCTGAATTATAAAAATGTGTTATTCATTTTGCATCTGGTTGGGCTGGGCTTGATTCCTTATCTCTGCAAATTTAAAGATTCACAAAGATATTTTGGATTTGTCTTGTCTTGTAACTCTGGGTAACCTCAATGGTTCAAAGGTTGTGTACCAAATATTATTAATTACCCATAATTTTTTATGGAGTGTCATTTATGTGCACTAAATGAAAAAGGTGTGCGTATTCGTCCGATAGCCGTTGGTTTTGACATTAGTAGAGATTAATTGCTACAAGACATATATATTCGGCAAAACTTATCTTGAAAATATATATTTAAACGCTTTCAACATAATCACAAGAAATATTATACTTCTAAGAGTTTTTTGCCTTTATTGAAGAAGTTTACCAAATTCCACATTTTTTACTTACAAAGGTAACATATTTTTGCCACAAGTGGAGATCCCCTGGTCCTGTTTTATTTTGTATGGTAATTTATCCTTTAATTTTAAGAAACATCCAGTCTGGGTTTAATTGGTGCTGATTATCTTGATGACGGAACCTTAGCTGCAATGGAAACAACTGTTCTCAATAGATTTTAAACAAATTTCAAGCACATCTTCTAATTTTTGTCTATCCATGAATCATAAAACGATGTAAAATTTCTTGAAGAAGATCCTCATAATTGTTTCTCCGAAGTTACACAAAATTTAATGAAATCGCTCGTGGCATTACATAATTACAAACTTAAAAGATATTACTGCCTCTTGGTCCCCTTAACTACAAGAGAATTTCAGAAAAATAAAATTGAAGGTAACCAAAGAGATTTTTAAATGGTTTAAAAGAAATTAACTCCCCACCAAGTTTACTTCCTTTTTAAACATTCATTTCGCAATCCCAAGAAAGACCTACCTAATTTCAAGTTATGCTACATGTTGGCTTGAACCAGAACTATTAACGATGTATGAATCCTTGATGAGAAACTCCATGGAAAATTTCATCCATTGCTGTTTTGAATAGAATATTTAAACGCAAATCTACTACCTGCTATTGCAGAATACAGTGTGTTGGGAATTAGATACGTCACTTCTTCTATCAAATGTGTCTAGTCTTTTGAAAAATGCTTTTAAAAAGATGTTTTTAATTTTCCAGAGTGATGCTTTTCATTAAGGTTCAATCCAAACGTTACAAACTTAGCAACCAAGATCCTCTGCTCGATGTTCTTTTTATAAACGTCAACTAGATTTTGAAGCTTTAGTATGTGAATGTTACCGCTCAAATATTTCTATTGATGTTTGAATATTCAAAGATAAGGCACGTCTTCTTGCAGTTCAACAGAAAAATCTGGTGCATGGTTAAATGCTCTACCATCATTTTTTATTAGAACTCTTTTAGATGACCAATCGTTTCGAATTAGCTAAAAAAATTAGACAGCCTCTCTATGTAGCGAACCACAGCACTTTATTTGTAGTGGTGGGAAACTGATGATATTTTTTTGGGCCATCATGGTCTTTTCATGACCAAAGCACAGGAAAATGATCTACACATTGAAATCATTAATGACACTTGAAGAGAGCATTATCTTCTGCTAAGTTAAAGTGCCTTTTAACTCTATAGCCATATTTTTGTTTCCTGCAGAGATGTTTAAAAGTTTTAATGTTAACCTGACGTGAATACAGGCTGTTTCGGTAGCTATGTTTAGGTGGAACAGCAAAAAAGAAACAAGTTTAAGAATTTGGCGAATCGTTTTCTTTGTCCCATTTTCTGTAGAACAATTTCGACCGTGGGAGAATATTCGTAAAGACTTGGTCAAAACTATTTTATCTACAGAATTTAGAAGAAAATTAATGAATCTTGATCGATATGTTATCTTACCCAACGCATATATTAAATATTTATGTAGAATTAATAGTACATTTCAACATCTTAAGGAATGATAAACTAATTCTAATATTTTTGTATCCATGCAATGGAATTTGCAAAATGTTGTATTCACTTGTTTCATAAGAATGTGTCTCCCAGTGTGACTCATTACAATCATTTTACGCAATAAGCCGTTGAAGAAAAAAAGAATGGAAAATTCAACATTTAAAGCACAAAAGCGTATAATTGGCAAAAGGGGGGGGGGCATACTCGCAATCAAGTTGAGACGATGTCTTGTGGCAGTACTTCCCATTCCTGAAGAAGAAGTTCTTAAACTTGTTGAAGATTTTGAATGGGTAGGTGTTCTCGGTTTCAAAGTTCCATGGTATTCCATAGATGCTGGATCAGGTTCATGTCTGGGCTGTTGGCTAGCCATTCCATAACATCGATATAGTGCTCATTTAAAAAATTTGTCACTATTGTCGCTATGTGGGGTCTAGTGTAATTGTGCTGGTAGATAAAATCAGCTCCCATATTTTGAGCAAACGGAACAATATGTAATTCTAAAATGTCTCTGATGTAACCTAAAAGCTGTTAGTGATCTTTCTCTAAGAATCACTAATTCTGTACGGCCATTTAAAGTTATACCTCCCCAGACCATAATAGACCCCCACCAAAAGGGACAATTTCTTGAACAGTATCATCGAGGTAACGTTTTCCCTCTGTCTCCTACACGCAGACGTCCATCATTGTAATGTGCACAAAATCTGGACTTGTCTGAAAACATTACATTGCTTCACCGTTCTACGGTCCAATTGCTATGGATGTGAGCAAAGTTTTGTCACGCTCTGCGGTAGGCTACGGTTAACCGAGGTACTTTTGCTGGTTTTCTTGCATTCAGCTCAGCTTCATGGAGTCTATTTCTCACCGTTTGAGTGGAAATTTTAGTTCCAGAAGCGGCCACCAGGTGATTTTGAAGAGCCCGTGCCGTAATTCTGCGTCCTCTGATTGCCCAACGAGTCAGCAAACGATCTTCTCGAGCAGTAGTAGTTCTTTGTCTTTGATCCCATGATCCAAAATGCTTGAGCCAAGTTATAGATATGGCAGAATGGGACTTACGCCCATTAACTGTGCAACTCGTCTTTTGAATAGCCTTCTCCTATCAATGTAACCGCTGTGCTACTTTAATTTGAGTTAGGTACACTCTTTGAACCATTCTCCTACGTAACACGTCTACCTCCATGTTTTTACAGTGAAACTATGCTTCAAAACTGTAAAATGATGTTCCAAAATGACGTTTCTGTTTCAACCAAAAATTAAGGTGTTATTTTGTTTTTTGCTTTGTTTGTTCAAAGTTGTGCCTACTATTGCTAATCTTTAATTCAAAAGTATCTTTACTGTTTTGACAAATTTATAATTGATTGTACCAGATGTTTCAAAAAATACAGGTAGAAATAAAAATGTCTTCTTTTTCGTTTTGATTAGTTTATTTTATTAAGAGTATTTTTCTGGTTTTGTTTTTTTATTATTTCCGTCGTATTTTATTATCTTCCTACGTTGGAATTCTTCATTGGTAATTGTTATTTTGTGTTTCAAAATATTTTGTATTGTATTATTATTATTACCTACCTACTGTTATTATTATTATTATTATTTTGCATAAATAATTGTCAATATCGAGCATGTATTTTGAACATAAAAAACTGAAAATTGTCGCCAAAGACTCTTTAAAATACGATTTATTATTTTTCTGAATTCTGAATTGCAGGTTAACTTGCATCAATATTAGATATTACATTATTGTTTTTAAACAAAATAAAACAATCTAGCAGATGTTGTGGGATATACGGGAACAAGGTAAAACATTAAAACGATATAAAGCCGAGAACGAGATTAAATTGACGCATATAACTTGAGGAAGTGCGTAACAGACGCAGAAAGTTTGACACTGACAAAAACATTCGACTGACAAAATATAATTACATTTATTCGCAAAAACAACGAGCGCGAAATAGCTGTAAGATATTAAGAAGTAAATTAAACACATTAAACTAGATAGCGTTAGTTAGGACCAAATATAATAAAAGGATCTTTTAAACCCTTTTGAGCACGTCAATCATAATAGAGTAAAAAGAAAGAAAAATAAAACACATGTAAAAAAAACAAAGATGTAAATACATAAGTAAAATATTTTCTTTGTAATTATTCTCAATCATTTATTGGTTCAAAATGTTAGTAAAAGAGTTTTTCATTTACGGAACCACTCTGCGACGAAATATCTAAATCATCCTCGAAGTTGTTTATTCAAAGAGTTTCAGTTTGTAATTGCGCTTTCCTCATTCACAAATTAATCTTGTGCAAACGACACATTTTCTTAACTGTTTCTTATGATCTTTCACACGAAAGCGAAACGTCTTTTGGCATTCAACACAAATTCCAATTGTTAAAATCTAATTAAAATAATTAAACGCGCGTTCCGTTTCGGAAAAGCATTAACGTCTTGCAAAACCAATTAAATTCGATTTTTTAACTCTTTCTTACAAAATGGATATTTTTTAGATGTGATCCAGAAGTCACGTTCGTGTAATCCTCTCATATCTTAATTACTTGCGCGTGTAGTTACTAATCAAGGCATCCACCCTTAGCACGCATAGCTGCAGAGGGTATAACCCATCAGACAGACGTTACTTTACACCCCTCTATTTTAACGTTCAGCAAACCACCCTTACCTAACCTACCCCATAATAACTGCGACATTTGGCTTGCGCGTGTTCTACCCCAATGAATATCTAAAACTAACGATGAAAGCAGCTGAGTTTTGCATTCTTTTGTAAAAAAAATAAAGTTTGCCCATAAACGGACAATCTTACCTATAATTGGAATACAAGGTGTGCCGAAGCCCGAAGGGCGTTGCCCGTCATTGATTTGTATCCTTAATAATTAATTAGTTTGAATATCAAAAACTTTTATACAATAATTAAGAAAAATGTTGAATTAATAAATCGTAAATGAACGTATAAACATTTCTGTAGGGTGAGATAAGCGATCTGTAAAAATTTGAATTTATTTTTTTAACCCAAAAAATTATTTGCATTTCGAGTTTTAAATTAATGAGGGTCGTTAGTATTAGAATGCGACCCACTTGTAAATAAACTAGGTACAATATCTATATAAACTTCGGGGTACTTTCTTCCAGTGTAACGATAAGTATACGAGGAGCCATGTTTTCAAATGGATGACGTTTTCTACCCTTTATGACCATAAACTTTTTAAATCATAACAATTAAGAATGGCCTAATAAACTTAAGAATATATAAAGTCCACGGTGATGTAGTTGGTTAGAACATCGAGTAAATTTTAAGTAAATAACAAGCAATTAATAGAAAACAACGAACAAATTAGAAATCCGAAAACTTCATACAGTTAATGTATTAAAATAAAAGTAATTTAGATCACTCTGTATAGGTTCAAATAATTTAAAAACATTATATACTTTTGCAACAGTATTCCGTGTTTTGTCTGAATTACCCTGTATATCATAATATGCATTGAAGGTATTTTGCATTTGAAGGTCACATAATTGGCCAATATCAGTAATTATCTATCCGTTAAGAAATTGTTTGAACAAAATTTGTTACAAAATAAACACAGGAACGAAAAATTCTGCATGGAAAAAAAAATTGAAAAATTTTCGAAAGCACAGACATGATGTTTGAAAGCATTGGAAAATCCTCATGATTGTTACGGTTTTATTTTCAAAGTTAGAACGTATGTCGAGAGCCTTGTTAAAACGTGTGTCGTGTATAGCATGTTACGACGAAAGTCGAATTTGCAGCGCAAGTTGCTAATTTTCTATTGGTGGAAATAAAATTCGCAAAAGTTTTGGAGAGGAACAACGGACATTTTCTTCTTCTTTTCTACATGGGTGTTTTTGGCGTGCCTCTTGAAGTTAAAATTTTATTCATAAATTACTAATGGGTGATTCAAGATTTCCAAGTCGAATTGATGTTTAAGTTTAAATCCGACTGAATTTACCGTAAGTACACATTGCTTTCTTTTCTTTCGTGGTGGTGTTAGTTCTAATTATGACGGATGCTTTTAGCACGTGCGTTGACCTTATATTCTCATCGATTACACCTGGATAACTCTTGGGGGTGCTGGAATGGCTAATTAAGAACCTTTCCTTACACAATTAACGACTATCATGGTTTTGCATTCAGTTAAGCTGCAAACAACCGGTGGACACTACGGTCTGCAGGGGTCGTTCATGGAGCATAATTTCTACTTTGAGAGAACATATTTGCCTTTCGTGCTTCGCTACATACCTCCCCTAAAGAAAATTGTGGGGTTACCTACCTTTTGGAGCTGTCGAATACTGTCGCTAGCAGGAACTTTCATTCTCGGAACTGCATACTACAGAATACAGCTAAGTTTTAATGTTTAAGTAGCCTATTCAATATTAATGCGTATGAAGCTCACGTACATGTGACATAGAACGGTTTGATCTCTAGTATTTAAGCAAATTTTTATCCGGGGTATGCTCCACAACCGATGTTTGGTTTTTTTAACCAGCTCAATACAAGCTCGGGCGCTTTACTTAGAGTGGTTAAAGCTAAAACAAAAGGCCTTTTGGGTTGGCGCGAGGTACTTACCTTTTTAATCCGAGCTTAAGTTAGTTTTAAGTCGCCGTGTGTAAGTGACATGTGTACGCAGAGCCTTTTAATAACCAACCCTCAATTGAAATACTAACTTTAAATTTGGGTGTAACTAAAAAGCTTACCTGAAATTCGACATATTAATTGCGAGCCTTATTTATTGTTGTTTCTAACGCACGTAACTGTATGCGGCAGTCTCTCTATTTCTGTCACATTCTCCTAGTACTTTAAGATTTGTTTGCTGTATTGAATTGTCTGTTTGTCTCTCTGATTTGTGTTCGATTTAGCGTATTAGACCTCAAGTAAAACCTGTTTGATTTCCTGTTGGTCGGTTATATTTCTTTCTATTACCGAGATGGCGCCTTGTTAGGCAGCAGTCTATTTCTTTACAGTTCTTCTTACTTTTTCTCTCTAGGTTGTACCTCTTTTTCTCTCGTTATGTGTAGACTACAACCGTTACATGATGAAAGACAAAGAAAGTAAGAGAGGGAAAATGAAATTGTTAAGTTAGATGTACTCAGAAGCTTACATAAATTAATGGTAATGAATGATAATTTTTTTTTTCATTTTGTAATAATTTTTATTCACTTTGGTTTATAATTCAATTTTACAAAATAGAAGAGGGGTAATGTAAAAGTCATAATTGAAGAAAATTTTCAATATGTAAATTAAATTTGAAGTGGATTGGAAAAAAACCACATGAATTTTTTTCCATAATATCGTAGATTTCATTAAATTTAATCTTTTTCTTCACTTTCATACCTATGCTTTCCAGGGTCGGATTTAACAGTTAGAACTCCATCAATTTGATTTCATTAAAAGGTTTACGTCTTGCATCTTTCAGTTCAATAGTTTGGGGTATCCATGTTCTTATGGGTCTTCCATTTTCTTTTTGTTTCAATCTTTTATTTTAAATACTTTTGCTATATACTTGCTTAGAAAGTGGCTAGTATACAAGGTTACTAGTTGGTTTAAGTTTCAAAGGAATGGAACACTAAACTGCAGCGTCTACTTTAATAAATGGGAAAACACCAAAAAACTGCAACAAAAACCTTCGGTGTAAGTTTGTTTATTTACTTTCACTCACACTTTTGCTACGCTAATTTAAATGTTTTGTTTTGTTTTTTATCGTTAAGGAAACGATGCCGAGGAGATCCATGAAAAACGATTTATTTGATTGATTTATTATTTTAATAAAATACTTTCAAATAAAAATTACAGGTGTATCAAACCAAATCTAATGTTTTACTTTTGTTGAGGACGCCGTTCTTAATATTTGTAGTCCTCTACCTCCTTCTTTTCGCGGTGAGTGCCAACGATTGGTGGAAGAGTTTGGGTGAAAAAACTAGAATTTGGCGAGAATCGTTATTGTGATTCTATCGAAATTCTCCAGATCAGTGTTTGGCCATTTCACTATTTCGAACAAATATGCCAGGGCTGGTATAACCCACCTTCGATTGCTCTAATGAGGTTTTTTCCATTCAACTTAGTGGTCATAAGTTTTGTTAGCCGTCTTATAATTTGGTTTTAATTTTTCTTTCAGTGTAGAATAATCCATATTTTGGTTTAGAGAGGCACCAAGTTAGCAATAGGTCTCCTTCGGTTTAAGTTGTTGGATGTTATAAATTGGTTGTTATTTATACTCGACTTTTTCCCTTTTGATGTATATTGTCGCAAATTTGTCCAAGTAAAATGACATTTTGATGTATCTACTGAATGTCCTTTGATTTTCCGAATAATTCAAGGTCATCCATTTCTCGAGTTCATTCTATAATCAGCTGCACAACTGTTAAGTAGTATTGAAAATGTGTTCATCGACAAGCGAAACCATACTGGAGACGAGTCCCCCTGAAAGATGTCTTTCTAAATTTTGATAGACGAAATTTATTGGTTGAATACATAGAGAATTGTTTTCCATTAGATGTTCTAAGGTACCGATGATTGTATACCCGGAGAATCCTGATGAGCCAGTCATGTGAGACAAAATCATATTATGTTTTCCTGTAGTTGATGTAGGTGATATTGAGGTTTTGCTTGTTCTTTTCTGTCTGTTTGAGAATAATGGCGTTGATAGTCAGCTGTTCTTTGCAAGCCCGTGCATCTCGAGTGCAACTTTTTTGTTCTTCTTCAAAGATTCCCCGTTGAGCGAATTGGTTGTATATTACATTGTTCAGGATTTGTAAGTTGTAAACAGACATGTGATAGGTCGCCAGTTTCTAGGTTCGTTAACGTCTTCTTTCTTGTGCAGCAAACATGTGTTACCTACTGACAAGAATGTTGGAATACCGGCCGGCATATTCAGCATGCGATTGAAGGCTGTTGCTATGCTTTTAACCGGAATTGTAAATGCCACCTGGGACAAGGGTCTTCCAGTTATGAGTTGTCGATACAGCAGTTGAAATGTCTTCAGTTGTGATGTCGTTCATCACCATTTCTGTGGTAAAGTGTGATTGTTGTTCTATCTCTCTTATCAACTTGGCATTCCTGCTATATCCAAACAGATCATCAATACTTGTTAATTTTTTGTTACAAATACGTTTCTGGAAATGAGTCTCGAGTGACTTGTAGAATCTGTGTTGATGACTGTCTGCGCAGTCGTGTTTCTTTGCCTTGGCCCTCTGCCTACATCGGTCTTTAAGGTCGAGTAGATTCTCATTGTACTGTCGGTCATTTCTTTATAATATCTTTAACTTTCTTGATCACACCTCCGAGATATCTGTTTCGAAACGTTGACTTTTTCTTTTCTAGTTCAAGTCTTTGGGTAGGAATGTAAGTTTTTGTCATTAGTTCTAACACTGTCACGCCTTCAAAGTATAAGACATTCGCTCATTTTACTAGTGCTCGATGAGTGTGCCCTTAGAGCCTTATTTATCTTTTGAATTGATGACAATGACCCTTTGACATTATGAATGATTGATATTTTTTGTCTGTTTAAAGTATTCGAATGAATGATTATTATCATTATTATGGTTATTATCAACAATAGTGGACTAATGCTCTTTATTCCTCTCTAAGTATCAAATTCATCTGTACGACAATTTGTATTTTTCTTATAATTGATTTGTATTTATTTATCAACTCTTTTACCACTTTCAGTAGGTATTTATAGACATTTTCATAAAATTTGTTTCCTTGGTGGGTATATTGGTACAATTATAATTCTTTCTGTTATTTTTATCTCTTTCTTTCTTTGTGCCCTTTGATTGCGCTTAGAATTCAGCATAGGCCTCCCTTTTCATTTTACATTTGTCTCTGTTCTATGCTACGTCTGTCCATTTACATCCATTAATCCTTTTTATGTCATGATACCATCTGGTAATTGACCTTCCTCTACTTCTTCTTCCATCCCATAGCCTCTAATGGATAATTTTTGCGTTCAACCCACAGTCCGTCTGTTTAGCCACGTGCCCTGCAAAATCCCATTTTAACTGAGTAATTTATTAATTATGTCGGTGACTCAATTTGTTTCTTTTCCTGTGTCTTAATAAAACTCCATCATTATCCTCTCCATCGCTCTCTGCCTAACTTGTAACTTGTGTACTATTTTTTTGTAAGCGTCCATGTCTGGAAACCATGTGTTATTACTGGAAGTACGCATTTTTCATACGTCTTAGTTTTTATATGTTGTGGAATTTGTTTGTTCCTAAGTATTTTTGATAACTTCCCAAATGTTGCCCAAACCAGTTATCTTCTTCTTTCGATTTTTCTTGCTTATTTGTATAGTTTGTTCTAAATATGTGTATTTTTCATTTTCTATTTAGGTCCCTTTTATAGTTATTTGAAAACCATTTCGTGGGCTCCTAATTTTTACTTACATTCATCTTCAGACCTATGTTTCTCGATTCTGTCACTAGTTCTGTTATCATTGTCTGTAGGTGATTTTGGTCATCAGGAATTAACACGATATTAACCGCATAACTCAGGTGGTTAAGCCTTTCACCATTTATGTTGACTCCCATATTGTTTTAGTCTAGTTTTTTAAAGATTCCTTGTAATGCTAAGTTGAACAATTTGGTAATATCGTGTCACCCTGTCTAATGCCTCTTCCTACTGCTATTTCCTCTGTTTGTGTATTTTAATCGTTCATTTGGCTTTTTTGTAGATATTCTTAATGATGTTCTTGTGTCTAAAACCAATGCGTCTAGTTCTACAGTGGTTGCCCCATGTTTGATAAAGTCAAAGGCCTTTTCATCGTCTATGAAAACCATGTGGAGCGGGAAATTATATTGAATTGTTTTCTCAATTAAGATCTTTACTGTTAGCAGCCTGTTCAATAGGTTGGTAGTCGTCGAGTTTATTCGATTGGTTATGATTTTCGTTAGAAGTTTATATAGTTGGAACGGTAGGCTTATGAGTCGATAATTTTGTAAGAGTTTCCTGTTTCCTTTTTTAAATAACAGTATCACGTTTGCTACAGTTTATTGTTCCTTGTTCTAGGCAATTGTTGTAAAGAATCTTTAACTGAGGTATCACTATTTCTTGTGCTTTTTTATCATTTCTATTAGTATATTTCTGGTTTCTGCGAGCTGTTCTGGTTTTTCTGTTTTTGAGGAGTTATAGATCTTTTGTAGTATTTTTTATTGTTTTAACGATTTCTGATGTGTTTGTTATTTCTGTTCTTTTTTCATATTTTACACCTATAATCTCATATTTTCCTTCCTTTCTTCTAAGCATTTGAGATTTTTGTTTCCCTTTTTCCTTGTTTTCCCTTTTTTTTATTTTCCCTACGTCTTTTCCTATCATTCTTCTTGTTTCTTTTCTAATTTCTCTGTATTCTTCTTTGTATAATTTCCTTCTTTGTTCTATCTTTTGATAGTTTATTCTTTTTAATTCGTTTGCCCTTAGCTATTTATGGTGTTATTTACTCTGTTATTTAATTTTATTACTGCTCTGATCAAGATTATATTCTGGAATTTATTACTTCAGTTGTGTTTAATTCATTTCTTTCCCTTTGTCCTTTCTCCCATTAATGCTTATGTTTTCAGTCTTCTCTCAATTCTTATTCATCCATTTTTTCTGTTCCCTTCATTAATATTGTACTTCATATTGCTATGACCAATTTTTTTCTTTTGCTTTTTTACTGCTGTCTGGTAATGTTCCCTGTTTACCACTAGATCAATTTAAGTATTTTCGCATATCGATAAATTGTACCCATTTTCCAAATACTTTTTTATGGTCAGCCAGATCTAAGGAATCACCTGATTTGATAAATACTGGAAATAATCATAGCCGAGAGAACTCAAACAGTATATTTCTTTAGTAGGGCCTACAATGTTTACAAAAAATAGCAACAACAGTTGGTAAGAATGGCATCGACAACTGTTGTTTTGGTTGAAGCACGCCTTCATGCCCGTTTAGTTTCCCTTCTTTTTATCTAAAATCTTGCCAGATGGTGTTTTTTCTTACTCTTCCTGTTCTTGTACATTGACATTGTTCATCAATTTATATGTTTTTACACTGTTTTATGTATTTTACTAACTTCCTTCATCTTGATTTCATTTTCTTTGTTACTCTCTTTCCATTCTGTTAATTCCTAGTGAGTGCCTTTTATTGTTTATCGAGATTTTGATCGTTACAGTATAATTCTCACTTATTCTTTTGATTCCAAAATCAGATCTTTTTCGACTCATACAGTACATATGTATATTGTCGTGTTATTTTTATATCTCTTTCTAATTTCGCTATTGAGTCTTTTTGCCTTAAACTTCTTTATTTTAGAAGTTCAATAACTTTATTCTGTAGTTCATTTTCCGATCTTTTTCTGAAATTACTCTACTTTCATTCTGCAATCTATCATACGATAGCGTGTTCGACTTTATATACTACTTTAATTAGAAATGCAAACAGTAAAGATTGACTTTTGTTATTGAGGCTGTGTTAAATAATTCCCAATGCCAACGTAGTAATAATACCTTTAGCAACACTTCAAACGGAAAAAGACAAAAAAATAAAACTCTCCCATTATAAGAAAGTTTGGTTAAATTTCGTAAATTACTAAAATACCTTCAGGGCACAACTGTTCGAAATCGACGCTCATTGCCAATAATTTGAAACGAGAGAAAATCCGAAACCAATTCACCATCCACTTAAATTGCTTTCATTTTATTTATTAATTGCCATTAGGTACCTACGTATTTCGTCACCTGACAGATTTTTAAAGCTTTCAACATTGAAAAGGCGTAATAAATTAAGAATTAAGTCTAGACTTGGTGTTAGTTAGTGTTTAGGGTCGTTCAACAAGCTGACAAGAAAATCGTACCAAAGAAAATTAAACCGTACAGATTTAGTTGTCGAGAAAGTAATTTGGTTCGTATTTTACAATACCTACAACGCCTCTTAGACAAAACAAAGTCGCCAAATATGTAAAATTCTTTTTGATCGTGATTAACTTGTAAGGTTGCAAAATTTAATCCATATAAGTTGTAAGGATTCGAGGTAAATTGCATGAACGCCAGAGGTAAAAAACCTTTTTATTGGATAAGAACGGAACGACGTGTGCTACTTTAATATTTTTAGAAATTTACTTGTTCTTGTCTTGTGTGTGTATAAGTATAAGTAAGTAAAATGGAGTAGATGTGGCAGGCAGCAGCAAGAGCATACTTATAAAACGTGTTTGGTTTTTTCTCGAGTTCAACTTAGTTACTAGAATTGCCTGTTGCCTGTGGGTAAAGGCAATGACCTACAGTGGTCGCTGAACAAGTTTATAAAAGAAGTGGATTTTAACTTTTAAGTATAAGAAGAAAGCCAGTTGCAATATCGATATTTCTTCCGTGTATAAAAACGAACAGAATTACCTAATAGGAACGTAAACCATATAAAGACACTCGACAAGACCATATCTGACCTAATACCATTTCTATAGTAGCAACATACAAAGTAAATTACACAATCGCGGACGCCAAAATGCAAAACCGATTATATTCTTACATATTTCACAATTAGGTTAGGCATACGTAAGAAATAAAAGTGCACAAGCGACAAACATTTGAATTTCTCAAGATGATAAAATTACTGGCAATTTCTAAACAATTGCATATGTGCGCAGCATGTGTATGTTTAGTTTTTTTCGATGTTTAGGATTAGGAAATGTGTGTTTTCATTATTGGTCTATATTTATAGTTTCCGAAATCTACTATCGATTAAAATTTTAAATCTGAATACAAATAAACTGGATGCATTTATCTATGGCACTGTAGAAGTATTTCAAGTATGCATCTCTTTAGAAATATATAGGATCTATAGCTAATGTTTTACGATTTGAATCAAATTGGCATGGAACAACGTATGAATTAATTCTTATAAACCAGCAAAGACATTTAACGAAATTCCATAGTACTTACAATTGATCAAAAATGAACATGTAATTTGTGAATTTTAAGTGCTTTGGATCATGAGGATATAAGCTAATGTTACACTCAAGCAGAGATTATCCCAACGTTACATAATTCTAAGGTTAAATATAATCCATCGCAAGATTTGGCAGCATTGGAATGATTGCAGGTAAAATTTGTTTAGAATTTTGACAATTTTACTTTATTCATTTTTTAATGGCAAAATATAGTAAATGTTTAAAGAGCGAACCTTTTCTCCTCTGCTATGGGCTTTTCAGCACTTTAAATTGATTTTGTATATTGTTGTAAGAATTTGCTTACATACAATTTCCTAAACAGGTTAACAATTTGATTTTAATTTATCCTCTTTATTATTTGAACGTTAATTGTAGGTTCCCACTTAGTATTTTTGAATTAGCATTGATAATGATCAGCCAAGCCTGACAGAAACGTCGATATTAAAAAGGTTCATAGAATTTTCATCGACCCATCAATAACTCTAGTACAAAGGAAGCCCAAAAATACTTAGTAGAAACCTACAATTAATTTTCATAATTATAGTTTCATATTGTGTTTGTTATAATTGTGGACCCCTTATTCTGAATCTGCCTCATCTTCGTAACGTAATGCCTTGCGTGTAAGACGTACATAAAAAAACTATTTTATCGAAACATTCGAGTTGTAAAAGTAAAAATGAATCGAAACGGTAACATTGACAATAAAAAGATAGATATGTGGTTAATATTCTAAAATGGAAGATAAAAATAGTCCCTTCCCTTTCCTTAAAGTTAAAATTGCTACTTTGAAAAACTGTCCAAATTAACTACAGTTGCTGCTACAGTGTCTTCTTGCTGGTCTAAGTTACTCTTTTGAACCTCGTCAAGTTCATCAGCAACTTTTCCATTTTCGTTCAGCATAAAGAAAATCAGGTCTTGAAAGCTAAAGGAAATAACTTTCTTCAAACGGGTTACGTCGTCGGCCACTTTAAATCTGTTTCTCCATTCTGATACGTTGCTGAGCATGTGGATCCGACTAGCGCGATTAGCAACATACTCTTCCTACTGTAGAGTTTCCATCCTGAGCCACATAAAACAGTTTTTTAATTACTCTAGGAAATGCTGCGCTGGTTGAATTTCACTTTCAATGGTCAATAACTGTGTCCGTCAAGTTCGCACCCATCACTGCAGCAGGTAGCTCTAATCGTGGTATTGACAGCTTTTTTTATGTGACTTTTGCTTTACCATAGACAAATGAAAGTGAAATAAATTTTACCCACTTTTACTCTAAAATACGCAACTGCAGCAGTGACTTCTTTACTTGGATCTACAAATACCTGAATCTGGATGTTCTCGCCTAGATAAATGTCAAAGCAGTAACATTAAGCCAGCCACCTTCACATTCTCGGTCATCTTTAGGTTGCGTACCCACTCTAGCCAATCTTCATACACTCCATCGGTGACTTCATGATCCTAACTGATCCCGCTTCGCCAGTCTTGTTGAAGCAAATCCAAACGGATTGAATACAGATCCTATTAATCTACTTACTTCCTATCAGTAAAGGTAGAGCTACTTTCTTAAAGTTTGTAGGAGAAAGTACCTTCTTCTGGATTCCACCACAGTCCGAGTACTCTTTTCGTGGGATACTATCTTTACTCGTGAAGTTTTTCACTCCTGCAGCTCTGTCTCGGCTGACATTGTAGTTAACACCTCCTTGCTGTTAGAAAAACTTATCTGTTTGCGTTGTTGGATTGTTTCCCGATGGTTTCCCTCATCTACCTATCTACTAATAACTCTCCAGAGAAAGTGTTGAGAGTCTTGGTCTACTTTTCTTACTCCTACGTGATAAAATATATCTTCAACTTTCCCGACTTATTTACTGTTAAGAACTGTGAAATGGGGAATGTACATAGTTCATTAAGTCACAGTTTCCTTCTCCTGTTTAGTAGATTACTGATGTAACATTCTGTATATACCTTTAAATTTGTTGGTAGTACATTTCCATGAATAGATAATATTTTTCCAAACGCCTTTTGTTTGATAACAAGCTTGAGAATGCAGCTCCGGAAACTAAACATCTTTATTGCACCATGACACTCCACATTCCCATCCACTCTGCATATTTCGTTTTCGTGTAAAATTGGTTAAGATGTTTATTCCTTTATCTCTTTTCCACTCCTCTCTTTATTGTTTTGGGTACATTTTGTATCTTGTAATTGTTTATTTCTACCTTTTTTCTATTACTTTATAAAATCGGATTTATTATTACTTCTTTTTCCAAAATTCTTGTCCTTCCCAAACTTTACTATAACTCTTGTTAATCTTTCTCTTATACCCTCCTCTTAAATTTACATTGTCCTAGACGGAGTGCATTCAGCTATTCCTTTTAGTTTAGTAGAAATTTATGCTTTTGAGTGGGAGGACTAAAAACGTGTGTACTCAGCCTCCCCACTGTTGAAAATTATTTGAATTTTAGTTTGTAAAATATCTTAATTATGAGCAGTCAGAATATCGTAGTTCTGATTTTTGATCGCCACCCCTCTGCAACTCAACTCCGCATTTCGTAGACGGAGTCATGATAGAAGTACTATGAAAATCGGTCATATAAGAAAATCCTTTTGTAAAAATATTAATTAAATAATGAGCACATAATTACCCCAAATCTAATTTTTAAGCACCATTACTCTGCAAGCAACCCAATCACTCGTAATCGAAGTTAAGGGCGAAGTACTTTAAAAGTTGCTCCCATAAAAAATCCTTTTGCGGGAGATTAACTAAATTACGAGTACTCATATTCACTCAAATTTAATTTTTGAGCACAATTACTCGGCAAAGCCAGCCCCGTCACTTGTAATTAAAATCAAGAGAGAAGTACCTTGGAAATTACTCAAATCGGAAAATGCTTTTACAGGAATACTAACTAATGTATGAGCATTCAAATCTAATTTTTGAGCACCATTGATCGGTAAGCCACTCCCATCACTCGTAATCGAAGTCAGAGAGAGAATCCCTGAAAATTGGTCAAATCGGAAAAAGCTTTAGAATGATAGTAACTGATTTCTGAGCATACAACATACGCTAAATTCAACTATTGAGCACAACCCCTTTCCGAGAGATCCCTGAATTTTGTAATCGCAGTCATCGCGGTACATCTTGAATACGATTACGAATTGCGGAAATCACTCGGAGAGAAGTTGTGCTCGAAAGTTTAGCGTATGTTGTATGCTTAGAAATCAGTTACTATCATTCCATAAACTTTTTCCGATTTGACCAATTTTCAAGTACTTCTCTTGGACTTCTGATTATGAGTGATGGGAGTGGCTTAACATCAATGTCTCAAATTAGATTTTAGTTATTTGAGTGCAATTTAGGGCGTTTTGTCTGCTCAGAAACCACTCAACATCATTTCAAAAGTATTTTCTGATTCGACCGATTTTTCAAGGTACTTCTCAATTGACTTCGATTACGAGTGTTTGTACAGTAATAGCGCTCAAAAATTAGATGTTATTAAATGTTTCTGTAAAAGTATTTCCTTATTCGAGCAATATTCAAGGTTTTCTTGATTTCGATTACGAGTGACGAAGGTAATATGAGTGCTCATAATTTAGTTAACATTCCTGCAAGAGCATTTTCTGATTCAACTAATTTGGGTGCTCATAATTCAGTTAATATTCCATCAAAAGAATTTTTTATATAATCGAAGGGTACTCCTATCATGACTGCGACATGCAGGGATGACTCGCAGAAGGGTGGTGCTAAAAAGTCAGAACTACGATATTCTGACTGCTCATAAAATGCTCATAATTAAAATATTTTAAAAACTAAAATTCAAATAATTTTCAACAGTGGGGGGCTGAGTACACACGTTTTTAGCCCCCCATTCAAAAGAATAAATTTCTACTAAACGGATTCAGCTCAAAAATCGGAAATACATTACATATTGCAAAAGCTCGTAAATTCCTCGTAATTTCTGATATTAAATTGGGGGCGATAGGTACGTGGACGGCTCTACATTGACCCTCAACTCGAGTCAGTGAATGAGAATTTGAAAAACGACGTATCTTTTAGAGTAAAAGTGTTAGAATTTGCAGTTGACATTGAACTATCTACAGTGTTCTACAAATTTTATTTTCACTTTTTTTCCATATATTTTATGTTTTGAAAAACATCATTGTTAGCGTGACTCGAATAACTATTTGAAATAGATTGGTTATTTGTTTTTTATCATAGTAAAAATTATCCCGTGTTTCTTATCTTTTCGAAAAAAAGCCCATTAATTGAAATGGAAAAAAACAACAACATTCTTCAAGCAGTAATAAATCAACAACCAAACTTTTTCAGTTTCATAAAGTATTTTCCTCCAACTCAAATTCGCGTAAAAGTAATACAACTTTTGCTTAACAACTTAATCTACAAACAAAAAGTGCAAACGAATATTTCGTAATTGTAGTGTAAGTTGATTGAAAGTATGAATTGAACAACACCTGCCAGATTTAAAAAGAAAGTTTAACCAATTTTCTACTATTCGCAACAGATTTCATTTGATATACAACACGTTTTTAATTATGTTTAGACTATAAATTATACAAGTCATTTTAATTGACATCAATGCATAGAAAATTTAGTTGATTTTCCTTATTGTAATCAAATCTGAAATGAAAAAAAAATCCTATGTTACCGCAAACTTAATTACTGTACAAACGAAAAAAAATGTCGCGTGTTAACGACAAAGTCAAAAATACCTTTGCGTGTAAATTGTGACAGCATACGGAAATATTGAAGAGTTTCCGTTCAATCACTCGAAGTGTTGCTAAATAAATAAATCAAATAAGTTTCTTGTGCGAAGTAACCAACGTCACGTTTCGAAAGTTAAGCAACAACATGTAAAAGCACTTTTTATATATCTATTGTGTAAACGTGTAAACCCCAAATTACATAAATTTAAGCCACCCTCCTTAGTAAGCATTTTAAATCAAAACAATAAATCCGTCGTCCGTTTTTTCCTCTATAATGGCATATTTTATATTAACACCATCTATGTGTTAGCTAGAAACTTTATTTTAAAAAAAACTGCTTGTGATAGAGAAAGTTAGTTGCTTTTTTCTGTGACAATTTATGATTCATTCCGTATTCGAGGTCAACTTCTTTAGTTTTCCCCCTTTGTAAATGTCTTTCTATGTCGTTGGCTTGTGCATAATTTGTGCACAAATGTGTAACAAATCCATCGTTTATGTCTTATTATTTCCGAAGCGATCAAACTTTTTTATTTTATTTTTATACCTACATTATTCACGCTTTTTATTTTTGATTGCTGTCAAATAAACTTTAAAAACTTATATTTATAATTAGAATCCATAAATTATACGTATTATGAAAATTATGTTAATTGTATTGAAAGTTTGATTACTTTTCTTAGCTTCGTCAATCTAGGCCGAATTTGGTACTCTGAACTTAAAATAAATTACAAACAAAGCTGTCCTTAACGCGACAATATTTAATAAAATTAGAAGAGAATGTAACGTATGCGATAATAATTGGAAGATTTTGGGTCACCTAATATAGCTGTTCCGCAGTTATTGTTATTTGTGGGCATGCGCAGTAAGAAAATAAGATCAAACGATAACGCCAAACTTTAGTTTAGTGTGGTTACAGGAAAACCAATCCGCTTTCAAACTAATATTGTAAACCGTCACAAAAATTTAGGTTAGGATTAAAAATTATAACGAAAAACAGACAGTTCTGTTAAATGCAGTCCAAAATTTCTATTGAAATTGCTCAACGTTATCGCTAATGGAGAGATTTTACGCTAAACGTTATCCCTGTGCAGTAACGGAAGATTAACAGGAAACGTTAATAGAAAGATTTTACCCTTATACTGCGGCTGAGCAGTAACATAAGGTTAACAGAAAACATTAAGAGAGAAACTTTCGGTCACTTAAAATAACGACAGTGGATGTTTTATGTGCATTATCGTTATCAAAAGCGATAACTTTAAATAGACGAGATGTCGTAAGACACGCATTTCACTTATGGTCAAAAAAATGTATTCTATGGTTATAAATTTAGTAACGCTAAACGTAATCCCGACACTGCGGCTGCCCAATAACATAAGATTAACGGGAAAGCATTAATCGTATCAAAATCACACTGTATTCCTTTTATTACGGTGACAAAACGTCATCGCTTATTAGCAACATCATTGTCGCCATAATAGAGAGATTTTACGCCACTTAATTTAGTAACACTAAACGTTATCCTTTATACTGCGCAGGCGCAGTAACATAATATTAACGGAAAACATTAATCGGTATCAAAATTACAAAATCGTATACCTAATTACGGTGACATAAACGTCATCGCTTATTAGGGTAACGTTAATGTCACCGTAATAAGGGAATACGTTATCGGTTATTAATGTTTTCCGTTAATTTTTATGTTACTTCGCAGCTGCAGTATAAAGGTATAATAATTCTATCATTGTTTCACGTTAAATTTATGTTACTGCGCAGGCGCGTATAAAGGAATAACGTTTAGCGTTACTAAATTAAGTGGCGTAAAATCTCTCTAATAAGGGAATACGTTAATTCCCTTAATCTTATGTTACTGCGCAGCCGCAGTATAAAAGTTGTGACGAGCAGAAAAAAATTTGCCGTACAAAAAGTTAATTATACTCCAGTATACTATTGGCGCGGAGTAATAAACCTGTCAGAATTATCGAATCTCCCGTATTGCAGTGGCGTAGGTACCTGATACGTTTGGAAAATCATATTTTTAGTAGGTAAATATATTATAATATTAAAATCTACCTTGATATGAATTATTATGTGGTTATATGTTATTTATTTTATTTGTATAGTAGATCACATTACAAATTTTACTTCTTACGTATTATATACCATTATCTTTGTATCTTGGTATAATACCCACATCTACGGCTATGATTCTCGTTTCGTCAGTACCTGGGCTGATGGCAACGTGTTTACACAGATTAAACTATTGTTCTCAGACCCTAGATGTGTCGATATGCTGCAAGAGCGGCACAATGATCGTATTTTGGTTAGAATTTATTGGTTTTTACTTAACCGTAGAAGTACCGCTTTCACAAAAATAAAGAAATTATTTCAAGCAATTATGATTTATTACTCCGCGCCAATAGTATACAGACTTTAGCGAATTTCTTTAATTAAGAACCGCGCTGTATATAAGCAGAGGTTACGAAATGATGGTAATTTTTTTAACGGCTTCCCGGTTAACTAGAATATTCGGTTAAGCGTCGCAGGTCCAAATAATAAGAGTATAATAGCCGCTAGAAATTACACTATCATTCGTATCGAACATTCAACAATATTTATTTTGCACACCCCAAATCTCGTGCTCGAAAATTTTAATCACGAGTGGATGAGCAAGGCGCCAATTAGTTAGTTGAACGTCCAATTTGAGACAATAATTATCAAACAGAACTAATACTGTTGATAAGAAGAATTTCGTTAGGCGTGGCACTTAAATAAAGCAACCGATACGATAACAAAATAACAGGTGTGTAACTTTATTTAATCTTTGGTTTTAACAAACAACACACACAATTAATCTTAGAATAAAAGGTAGGGGGCATCAATGCACCAGCAAAGGAAGGTAAAACGAGTCGCGCAAGTAACTAAAATTAAGTAGTTCTAATAACGATAACGTCGAGCAATTTTAATAGAGGTTTTGGACGGTATGTACTGTCAGTTATTACACTCTTTCGTTATAATTTTAACCCTAACCTAATTTTTTTCAATTAATTTGACAGCGCATAACAACTATAAATGTATTTAACATTCTTCGTAAATAAAGTTTAGCGTTATCGTTATATAGTTTGATCTTTTTGTCTTACTATGCATGTGCACAAATAACGATAACCGTGGAAACTGCTATTTTAGGTGATCCAAAAACTGCCTAATAAACGACAACGTATTTTTTTATTACGGTAACATAAACGTAACGCTAATAAGCGATAATATTATAACAAAATTGTCAAATTTCATATATTGGGTTCAGTACTACATTAATTTTTATGTAACAATTTGCAATGGGAGAATGTAAAAACTTACATTTTAGAAAAAGCATTGATATACAGGGTGAGTCATAATTAAGTTTAAAGTTTTCAAGGGTGTGTTTCTGGCCCAAAAATATTTAAAAAGTCGTTATGAAATTTTGTCAAAAAAAGGTCAACTGTCGGAGTTATAACCGTTTAAAGATGGCGTCCAAAAACTGATCAATCCTGTATTTCTTGATCTGACAACATATGTCAGTTTGGTTGTTAGAAACATCTGAACTACGATCGTTTTTCTTTTCCACCGCATTCTCGATAACTTTTTGTTTTCTGTTCCACCGATATCCAACACCATTATTATCTGTAATTGGTTATTTTTTATTATCAATTTTCTCGAAAACAGTTGGATAAAACGACCTTCAAGAAGAGTACCTTTTTTGTCTAGAAAATGTGCTAAAATTTGTTGAAGTAGATATAGTCGTTTTGAAGAAATACAGGTTTGATCAGTTTTTAGACGCCATCTTTAAACGGTTATAACTCCGACAGTTGACCTTTTTTGAGAAAATTTTATAAGAACTTTTTTAAATATTTTGGGCCAGAAAATACAGCCTTAAAAACTTTAAACTTAATTATGACTCGCCCTCTATAATGTAGTATAAAATTTTGTTTCTATTGCTGTGGAACTTATGTTTTCATTTAAAACTCTACCAAAAACATGGCAATTCCTTTAGAATATCATCGTTTATTAGCGTTACGTTTATGACGCTGTAATAAAAAGAATACGTTATCGGTTGTATGTTTTCCGTTAACCTTATTTTACTGCGCAGCCGCAGTATAAAGGGATAAAGTTTATCGTTACTAATTTAAGTTGCCAAAATCTGTCTAATAAAATTAGAAGAAAATGTTCGTAATTCCGTAACGCAATAATACTAGGTATACATCAGTTAGAGCTGATTCAAATTGAAAGTTCGTGAGCTACTTTAATCTTAAAATAAACGACTATCAAAACAATAATCTCTATTAACATTAGAGATAATGTTCAACACTTAAATCTGACCCATGTTGAATGTTTCACACTTATCCTAGTTTGGAAGTATATTAAGATACTTTACTACCAATTTTGACGAATTTAGTTTTAACAACATAACATTAATTTTAACAGAACTAGGTATTGTAACGCAATAATGTCTACTAGAATTAGAACAATTTTCGTCAGTTACAGCTGACTCAAATTAAATGTTTATTACTTTTCTTAACTTCCTAATGAATTAACAAGTTACGATTAATTTATGGCAAATATGGTACCCTAATCTTAAGATATATTACTGTAACGCAGTGTAACGCAAAAAATCTTTTTAAAAAATTCTAAAATTTAAAAGATAATGTTCATCATTTCATTATTAGAGTTAAATGTTAAATCGGTTATTTAGACATACGAGTAATTATGGAAGTAATCAGGATATTAAATTCGCGTTCGTACTATAAATAAAACTATTCTTAAGGCGTGGATTATCTACGTATTGTCCTTGCCGTATTATATTTTCTTGGGGAAACGATATTTATGCATTATATTCATCTATTTATGTGTGATATGGTCTGTATTATTTACATGTCGTATTTGTTAACCATATTGTTATTATCTACGGTTATATATATATTGTGTGTATACATGTGCCTAAAGGAAAGCTTTGTAAACTTGTATGTTTCTTTTGTATCTTAAGTCTCTACTGCTTGAGATTAATGACTGCGACTCATAAGATGGCGCCCTTGTCTCGGAAGTACTTTAAAAATTGTCCACGGACGTAAGCTATGGGCAAGTGGGCTGAAAAGATTATAATTTTTTTTAAAGTAATTCGTCTGGCACAACAAACTGTAACAACTTTGTTCAATTTAGAACAAATTTGGTACCAACAATATGTAACCGTTTTTTAATTAAACAACTTAGCACAACGGGATAATTTCTAAAGTTAAAAGGTATAAGGTTCATCATCAAAAGTATCTACCAGTTATTAAGCGTCATGTTTTTTAATCACTGATATAGATATGTAATGAAATTTTGGACTTTAACAGAAGAGATAACAAAACGTTTAGAAATTTTTAAGTGTTAGTGTTGTATCAGTCTTTCTATCAAAATACAGTAAAAAATAGTTAAGATGTAAAACAAAGAAATATTTATAATCAAACAAATCCAGAAAAAAAAATAAACTCGGGCTATAAACACATAAAAATCTTGTTCTTTAACAATTTTAGAAGCACTTGCTGCATTTGTTTGCAAGGAAAACAGCTCTTTTAAAATCATGTCATGGTAGGACAATAACAAGAAAAAGATAAAGATAAATACGATATTCACTGATAAAATTATGTTGCAGAAGCCTTAACGGATGACATTTTTGAGATCGATGTTTGCTTAGATAGATTGCTTGGCATTAAAAACATAGATCTTATTGATGAAAGAACGTAGTTACCACTTGATTAAAGTAAAGTAGCCTTGAGTAACTGAAGAAAGGGAATTCGTGATCTTTATTCAAAGATATAGAAAATTTAGTCATAAGTGCATAAGTTATGTCAGGTTGCACAAAACTTTAACAAATTGATGTAATAGAACTGAAGTAACAACAATCACATATGTAAATTAAAAAGGCTTTGAATCTCATGTTGTAAATTATAAACTGTCGCGACGTGTTTTCGTAATTACGTGCATATTTCAAGATATTAATGCAAGACGCGCAAGGTTAACATTTTGTAATAGCATATCGTTAAGTTTTGTTTTGTATGAGCCCAGGTAACATTTAATCAGATAAGTTGCTTTATTAAATTAACGATCACGTGATCACTTTTTATTTTCACTATTTCAGTAATGTTAATCGTTTATAAATTTTGTTTATTTGGTAACTTTATGTTGTGTTTTAAATGCAATAAATCTTTTCTTTATAACGAGCATTTTACATTTTATTTTATTTTACGTGTTATGTTAACTTTTAACAGATTTGTGATGGTAGTTTCTTAAAGTAAGTCAACATGAAATTACCCTACTGGATAGGATTTCAGTGAACAAGAACTGAAGCTACTTAATGTCGTGAACTTGTTTGGCGCCATTTCGACTTTGACTAATTTATTGATTGTAATTGACGATTTTGCAACAATTTACTAGGATCTTACCATTTCACAAAGACAAATTATCTCGAGACCCACCTCGCTCACTGAGCTACGGAGCAATCACTATCTATGCTATCTTTATTTCAAAATTGTCGTTAACTTCGTTTTGCATGTAACAAGTAAATCTGTGGTTTTGTGCAGCAGGGCCTAATACTGATTTAAGTTAGCAAGACGTTTAAGTAGTAATGTCTGCTGATTAAATTAATTTGCATTTAGAATATCTGCCACAGATAAACTAGTCTATATACATATTGGAAGAATCAGGTCTAAACGAATTTGCTTGAGCTCTAATTGAAGAGAAAAAAATTGCAATAGAACGTCCAATCGGTACATATATTTGTGAAAATGTAAACCACGTTGTTTTACTATTTCATCACCTTGTATTCATTCGATCAGCACGGTCAAAAAAAACCGTGTTTCAAGTTTCTTTTTCTAATCGAAGAATATTGTGGAAGAATTTTCAGAACTCAACTACATTTATCTGAACACTAAACCCACGAATAATAGCTTCATATTTAAGTTGATCAATAACCAAACGGTAAACATTTACCTTCTAACTCATAAAGAATAACAATTAAATCCCAGAAACGTATCAGAAGAACTACAAAATATTCAAATAAAAAAAACATTTAAGTTATAGAAAACATACTTTTGATTTAATTTCTGTAACAGTGTCAGTTCATGTTAAAATTATCATGAAAACTTAACTATGTGTTACTGTGTTTGAGTATCATTGTAAACCCTAATTCGCTTTTTTTTGTTAAAATAAAGAAATAGTATAGCACGCTGGTTATTTTCATTACGCAAAAAATTCAAATCAACCGGAATGTTTGTTATTTAATATATATTTGAAGGCAGAAAGCGCGCACATAAAGAGTTTAGTACAATTTCCCCAAAACAAGACCATCTAATTAATTTTGGGATTTAAAACGTTTTAATTCATATATTCGCAGCCGCTAAAGAGTAAACAATTAATTAATTTTGAGAGTAACACGTACACATAATTTCAAACATTATTGCAGCTTTGTATAAATATTATTTCAAAAAATCTTCGTATAAGTCACTGTGTAAAACTGAAATCTAACACGAACGCACGAATTTTATTTACCGATTTTACGCTTGGACAACCGATAATAATTGACTAAACATTTTACAAACAATTTTACAAACGTTTCTAAAGATACCTAATGTTATTTGAGCATAATTAAATCGAAAAAAAGAATGAAGTGAAGTATGTAATTATTTTTTATGTTTTTCATGTAAATCTATTTTGAGAAATTTGTGTTAAACGCATAGACATTTTAATTATTAAAAATTAGAACTATAAAAATGATCCCAAAATTACTTTTTAGTTGCGATCATGACAAAACTAATGAATTCCGAATTTTTATTACCTACACTGCGTTCCCTTACGAATGAGGGCAATTAAAAATGTAATGACAGGTTGATGCGGGGTGCCTAACAGAAGTCTTAGCTATTAGCAGGCAAACCTGATAACAAAAGGAGAGTGATGTCATGGAACATTCGGTTAAAGTGAAGTTCCTTTATTTTAATGAAACCCAATAACAACGTTTGAGAGTAATCTACAAAACAGAACTTTTCTCATATGTGTATTGTGAGCAACTTTTTAAAGCTCTTTTAATTTTAGAAAAGTAACAATGGCGGCGATGAAGGGGGTCTTTGTCATTTTAGTATTAAAATTTTACAAAATGAACATATCAAAAAATGAACTTACTTTTTTTTTTAAATGGAACTAACTGCATTTTCTTTAAGGTTCGAAAAGATCTTATCAAGAACTTTAAAAAAATATAGCATGTCAATGTATTGTACAGGGTATTTTAGAACATATAGCTGATTATCTGTAAAAATGACACCTACATCTGCTCTGCTACACCTGCTCTGCTACCAAGTAACTTAAAATAATTAAACATATATTTTTATTAACATGTTATTTCCATGTCATTAGCTGTGTTTAATGTTAATTACACCTGTGTTAAACTATTACTTTATAACAGAGCGTTAAAGAAATTGTCATTTTTACTAATAATTAGCTATATCTTCTAAAATATCCTGTACAATACATTGACACGCTGTATTTTTTAAAGCTCTTGATGCTGCCACGAATTTTTGGAACAATCTGTATAATCAAAAAAAATTTTAAATGTACACTCAGAAATTGTACTAAATGTAACAAAATTTGAAAGTGATATCTTTTTTCCCAACGATGTTGTCCTCCAATGTCAGAAGTTTGCGTATATAAGAATGATCTTCAGATTAAAGTGAGAACCAAAAGGCTACTGTCCCCTATAATTTTAACCTAAAATGTACATGATATTTTGTGTAAAAATTTAAGACACCTTAATTTTTGAACGTAAAATACAATATGTTTCGGTTTTCATAAAATATTTACCGTTTCCATTAACTTATACCCTATATCGTTTAAATCTAATTAATTGTACTAACAATCCCCAAAAGACATATAGGACGTTCTATTTAAAAATTTTGAAATACTGCTTGGTTTGCATTTTGCTTTGTCCTGTATTAATGTAGTGTCCGATAATAAAATAAGTTAAAAAATTCTAAAAGAAATGTTTTCAGGAAAATGGATTAGAAATGTTCTGGTCTGGTCGACTTATTTTGTGGGGCGTTTTAAAGAAAAGGGTATATTCAAAAAGATCCTTGTGTGAAGAATTACTTCAAATTTTATTAAAAATGGTACTAAAGAGTTTAAAAAAAACTATAGAGGTATTGATCGGAACGAAACTCAATTATAATGCAATAATTTTTCTTTTCGTTTATTAAAATTTGATTGTTCATGAAAATTCTTTTCTATGTAGACTTTATTGTTGATATTGTAAGGCTAATCTAAATGCCAATAGAAAGTGAATTTGTAATTTTTACATAGATAGCTAGCATAAACCAAAATAACCAATTCTGTTAGAATCAAATGACCAAATACACAAGAAGTAAAAATCTATCAAAAAATCAAATCAGATCAAGAAGACAATGCTTAAATACTATTATTTTTTCCAAACCGAGAAACTTAACACCCATTTTTTTCACTTTTTCTGAATAATTAGAGTTATAATGAACTAAACATAAATTTTGTCCAATGGCCGGCTGACCGGCCTCCCGACCGTCCGTCCTTTTGTAACCAAGATAGAAAAACCAGCGCTTCGATTTGTATAAAACTTAGCATATGGATATTATTTATAATGAGATGAGATGAGATTATATTTTGGGTATAATCTATAGTCTACCTAAAAGGCCGTAAACCTGCATAGATTTTCGAATTTGTGGAACACTTGGAAAAGTATTAATTGTACAAATTTTCATATTCTTTTTATTTTGAACTTGCCTCTAAAAGAGAGTATATACGCGCGCGGTATCTGGTTTTGTCCCGACGTAGGACAGTAGTAGGTAGTGTTCGTACTCATGGTTTACCAGTTATATACATTTAACAATTGTTGGCCGTTACTGAAATGTATAATTCTATTTTACGAATTTTTTTGCGGTACACATTTACTTCTTTCTTAAAGGTGGATTTGTTTTCTAAACGTATAGCTTTTTCTTTTCAAATTAATAAGTTGCGAAGTTGTTCACACATGGGAGTCCGTTTTACTGGTACGTTTTTAACGGATACATCATAAATGTATGCTCTGTTCACATAGGCACCGTATAACGTTCAACGGATCCGTCATAACTGGATCCAATATGTGAACAGAGAAACTCGCAGTATACCGCCGCTATTCTAGAAGGATGGACGCTGTCGTGTTGTATTGGTACTATCGTCGGAGAAGGAAGATTCGACGTTATTGGCAGCATCCACTTATGGCCCAAAGATCTAGAGAGGGTGCTTACAGTTTACTTATGAGTCAGTTACGAGGTGATGAATCGAAAATTTTTAATTACTTTCGTATATCAATGTCTCCTTTTGATGAACTTTTAAACTATTGGAAAAGGATTTAAAAAGCAAGATACTTGTTGGAGGAAAAGTATCTGCCCAGAAGAAAAACTAGCGATATTTTTAAGGTACGTACTTTTATTTTTAAAACTCAGACAGATCTAACGTAGCATCACTGTATACAGATTGTACTGGCGATAGTGCACTATCAGTAGGCTGTGGTGTGCTAAAATAGCCCTGGGATTGATAGTGACTAGCACCAGATGTTTGTGTATAGGCTGACCAGTCATAAGTTGACTAGCCAACTCTCCTATGTTTAATATTTTGTAATAGGTTTAACACCCCTGACTGGAATTCCAAAGTTTGGTCATCATCAAGCAAAGCCACAGACGGCAAAATAACTCTGAAGAACGATAGATTGCGATCTTCCTGCTTAATTTTCTTTGGTTTTATCTGATAGTCAATGTAGGACATCATTTTAGCGTCCATTTCATTAAAATTTCTTTTGGCTGGTGCTCTGCGTTTTGGCGGGGGCTAGATTTTGTTTGTCCTTTTGACTGTCATTGTCCAGTTGTGTCATTGTAGTCACACTGTCATCTCCTTTGTAGGTTCATTCGATGTCGTGGTGTCATACTCGGTGTGTTCTTCAGTTTGTTTAGCAGAGACGCTTTCGCCACGCAGCAACTACTTTTCAAAAACAGCATCTGAGGTACTTGTAGGGCTTCGTGTTTGAGACAGCGGAACCAGACGTCTTGCAATTCTTTTTATCTTTTAGTGTTCTCACCCAGGCATCTCTCATCTGTCTCCACTTTTTCATAACAAGTTTTCCTAAAACAAGTAATAAAACAATTAATTTTATTTTCAGGTATGCAGCATCCGGGTGTTCATTTAAAGATCTTCATTACACCTATCGCGTTGGTGTATCGACTGTTAGCAACATTATTAAAGAAGTTTCACGATGCATATGGAACAATTTAAGTGAAAGATTTATGCGACTTCCTACATCAGTCGACGAATGGGAACAGATAGCAAGTGGATTTAACAAAAAAACTAATTTTCCCCACTGTCTTGGAGCTGTCGACGGAAAACATATCCGACTTAAAAACCACTAAATAGCGGTTCACTGTATATCAATTACACGAATTTTTTTTCCATCATATTATTAGCGATCGTAGACTCCGACTATCGTTTTGTATACGTCAGTGTCGGATCTTATGGAAAAGAATGCGATTCATCAATATTCAAGGACACAACATTTTGGAAAATGATGCTAGACGACAGTCTACAAATACCAGCACCATGCCCATTAACAAGAGACTCAGGAACGAGAGTTCCTTATGTGGTCATTGGAGACGAAGGTTTCGGATTACACGAAAATTTACTAAGGCCGTTTGGCGGGACGCATCTGGACAAAAATAAGCGAATATTCTACTATCGTTTTACTAAAGCTAGGAGATACGTTGAATGTGCCTTCGGTATCTTAGCTAATAAGTGGAGAATATTCCATCGGCCTCTAGACATCGATAAAACAACAGCTGTATGGACCGTTAAGGCATGTACTATTCTACACAACTTTATAAGGGACAAGGAGGCCTCAAACAGTAATAATAACGTATCTGAAAAACTTAGTTACGAAAACCTATCCCATGAAGTAAGAACACGAGGTGGTAATACTGCCAATTTAGTTCGAACAGAATTCGTGAACTATTTCATGTCGGAAGCTGGATCAGTTCCATGGCAGGATGAAACCATTTAGAATGTAATTAAATAATAAAACAGACACTTACCGAACTCTTGTCTTTGTCTTTGTTCCATAACGTCAAAATCCCCCATTAAAATAACGCATATTTCGCGCCAGCCTGCAACACTTGCAGTATTGTCTTTGTATTTATCCAGCGTCTTTTCCCAAAGGACTGGCCTATCTTCCACCAAACTAATTACAACCTTGTCTATTAACTTTTCCCACTCCTTGGTTGACATAGTTAATCAGTGATTATAATAATTATTACACACAATGCACGCGCGCGTTCTCTATGATTGTACAATAGAAAATGAGAGTCAAAACCTGTCGCATCACTCCCCTCCTACACCCCGCATGCACCGCCCGCCACGCACACAGTATCTATCCGTTAAAATTCTACGTATCCGTATATTTTTACTGTTCCGTCGTCCAGTATTCGATGACAAAACGGAATGTAATTTTTTTACGGAACGATATTTTTTACTGTATACAGAATACTGTGTCATGTCTGAAGTCGCTCATACAACTACATACGGCATCGACGAAAAAAAAACGTACACGATAAAACGGAACAGTAAAACGGAGACATGTGTGAACCGGGCGTTAGACATTTTTTTTTTGAGCAAAATGTTTTATGTCATCGCGCACTTCTCATGCTCTTTTACACGTTTGTTATTATCAGAATGATGCGGAGTTCAACGTAAAACCCATCTTATTTCTGCAAGTTTGGATTAAATGATAAACCTTCCAAATGCATTAACAGGATAGAATTTTTCTGCAAGAAATCGAACAGTATTTTTTGATTCAGGATCGATTTTATTTTTGTTTGTTTTACCAAATATAAGAATTTTGGACTTGGCTTGAACCAAATCTAATCACGATTATGACTCCTTGATAAGAAATTCCATGGAAAGTATTACCAATTGTCATTTTAATAAAATATCTTGGCGCCAATCTACTCTTCCTATCGAAATGGGAGGTATGAATTATAGATTTATGTTATTCAGCTTTTCTGGGTTCCTGCTCAGCTGTGTCTAGTCTTATAATCAATGTTCTTTAAAAAAATGTCTTTAATTCTACAGATGATGCTTTTAATCAGGCCCTAATCACATGGTACAAACTTAGCAAGCAAGATGTTGCCCCATGTTCTGTTCATAAAAATCAACGAGATTTTGATGTTTTAGTATGTTTTTTTTATCTGGCCGATGACAGAAACAACAAGAAACAAAATTCGTACAGTAGAATTAGATTTCATGAGGAGAAGTTTACAAATCACACGACAGGATAGATGGACGACAGAAAGAATCTGGAGGGAAATGGACATGAAATCCTCTATAACAAGAAATCTAGAGAACCGCACATTACTCTGGTATGGGCACATAGAGAGAATGGACGACGACAGGTGGCCTAAGAAAATTCATAAATGGAATCCACCGGGAAAAAGAAGACGCGGAAGACCAACAACAAAATGGAAAACACAAGTACAAAGAATCATGGCGGAAAGGGACTTGAAAGAAAAAGACTGGGAAGATAGAGATCTGTGGAGGTTGAAAACGACTAACCTTTAAAGGAAAACAGTCGCATACATACATACATACATAATATGTGAATGTTACCGCTCAAATATTTTCTTTAATGTTTCGAATATTTAAGACAAGGCAAGCCTTCTTGCAATTCAGTAAAAAGAATCTGGTGCATGTTAAATGATCTACCATCATCTATTATTGGCACCTTTTAGATGACCAATCTTTTCAATTGCTGTTGACTTAAGAATTGGGTAGCCTTTATGTAAACCACAACTGTATTTGTGGTGAAACTGTTGATATTTTGGGCCACCATGGTATTTCATGCTGTAAAATAATCTACACATAAAATCATTAATGAGCATTAGCATCTGCTAAAGTACCTTCAATTCTAGAACCACCTGGTTGCTTCCGTAGAGATGGTAAACGCGCAGATGGTATGTCGTTAATTCGCTGGAAGAAAGGAAAAGCTTTGTTTCGAAAGACTTGGTGAGGCCACAAAATTCAGAAGAAAACCAACGATCCTCTATCGACGTGTTATCTTACCCAACGCATAAGTTATGCAATCTAACGTTGAAACTCTCCGTCGATTTTGGGTACTTCCCGATGCGTCTCTGAGTTATTTTATATTGTTATATCTAGTGTGTAGTCTTAAATTAACTCAATTACACTGCATAGATTTTTTATGATGAATATTATGTTAAAACCTCTGAAACCAGATGTTTGTCTATGTATTGCAAATCCTAATCTTCTTTTTGATAAAACTACTTAGTGCATTTTTGAAATCTTCATATGCCTTTTTAATAGTTCCGATAAGAACTGTTGGTTTGCAATTTACTAAATCCTTCCATTCAATTGATATTTTGCGAGACTATTGGAATTGCACCATTCCAATAATATCAAATTTTGTCGTAAGTAAAATACATATAAATTTAGATCGAATAGAAATCCAACTATTATTACATTAAGTATTGCTATTAACAATGACAAACTCAAAATTGAACAATTTTAACAATTCATATGCATCCAGTGCTGTAATATTTGTGTTTTTATTTATTAATATCTGATAATAGAAAAACTATTTAATGCCTTTAATAATCATCCTCAGTTGCACATTACATAATATATTATCATCAGGGTATTTTTAACGTGGGGGTATGTGTGTGTTTTGTATGTAAGCAAAACAATTTTGATTTTAGCATTAAAGATTAAAGAAAAGCAGCGTTCGTTTTGAAACAACTTTCTACATCGAAAAGGTAAACAGTGTTACTTGTAAGTTTGAAAATCTGTAAAAGTATTTCCCTGAAGGCTATGTACTTACAATTTCTTGATGATACAGCTATGTTGACTTACATTGGTTGGAGCCCTGAACTTTTTCATGTTCTGAAAATAAAATTTATATACACAATAATTACAGTTATTTGACTGTTAAAACATTAGTAACTCAAACTCAAAATTTATGATTTTAAAATAAACACATCCACAACATTCATATTCTATTACAAGTCCTCAGTTAGTTAGTTGTTATTAATAAAAGTTTAGTTCTTGCGTAATATGTTTTAAATTAATTCCCGCAATTTTGTTGAAAGTGTTTTTTATATGTTACCGTTGACATATTTCCGTTGTTCTAAATGAAATTACTGAAAATTGCCAATTCAATAGGTTTATGGAGACTCTTAATACTTTTTTTGATAAAGAACCTCTCAACAATAAATATGGCAGAAGTTTGAATTTCTTCAAAAAAAACGAATAGTCTTAATTTATTGTTTTGAGTCCTTTGTTTTTTTAATGTTCTATTAAAACTTAAAAATCTAAGAAAAAGGGCTAAAATTTAATCATAAGTAGGGTACATTTTAATAACATCATCAAAAGATTATAAGAAAACGACGCCCCTCTTTTTTGAAACTGTAGCATAAACACCTTTATGGAGTTCTTCGCTTGAAATTTAAGCAACAGAACAAAATTGATTCATTTTAAAAGAATTACATAATGATGACTGCATCAGTAGAAATTGCAATAAGTTTCAATTTACTGATTCATTTGATTTAGTTGAATGTTTTCATAAACTCCTTTTATTTGTCAGTGTTTAAAGTTTAGTAATTTTATAAGACGTTCACCATTTAAAAAAAATTAAACAAGGTTTGTTAAAAATAGAGGAATCATACAAAATCAATACGTTTGCCATTTTTAAACATTTTTTTTTAATTGTTTGTAATTAATTAAAATATATTTACTATATAACGTATCGGGTCCTGAATGGACAACTGTATTGCAGTGTTTATTCGTGTTTATTGTTACAATTAATAATAACAAAAATTAATGTTTTTTACATTTACAATAAGTGTATACGTTGTTTGCGGTATGATCTTTTTATATTATTTGTTTTTTTAACATGTATATATTACATCCAAGCGAAAATTTTGACAATTTAAACTTTTTCGATGGTGGTTTAATGGTCGATTGCACCGACACAACTTAAACTTAAGTAATGCTTAAAAACTTAGATACAATTGTTAAAACCATAGCAACGATTGTTTTTAAGCGGTGCGCCTAAGTGTGTCGGTGCAAACGTCTTTAAGTCGCAGTATTATTAAGTTGATAATTAATTTTTAAAAGAGTTTTCTACTAGAATTCGTATTCAATAAGTATTTTACTAGAAAATTTTATTCGTAAAATAATTAAAATATTTAACTTAAAATTCTATAACTAATAATTAGCTGTTTTTTTCATTTTACTAAAAATCCAACCTAGTAGTATCAGGAGACAATATGATTTTGGCATCAGTTTCTGCATCGATTGAAATGAAAAGTTACGAAAAAAATTATAGGCACGTGATTCGTAGTCAAATTTAATTTTTTTTCCAATGAAATTACAAAAGTGGGGTTATTTGACAGAATATTGAAAAAAAGTTTTAAGAAAAAGTCATTCTAAATGCAATTTTAAGCTCGTATGCAAAAGTTCAGCTTCATATGGCAATTTGGATTATTTCACTATTTTTTGGAAATTGCACCACTGCACTGTCTAAAAATTAGATTCGACGCAACCTACAAAATTCTCCTTCATTTCGACAATGCTTCCTCCAAAACATGGTTTCTATGAAGTATTGCCATATGAAACATGTGTTTTCTAAAAATTTCAAACACAGCAATTAAAATTTGATCATATGTGAGCAAAGTTTATTTGTTTTTGACCATGTATAAGATAACTTCATGAAATACCTTTTTTTGAAAAGGCAGTTTATGTATAAAAATAATGCACATTATAACTGAGAGAAAATCAAGAAGAATTATATAGATTGCGTTGAGTCTTATTTTAGATAAAGTTATAAGAGTTTTTGATGTTCTGAGAAATAACCCCACTTTTGTAATTTTATTGGAAAAAAAATTTAAACTTGACAAATAGTGCGAATCACGTGCCTAGATTTTTTTTTGTAAATTTTGATTCCAATCAATGCAAACTGATGCCGAAATTCAATTTAAAAAAACTATTAGTAAAAAAAATTTCCATATGATACACACTTTACTGGTCACACTGTATATGGGACGTTCAATTTAAAATAAGCAAGTTGACAGCAACATCCAGTGAAACCGGACGTGATAGGAAGTTGAAACTATTTTAGAAAAAAGTACATCTGAAACTTTAAAGAACGGGTTGGGTGAATAACCCTGTATACAAGGTGATTCAGAATCATTTGCTCAAACTCTAGATAGAGTAAATTTACACACTAAAATAATCATAAAAGTTTAAATACAAAATGTAAAAATAATATTTTATTATTTTGTTTAAATGATTTCTAAACTAAAATTAAGTTTTGGAAAATAACTCAAAAGCTTTTGCCAAACAACTAAGGAGTTTCAAAATATTATTTTAATTTTACAGAAATTATTCAACAAATTTTTGTCCAAATATCTTCTCTATGCAAAAATCGTGTGAAAAGAACCCAAAAAATCACTTTTGTGCAAACATTATACAGGGTTGTCAGCTAAGCGCGCGTCGGTCTATAGCTCCTAAACCAATGAGGTTAGGAATTTTGTTCATATGTCAATCTATACTATTTGTAAGAGTCTATTTTTGAAAAAAAATTTTAAGTTCACAGGGTGTCCCAAATAAGTGTGACGATATGAAAGTAATTTTTTTAAATGAGACACCCTGTATTTTTTTGCATATTTTGGTTCACCCCCATGCACATTATCAATTGCCAAAAATCTACTAGTTCTGGCATTTTAGGAGAAATAAATAAATAAAAAGGTATTCTGTTAATTAAAATTTACTGTGGAAGGTAAAATAAATGGTTTTTCGTAAATATCTAGAAAACCGTCGAGAATTTGAGTACAATTGTGAATACAAAAAAGACTCATTTTTCAATTCTACATCTATTGGTGAAAAAATATACAGGGGGTTTCATTTGAAAAACGCGAGAACAATTGGTTTGAAGTTTGTCATGTTTCGGCCATAATTTTGGAAACCCTGCACAAAATTTACAAAATGTTAATAGGTTGACAGTAACTTTAGACCTATCGCAACTCAATCTATATTAAACCGTGAGCCAAAAAAATTATCTTGAAATTTTTTAAATTTTTTATTTCCAGTCCGCAAATTTTATGTTTTTCCATTGTTTATTTATTTCTCCTAAAATGCCAAAACTAGTAGATTTTCGGCAATTGATAGAGTGCATGGGTGAACCAAAATATGCAAAAAAATACAGGGTGTCTCATTAAAAAAAATGACTTTCAAATCGTCACACTTATTTGAGACACCCTGTGAACTCAAAAATATTTTCCAAAAATAGTATAGATTGACATATGAACGAAATTCCTAACCTCATTGGTTTAGGAGCTATAGACCGACGCGCGCTTAGCTGACAACCCTATATATTCTGCGAAATCTAAATAACTTCATAAGAGAATGCAATGCTCTATAAAATTATATTTTACAAATCATTTAAAACATTTAAAAAACTGTAACATATTTCGCACCTACATACAGGTGTTTCGTCTTTTTAGGCTCATCAGTGTAGGGTAGCTCAGTAATGTCATAAATAAAATGAGTTAGAAATATTAAATTTTTTAATACTGAAATATTATAGAATAAAAAATTTCTTAATACATGATTTTGTTCAAATTTTTAAAATTTTTACAAAATGTAAATTCCATCAAATTCATTAAAAGAAGGAAGAAGAAAAATAAATTCAAATACGTCATAATTTTAATTCCTTAAATAAAAATGATTTCAATTACTATTATACAGGGTGTCCCACCGGAAACGCCATCGATAGATTATAGAAAAACTGTACATGGGAAAAATTTGAAAATTTGGTAGTATACTAACATCGACGGGGCAGTTCCGTTAAAATATTTTCAACATGGTGACACTTCCGGTTATACCGGAAGTATGTGTCAACTTGCTTATTTTAAATGGAACACCCTATATATTATTCTATTTTTGAATTTTGCCCAAAATTCTAGACACATTTTGTGTATAATGTCCTATACCTAAGTCTAACTGTTTTGGACTTATTTTAAATTTTATGTCAAAAATGACGTTTTCAGGCCTAAACAAAATTATAAAATTTTCCTATACTAATGCCTTTATTATTTAATTGAAATAGGTTTCCTTGTAGCAGGGGACCTATTTTAGTGGGCTATGTCGATATTTTGATAATAAATTAATACAGGGCGATCAAAAAAAAAGGATTAAAATTAAATTCAAAAACACGTCAAAAGTCATTTTTTTAAAATGCAAGCACCATGTTTTTATAGCTTTATTTTATTTAGCATCAAAAATAAGGTTGACTTTGTACAAGGTTGTCTATTCAAAAAATTCATGGTTTTCGAAATATTGGCAATTTAACTTTTTTTTTGTTGCACAAATGCTATTGTATTTCTTTTTAATATGAATGGTTATTCCTAGTTGGCCATGATGGCGTTAGAAAACAATCATCTGTCAAGGATATGTCAAACTGTTAAAAATAATCATGCCGGGACGCTTAAATTATACAAACGAAGATTACTTAAATTTATTTATTATTTATGGACAATGTGATAGGGTTATATTAAGAACATGTGTTACAGTTAACTGTACCGACTGTGAGTGTTAAAGTGCATATCGTTACCAAAGCGATAACTTTAAATGCTTGAAACACACGTGTGTCGATAAAGCCAGGTGTTCTTTCGTTGCGTGTGTAATACTGTACAAGTAATTACTTGGCTTTATCGACACACTGTGTTTCAAGCATAATAAGTTATCGCTTTGATAACGATATGCACTAACACTCACAATCGGCTACAGTCAACTGTTGGCATTTCTTAGTTTGATACACACAGTTTGGTCAACATTCAAACATTTGGGGATCTATTTTGCAGCAATTTTTCTCATGTCCAAATTGACGTAAACCATATGATGAACGCGTTCGTATGAAATATTCAGGGCTTCAGATATCCGTTTAGCCCAATTCGACGGTCTGATAAAATCATGTCATGAACTGCATCGATATTTTCGGGGACTGACACAGAAACTGGCCTTTCCAATCGGTCATCATCTTCAATGGAAAATTTACCTCTTTTGAAGCTTGCATTCCAATCTTTTTTCATTTAATTTATTGCGTGACTCTGGTTTACTTTTTTGACGTCAAACTTTACACTGACACTTCTAATAAGTTATTGTTCGTTGCTATGGTAACGCAATATTTTGTTTATGCAAGGAACTGGTCTAGGCTAACTAGATATCAATACATCCTCGTACAAATTTGTGTGTTCAATTTCTTTTTTTATTCCTTTTTTATATGTCAATTTGCATTTTCGATTGACACAATTGGAGTGAATCCAACCAATGTTGATAATTTGCCAAATGACATCAGTGGCAAAGGACAAGAAAAAGTATCACAAATTTTCCATGGCCAAAGATTTCCGAAGAATGTTGATCGACGTTCGTTTCAGTCAATCAGGATCGATAAATATATATGGATTGAATATTCAAAACAACAAGATAAGGTGTATTGTTATCCATGTCATTAGTTTGGAATGAAATCGAGTGATGTGTTCAGTACTGGTGCCTACAATGGTTGGAAACGACCAATCGATCTCAAATCTCGTGAACAATGTTGTTTTGAAAAAGCGGCGTTATTATTTCAAGGCAATTGTTGAAACAATTCTTTTCTTGGTATCGAATGAATTGCCATTTCGCGGTGATTGGGATTATGAGTAAAGAAAGAATTGGGTTTGTTCAATAGTCTTTTGATTTCATGATTGAAAAGATAAATATTTGCAAGAATGCCAATTAGCAATGCCTGCAAATGCTACATACAAATCTCCGCAAATACAAAATGAATTGATCAAACTGATTGCTGATGAACTGCAAAAAGCAATTGTAGCTGGAATAAACGATTCATCGTACATAACATTGATGGCAGATGGAGGAAAGGATAAAAGTGGAAATGAAATGATATCAATTGCTTTTCGATACACAAAAGATAGTGTGCCAAACGAAACATTAGTTGCAATTGAAAAAGCGGATGAGCTCGACGCAGAAGGATTATCAAAACTTATCATCACTACGCTTGAGAATATTAAAATAAAAGAAGAAAAAATCATAAGTCAATGCTACGATGGTGCTCCTGTCATGAGCGGACATGTGGGTGGCATCCAAAAGTTGGTGGAAAAACATTACAATATATTAATACCGTATGTGCACTGCTTCAATTATAGATTACATTTAGTGGTTGAAAAGGTTGTTTTGAACGTGATGGCATGTTATCTGTTCTTCGGTGAAGTACGGTTATTGCACAAATTATTCAACCGATTCAATGTAAAAAGAATTTATTCCGGTATAAACATTTCACGGTTATTAGAACAAAGATGGTCGGGTCATTTGTACGCAGCTCAAGCGATTCGAAATAACTATTTTAAAATAGTTGACACTTTGGCAAAAATCAAACGAGAACCCAGTAAAAATTTGATCCTGAAGATGTTGCGCTTGCAAATGGTTTATTGAAATCAGTTAAAAAAGCAATTTATTTTTATGCTGAATTTCCTTAATAGACTCTTGGGTGCACTAGATCCATCAACTAGAATTTTGCAAAAGCGCGGTGTTGGTTTTCGTGATGCAATGCCAGTCATTCAAGCGGTATTTGACAGTGTGCAGTGTTTTCGATCCGATGAATCGTTCAATCTTTTTTTAATAGAAACAGAAGAAATCATGAAAAAGTTGAATCCGCAAATGGAATTTGGTTTTATTAATTATTGGGATCTCGGGTGCCTGTCGAACTAACGAACTCACAAACATGAAGATGGATGATGTTATAGTTAAAAATGATGTTTTAATAATACACGTACCAGATACGAAAACCTATACACAAAGAACTTTTACTGTTTGTAATGTCGAGAAAGAAAATTTCATTGATGTCATATCCATATGCAAAAAATATTTCAGCCTGCGTCCTGATAATATGAATTCTCGACGATTATTAATCAAATATCATGCTGGAAAATGTGCAGCTCAGAATGTAGGACATCACACAATTGGAGCGATACCTTCTGTAACAGCTGCTTATTTAAATCTTCCTAATCTTCAGAAGGGCATCAGCGACACTTCTGGCAAACTCAGGAGCAGATATCCTAAAATTGAAAAGGCAGGGCGGATGGAAATCCGCCAGCATAGCGGAGGGCTATGTTGAAGATTGTTTAAACAATAAGATAGCTGTAACCAAAAAACTTTTAGACAGCAGGCATAATCAATTATGGGATAAATCTACAGTAGTAGTAGTAGTAGTCTGTCCCTTTAACTTACACAGAAAAATCATCTTCAGTTACATTTTCTAAACCATTACAGTCAAGTTTATCCAAGCAAGGGACTTCTTTCCTTAGCTGTTCAATAATTAATCCAACATTTAACATCAATGTTACAAATAATAATTCAAAAAGGTGTTAATTAATGAGTGTTTATAGTTATATAGTATGAAACATTTAAGAAAGGTTGAAGTTGATTAATCGATACCATATTATTGTATTTTACTTTTACTTCAATCTTTATAAATGTTTCATACTTTTAACATTTATTATTAATTAAAAATAAATATAAAAAATATTAATTACTTGTATTTCTAAAATAAAGTTCATAATAATTTTTTTAATTTATTGCAAACAAATAAACCGATAGCGTGGTGTAGGATAAAAAAAATATGTGTAAACCACGGCGGGAAAGTGTCAATTTCAGGACGAAAGAAAATATGGACAGGCGAGGCGGAGCCGAGCCTGGACACTTCTTGCGGAATACACTTCTTCTAGGAATACAATATACTATTACTACTTAAAATAAACGGTTGTAATTTGTGTGTTTTTTTAATGTAGATATTTGAAATTATGTTTCACTAAAAAAAGGCTCAGCCCACCCGGCCTCCGCTGGCTGGCTACGGGCCTGATTTGTATTAGGGTTTTCCTTGACAGATGTGAGACTTTTCATAATCAAAGTAAGTGTTAAAATGGTCCACTTTTCGTAATTATTTACGAAAAATTAAATTTTTCGTTACTTGTGAAGTTTGTTTCAACATTTGTTTTGAAAATCGTAACCATGGTAACATCGGTCACACCCGATTAGAATTTGAAAACGAAATATGTTTAATTCCTTTTTTTAACTTATTTCTTTTTAATATTGTATGTAACATGTAACGAAACATGAATTTTGTAACTCATGTGATTATCAGACTGTAATGTCTTAAAATGTTATTGAATTACGTATGCATTTTTGTTTTAAAATCTCTCGCTACCATTAATTTTAAGGGAAATTGTAAATTGCATAAAACTGTAACACTTAGGCATAGGATGCCCTTACGTTATTCGAAAGAAGACTTTTTCGTTAACACTATGAAATTTTAAAATACAGAGTGTTTTATTTAAAATAAAGCACATATTACATATTGAATGATCCAATTATTAACCTGTAAATTCTGATCACCCTGTAAAGAGATGTTTAATATTTGATGATGGAATACATTAATCTAATATCCCACTATTTAGACGTAAGATTAAATTTGTTATGATTTGTTGGATTAGAAGATATTGAATTTTTTTGATACTCCACATTTAAGAAAATTCGACGTAACTTAGAACGCTCTGTATTTAGGTATAAGGAACTATTATAAAAGTACACTCATGAAATTTAAAACTTGGACACCACAATTTCTGTAAACAAAAGTTTGCACATTGTGAAGCGGGCTTAAGGGTATCATTTACAATTCTAACAGCAGGTAGTCTCAGCAGGGTTATCTTATAGAAGGACTGTAGAATGAATCATTACACTAAGCACGTTTTAGAAAATAGGTAATTTACGTTGCTTACTTAATTTTTTCTTTAAAGAATATATTTGAAGGTATCGCTAATTAAACACCATAGCTCGATTAATTATCGAATCAAAATTTTGTTTAGGAAATGTTTACAAAATAAAATTAGAAATAATTTTGATTTAAAAACGTCTACAAGCAATAACTTTTAAATTAAATCAAAAACTAAACATGGTTATTTGGGTTGACTGATTATTACTTATTTTTAAATAAATCTAACCTACTAATTATTGTAAGTTATTAAAAAAATCATTAAACTCTCTATTCATAATATTTAGTCCTTACAAAATGTATATTTTATGACGTTTCATTTTTTCTGTAGTTAATATAAAAGTGAAAAAAAAACTAAGGCAATTCTTATTGTCAACGTATATATTTAGTTTTTGACAAGAATTTATTACATAATTATAATTAAGATACCAAGTTATAGTTTAAAATTAAATGAAAACTTTTTTTTAAATAAAGGTATTACTATATAAATAAATATAAGAAATCAATAATGGGTGTGACCTCCATTATTATTGATACATTCTTGGAGGCGTCTGCTCATTGACGCTATCAAGGTATCAATATAATTAATATTAATCGTTTCCCATGCGGTATCAATGGCTGCAATTAGTGCATTACGGTTTACTGGTATAAAATTTGGCCCTTGTTGTCTTCGGATAACAGCAAGTATTCGAGCCCAAACATTTTCGATAATGTTAAAATCTGGGCTTGCTGGCCAGGGTAACAGCTCCAAGTTATTTTCTCGTATCCAATTGCGCA
>JALBCR010001033.1:0-282311 GCA_030710515.1 Abscondita cerata
AGTTTTACTACAACGTTTCCTTTCGAAGAAACCATCATCAACTTTATTTTTTCTAATGACACTCAAAAAAAGTACACTCCGTATAAGAAAGCATTTTTCATTACGAATTCAACGATGTACTACAGAATATAGTTATTTGTGATTTTATAAAGAAAAAATAATGTTTTAGTAAATTTCAAATCTTTTTTGGTCTAGTGTGCACTGAATGAAACCATGGGTTAACCCTTCGAGTGGGACTTTTTCCAAATTTAACCGACTCTGTATCTTTTACGGTTTCCGAAATCCCCACGCTGTTCACCATTTTCTTGGGCACACTGTATATGTACACTCAGTAAAGAAAAAAATGAGACAGTAGTATTTGACAAATAAAATGAGCATATTTACTTTAATGATTAGGCGTTACCTGACCAACATAATATTGTTAACAAATGAACAAAGTATATTTATTATTTACTGATGTAATCATTTACATACCCTAAAGGATTTATACCGATTTTAATAAAACTGTGAAAAATGCATTTAGTCGATACTATTTTATTTAAATTGCTGTCGTAAATGATATTTATAACTGTTGATACTAAACAATTTCTTAAATTCTTATTAACACATATTAATGAGATACTGAAAGTAAAAAAAGTAATAATGGGTATGACTTAGTTTCTTGCTGTTTATTATGCTCGATTTTTTTGGAACAATGGGAAAAAATAAGGAACAGCAGTTTTCTTTAATGCTGAGATGAGATTATCAGACACTCACTCATCATTGAAACATGTGCGACATTAGCTAATTAGCTAGTTTTATTTTTATTTCCTTGGATTCTATTCTCGTTCTATCATCGTATTATAATATTGTTACTTTAAATTTAATTCATGTTACTACACTTTTCCTGTATTGACATATAATACATATAAATCAACATTTTCTATTCAAATTAGGGCATACTTTTTTCAAAAATGGATTAAGTAATAGCATTACGAGACTTGTCATGACCAAATTATGCTCGTGTTTTTCTCAAACATATCGGATTAAAATTACCTATACAATTTGTTTGGTATTCGGCTAACCACCCGTTATATTGCTATGACTTAGTAGTAATTAATCAATCATTATGAATAAACTTTTAAGAAATTGTTTAGTAATAAGAGTTAACGCAGTTGTAAATGTCATTTACAAAGGCAATTTAAATAAAATAATTTCAAAAATTGTAACGACTAAATTTTTTATTTTATTTTTTTAAATTGCTAAAAAACCTTTAGGGTATGTGGATGAATCAGTAAAGAATAAAGGTTCATATTGACAAATGTTCTTAGTTCAATTGTAAACAATGCTACGGTGGTCAGGTAAGACTAATCTTTAATTTTTTTTCTTTATTGAGTCTACATCTACTAAGCAGTAAGAGATACGTTGTAAGTAATTGGTTTTGTAGTTTCTCCAGTGACGTTCGTGCGGGATTTACTCAAGCAAAAATTGCATGCCACTTCTTTAACTTACGTATAGTAAAAATTAATTTTGAAATTCACATTTATTGCTATGTGTTTTTTTGTCCGAAGTATAACTAAGCAGGGGTTTAAGGAAAAAAATCTAGAAAAGACTCCACTTATTTTTTTTAGGTTTTAGTGGTTTTCCTAAACCTTGAAGCAAATGCTTTGTCAAGACGAACGAATCCACAATTGCACACGGCTTCTTCACCACACTATAGACGTTTACACTGATTTTCTGAGCACCATACATAACACTTACATCACAAAACAATATTTAAAATGTACCATACGAATAAATAAATAAACCCCCAAATTTTTTGATTAAGTTTGAAAAAACTTTGTATATTTTTATTATGCTCGCATCGTAATTAACAATCAACACACGCCGCAATATTTTTGGCAATGGTTTTCATTTGTATTCAAAATGAAACGTATGTTTGAAAAATAGTCCCTGGACTTAACGACACAGTGACCGGTAAAGGGTTTTCCCAAACAGGTACTTTATCTTGTAGGGATTACATCAGATAATTAGTGTGTTATCAGAAATTTTTAAGGCGATTTCACTATATCTTGACCTTAACTATACCTCCTTACTTATCTTAATCATTTAGTTATACTTATTGAGAAATGAAATTAATGAATAAAATAAAAGTGCGAAATGAAGCCAGAATTAGACGGGATTTTTGTACACAGTTCTACTATTTTTGCAGGGAGTTTAGTTTTCTTGCAGACAAGATCTCTGATAATAGTTCGTGAGAGTTCTTTGACACTTTCAAATTTCGAGTATCGAGTGTATGTTACTTACGAAATGTTAACGTTAAAACAGTTCTTCTGAAATTTAGAACGAGTTTTTGTTCGAAGTATCTTTCTAAAATTCTATTATTAGTTATATTTATTTATTAATATTTATTTAGTAAATTTGGAGAATGATGTAGTGGATAATTTGCTCTCTTTTTATAGTAACATTGTTTGCGTGTATGACTTTAATATTAATGTGTTATTGAAAATCCTTTTTTAACGGGGGTTCAAATAAAAAAACTGGGCTGGTAGGTCTTGGACATTTGTTAAGTTTTTTTAACAAAATAGTTTAGGTTAGAATTCAAGGCATTTAAGAAAATACGAGGAGTATTCAATATATTATCTACTTCAGGGTTTGCAATTGCACTGAGGGAGATAGTAGCCTCTGTCTGTGTAACCACACCTCTTGGGGTGACGCATGCGCAATTTGAACCCCCGTGATCAAAACTGCCAGTGTAGCAAGATGGCGGATGCGTCAACATCTCACGTTGGCAAGAAATTGCTCGATTTAGAGCAGATGTCGGTGATAAAATTTCTCACTAAGGAAGGGAAGAAGCCAAAAGAAATTTTTAACCGCATGGTTTTGGTGTACGGGGACAGGCTATAAAGAAGAAAAGGCCTGGGAAGGTGTTGCACGACAACGCGCCTGTTCACACGTCGCGAAAAGCTCAAGCCGCCATTCAAGCCTGCGGCTTTCATCAACTCAACCATCCGCCTTATAGCCCTGACCTAACCCCCTCCAATTATTTTATGTTCAGACACATGAAGAAATTTCTTCGTGGAAAGCGATTTTCTTGCGATGAAGAGGTGTAAGTGGCTGTGGAAGCTTGGTTTGCAGAACAATCGAATGAATTTTTTTCAACAGGATAACGTCCTTGCAGAAGAAGTGGGAAAAGTGTGTTGAGCTTGGAGAGGATTATATTGAAAAATAAAAAATAATTTCTACCTGTTTTGTTTTTCTTTCATACTCAGGTATATAATATATTGAACGCTCCTCGTACTTCCGTCAATTTTTTGCACGCCCCCATGCGTTATTTTTCGATACTTTTTGTTACACTGTAAAAATAATTAAATCGATTCAATTCCACGGTTTGACTAGCCCAGTTTTTTTTATTTGAACACTTGTTAAATTGTATTATGCGGATTTTTATATTTTTGATCTAATTAATTCTAAATCCAAATCATTCTACTAGATCATCATCAAAATCAGATACATTTTAAGACTACCCGTTTTTCATCAAAGTAATTTTTAAGTATGTCTAAATTCATTGATGTAATCAAGTAAATTTGTAAAAAAATGATTATTTTAATAATAAACTCTTACATCGTTTTAACATATTTGCTTTATTTTTTCATCGTATTTTCTCAAACTAACCTTCTACAGATGTGTATTTTCCTTTATATAATTATTTCAAATAGCTTCGTATTTAATATTTTTTATGAAATCTTTTATTTGTTAAATAATTAAATGAAATCAAAATTCAAACATATAAATCAAATGTCATGGATCATAAGATTTCTACATACCTAGGATAATTAAATAATAAAAATGCACAAAATGAATATAAATTTACTTCATTGAATATCAATATACGAATTTACATATTTCTACTGTTTTGTTCTGTAAATTCTTCTAAAATAGTTTGAAAATCTAATTTCTTGCTTCTTCAACTTCAATCGACATAATTGCTAAACTATTTAATCTATCCTGAATCATTGTCGATCTGACATAATTTTTTATAAGTTTCATCCTGGAAAATAATCTCCTCCAAAAACAACGCTTACTGGAATTGTTATAGTATATTAAAGAACTAGTTTCAGAAGACGCATTTTATAAGACGAGTAGAATTTTTCTATTTTGGGCTTTTCAGATTGATTTTAAAATAAAATTTTATGAGTTTTTAAATTTAGGGAATTTTGAAGTGTAATTGCTAAGGTGGCAATATTTTCATTAAACTTTGGTTTATATGCTAGTTTAAGTTTAAGTAATACATTTATCATATGTTTCATTAAAAACAAATGAGTGGAAATAAAAATAAGTAGATAAATAAATCTACTGAACATTAATTACGATTTAAATTAATGCACACCGAACGTAATGACAGCTTGGACGTTATCAGTGTTACCACTGTTCGGAATAAAAATTGTTCTATTTCTATAAAATAACTCAAATTTCTACAAAAGAACTCATTTGGGTGCTTTTATAGCTCTGTAAGCGACCCAAAATAGAAAAAATATATTTGGAGAGCAATAAACTAGTTTGGAAATGCCGTTAATGTGTAATTTTCCGATAAAAATTTGAATATTTTAAATGAATTTTTCAAAATTCTGATGGAAGGATAAACTTTAAAGTTTCCATTTCTTCAACTAACATTTTTCCATCTATATCAGCTTTATTCACTATTGGTTCATCATTTTGTGTGAACCTAGGATCTGTTAGAAAAATTTCTAGTTTAGCTGCATGTTTTTGAATTGCTTTATTTTCCATATTTTGATAACTTTCCAGAAGCCCACCTTCATAATTGAAATATTTCATTCTTTCCGAAGCTTTGTTCTGTAGATATGTCCAAATATTGCGCAACAGTTTTTGCTTGAACTAAATCTTGTTCTAATCCTATATTTCTGTGGTCGCTTAACCGTTTTAAGAGTTTTTCAAATGAAGAAAGTGCAATGGATACTCCTACAGATTTACATATTTTAAAGTTCCTTGCTTACATAATTGAGTTTGAACAGTAAATCGTACCAAAAAAACCAGTGGTACTAAAAATGTATAGCCTTTTATTGCATTTCTGCTCACTTTTCATTTGTGGATATTCGAAAATTTCTGATATTTCGAGAGATCTATTTGGTATCTCATCGCTTTTACGCTTTGAATCCGACATTCTCATCTGGTATCGTAAAGAGACTTTACAATAAGTTCTTTATATTGAGAAGTACTAACTATTTTTTCAAGATGCCGAAGAACAAAACATATAGAATACTAAAGAAGGTTAAAGCTTCTGAGCAAATTTTCGCTACATTTTTCATTACTAGATTATAAGTATGACAAACGCAAAGAGTGCTCTTAGATTTCCTTTTAAAAGTCCAGCTTGACCACAGGAGACTACCCTTCAAATTGAAACAATTGTCACAACTTTGCCCTCTTATATTGTTAGCTGTAAACATTGAATTTCTTTTGTTTAACACAAAAAATAGCTTTTCTCCTGTGCTGCTTACTAAATGTATAAATTTGATAAATAGTTCATATACCTACAGCTTGTCCCTGTAGTTCGCGGACCTCTGATATAGCCTTTAAAAAATAGATTTTTTCAAATTTGAACATTTGATTGGGTCAATGTGGTCGTCAGATATTTCACATTTTCTAGGTTATTATATGAAATTCAAATTTTATTTTAACTTATGGCGGTAACGACTCCAACTTCCACGATTTAAAAGTTAAGAGTCTTCTATACCAGTAGGATAATTTAGTCGAAAGTGAGCGCAAAAAGTTCATAATAGAATAAATATAACCGACGTGAAGAACAATAATTTTTCGCTCTATCAATGTTGACGTACATACGTAATAAACTGAAATAAAGAGCCCCTTTGTCGGCAGGTTCACAATCGATTTTTAATAAAATATAAAAAAAAAAAAAATAAAATAAAAAAATTTATTTTTTTTTTTTTTTTAAAAAAATAATTTATTATAAAAAAAATAAAAAAAATATTATTATTTTTTTTTAATAATAATTTTTTATTTATTTTTTTTTATTTTTTTAAAAAAAAAAAAAAAAAAAAAAAAAAAAATATATTTTTTTTTTTTTTAAAATAATTAAAAAAAAAAAAAAAAAAAAAAAAAAAAAAATAAAAAAAAAAAAAAAAAAAAAAAAAAAAAAAATTATTTTATTTTTAAAAAAAAATAATTTTATATTTAAAAAAAAAAAAAATAAAAAAATTAAAAAAATTTTAAAAAAAAATTTTATAAAAAATATTCAACAAAAATGTCTTGTAATTAAAAAAATTATTGTAATAATTTATTATTTTTTAGTAAAACAAAGCTAATTTTTCGTTCTTATCATCACTACAGAGCATAGAATAAAACAAAAACCCCGGCAAATATACGAACTAATTTTAAAAATTGGTTGTGGAAATATATCCATCCAATCCCAGTTTGCAGATACATACCGTATAGAACAATACACAATCTCGTCATTGATAATAATTAATAAATATTGATATTTAAAAAAACGTATTGAAGCTAGGGCAGAAAGGTGAACAAAAAAAAAAGCTTCTCTTTAGACAAGACAAACAAAAGGCTTGTTTAGATTATGGTCAATCTTGCCAAAAACCCGACATGTTTTTAGAAGAATTTGAAATTCAAAAAAATAGATTCCTTTCTTGCCTTGTCCAAAACGACAAAGAGCGTGTCACATTAGAAAAAGAAACAATATTGCAGTCCGGAAGCGGACAGTAGCTGGAATATCGAAGAAAATTGTTGACGGCTTTAAACTTTTACTCTGTATGTTCGCGCAGAAAAACCACCAGTTGCCGTAATTTAGTTAAACAACTGCTTTATGGTAGCCAGCTTCATACACCAACAATTGTTCACGGTCGTACCACTGAAAAAAAAAGCAATACAACAATTAACAAAGCAAGAACAGATTACCATTCGTCAGTGTGGACTATTTGTCCATAAAGAATGGCCATTTTTGGGAGCTACACCAGACGGAGTTGTTAATGAACACGTAATAGTAGAAGTTAAATGTCCGTTTTCTGCTCGTGAAATGACTGTTTACGATGCGATTAGAGCCAAAAAAATTAAATTTTCGAAGTATTGCGAGGAAACCAACAGTTTTATCATCAACATTAAAGATAAATGGTATTATCAAATTCATGGTCAACTCCAAATTACTAACAGAAAAGGTTGTATTTTTGGTGTGTGGACGAGTGACAATTGAGAAATAAAAAGAAACTCCAAGGTTGACTTGGGACATAAAGGCCATTAACATAAATAGATTTTTGAATTACCCATACTATTGTTTGATCTGATAAAAATTACTGACACACGGTAATCATGAGACAATAATATTTTTAACTACAATAAACAAAATTAATCATGCAATAAAGTTATGCTACAAAAGCAATTTTATTTTCTATAACTATTATTTAAACTATTTTTTCTAAAATACAATTTTTTTACATTGATCGCATCGGTTCTTTTTTCACTTTTCTATTAAAATAAAAATTTTGTAAGCTGCGACACACTTTCTATACCCTGTTTGTTGTATTTTTCGAATAAAATGTTTTACGTCACCGCACACTTTCCATACTCTTTATACGTTTCTTAGTATCGGAGTAATGAGTAGTTTTGCGCAAAACGTTTCTTTTAAAATAATGTTCTTTTATTGTTATTTTATTATTATTAATTAATTATTATAAATGTTTTAGTACATATTATTATTATGATAAAACAAATGTATTCCTATCTAATATAAGTTCAATGTGTTTATTTCTAATCTTCTTTTATCGCACTAAATAAAAGAAGTGCAGCAAAGTAAAATTAATTGCATTTTTCTTTGTAAAGGTTAATTGTTACCACATACAAAAAAACCAAGAAATCATTGACCAAACGGAAAATAGTAATTCAAACAAAAAAATGAGTAGGTTTTTAAAATGGCTAAAATGTCATTGAATACATCGAACGCTTTGAAAATAACAATTAATCAGAAAATCAGTATTTTTTTATTGTTTTGCAACAAATTGTAAGAGCTATTTGCATTTGAATATTTACCAATATTCTTTTTGATAACGAAAGATAAGTTTTCATATTTTATATGAATAAATAAGAATGACCAATAATTAGTCACTTGGTAATAATTTTGCGGCAATTAAAAAGTAATTATCTAAAATATTTTCTAATAATAAGTAGTATTTTGTTTTTACCCACAAATTTTATTCTTTTATGCCGGTATTCGATTTATAAACAGTAATGAAACTACACACTGATATATGATACCTTTACGATAACCGAAAAATAAGTTTTCAACAGTTTCAACGATATGAATTAACGTCAGCATTGCTATCCTTGTCCCTCAAACCGTCTTACTCGAACTGGAAGCATTTTCCCATCATATTACAAGAACACCGACAGATGACGCCGTCTACCAAACGTTATTTTCATAATTTTATTCTGCCACGATAACGACGGTATTTCTCAAAATTTTTGTGTAATTCTTTGTGGTTATTCAGAATAACATTCTTCACAAAATGATAGGTTTAGTTTTTGATAAAATGTGACGTTCGGTAGAAATTAAATAAAATCGTTTGGGTGAAAATGGAAATGCAAAATCCCAAATATTTAATAATAACGTTATTACATCGTTATCATTTACAATTAGAAAAAAATGTTTCCATCATTTTGTAGGAAAAGGTTCAAATTCATAAATTATTTGCTAAATAAACAGGTTATTATGGCAGCCGTGATATAGGAAAATTGCATTAGTACTGTAGGTATAGAAGACTCTTAACATCGGTTATAAAGGGTATGAGAAAAATGTCCAACTTTGTAATCAAAATTGATCAATAACTTAGTAAAATCAAATAGAACATCCTGTATATTTTTTACCAAATCAATGTAGAATGAAATTCTCTTCAATTCTGATATATTTTTGTCTATCAAAAATCCACTGTTAACCGTGAAACTCATTTTTATCGAAAATTATTATCGAAAAATTAAGTAGGCGATGAAATGCGAACGTCAAAAGTTTATTGTTGTCACGGTATTGTTAGTATCTATCACAATTTTATTGTATCTTTGTATGTTAGTAATGATGAGTGAGTTTTCGTCAGCGGAATTAAATGGTTTATTCCACCACAAAATCGAATGGAAGTTGTTTATTGGTAGCTTATAATTATAAAGCAGATAATCCGGAACTACAACGATATCCCCGAGGTACAATAAAGCAGAGATTAAATAAATTAAAATTGCAAACTACGAGAAAAATACCAGGAAACTTGTACTGAAGAGGGTGTGCAATATGACATCGTTATCGTTATCAGCAATTCAGAATTCTATCTTTGGAGAACTTTAAAGGCCCCTGTAAATAAGGTGTTACGAAAAAACAAATTCCATCCTTATCGCGTTCAACACCACATCAATATCTGAGAAAAACAGATTTTGAATGCTGGCAAGTTTATTAGGAATTCTTATCGTATTTGACATTTTCAGTTTATTCAGATATTCATTTCGGCTATTTAAAATAATTTGTCTAACGATTTTGTTCTAATTTAGATGATCTATTTTATAATTTTGAATTCTCAATAGAAATGTTTTGATGAGTATTTTTGATAAAAAAACGAGTTTTACGGCTAACGGTGGAGTTTTGGTAGACAGACATCCATAGCAAAGTTGTAGAGAATTTAATTCTACATCGATCTGGGGAAAAATGTGCAGGATGTCCTATTTGATTTTATCGAGTTATTCATCATTTTTCTTACACCCTGTATAACCGATGTCAACTTTTAAACCATGAACAGTTAGATCGTTACCGCCCTAAGTGTGAATAAAATTAGAATTTGATATTTCAAATATGAAAAACCTGAAATATTTGAAAGCTGATACTGACCCAAGGAAACTGATATCTCAAAACATATCAAAAGTAGTATCATTCCCCTTGGTTTTTTCGCGTAAATTCAGAATAAAAAAATAAAAAATATTTATGTTTCTATCTAAAATGTGAAAGTTGTCAGGTGATCCATGAAAATATTTTTATATTGTAGTTACTAAAGAAATTAAAAGAAGGGTCAAAACTGAATAAATCTACTTTTTAAAGACAATACCAAAAGACTGCCTACTACACGGGCAGGCTGTATAGCGATATTTGAGGCTGGTAATGTTTCATCCAAAACATATGTGACTCTCTTAGCATAAACAACATAATTTTGGTATTTTTAGTTAAGTTTAAGAGTATTTTATTGTGAGTAGAGTACTTGTCATGTTAACCTTATTTTGAATACTTATTTCATTTTTTTACAGTCAATCAGTTAGTGTAACGTCGTCCGCGGTTTTGACTATGTAGATCTCATTTCCTTGTGATAAACCCACGTTAACAACAAGTTTTTGATAATTTACCAATAAATTAATACTTATTTGCGCAATTTTATGTATTAAACTCCTTGCGGGGTTGAACAATACGGATGGAAGGTAAATGTTATTTACTCCAATTTCTAATTTAATTTAAAAACTTGTTTTTTTCAGGGACCCTTCGGGGTTGGAGGTTGTGGTTTAAAATTGACTCTTTTTGTAGAACTGGCCGACGTATCGCCCCTCAAGCGGGAGCTTTTTCTATCAACTTTTATCTTGAATCTTGAATCAGCTCTCGCTTGAAGGGCAAAACGTCAGCCAGTTCTACAAAAAAAATTGAATTTTTGAACTACAACCTCCAACTCCGAAGAGTCCCTAAAAATGACAAGTTTTTAAAGTAAATGTTTTATATTTAGAAACGTGTAACTTACAAACTGAAATGAAAGCTTTGCCTGTACCATTGGACGAGAAAGCAAAGACAGCAGACAAAGTTCTGATCGGTTTTCAAAGATACGCAGTAAACGCAGGCTTCCGCTACAGATCCAGCACCAAAAGAAACTAATGATATTGGCAGCATGATAGAGCAATTTAATACTTATGCGGTCACGCAGTCGTTCCCGTTGATATGACGAACACGATTGATGTAGTCAGCCAAATATTTAACATGACATCGGGGTAGCGCCATACGTAAGGTGGCGATACGAGGAATTGTTGAGAGGGTTGAAAATTCTATTAAAAAAAACTAGTCAACTCAATAGCTCGTCACCGCCGACGAGCTGTTACATCCTGTTAAAAGCCATTTTATCACCACACTATACAGGTTTACACTGATCTTCTGGGACACCATACATAACACTTACATTACATTACAATAATAAAAATGTAGCATACGAATAAATAAAATAAATAAATAAATGTACAAACAAACAGTTTTTGGTTGACACTAGAACTGATCTTTCTATTGTTCCCTCAACAATAGCAAAGAATAAAAACAATCCAAATTACACTATTTGCAGCTAACGGCACCTTCATTTAAATTTTTGGGCAACGACTGATCAAATTAACAATCGGACAATTGGGAAGAGATTTTTCTTTGCCATTCACCGATGATCCGAGCTGATTTCCTGAAGCATTTTGATCTTTTAGTGGATCTTAAAAATTGAGTTCTAGTTGACAGCGTCACTAGTTTTAAGGCTACTGGTACATTGAAAAAAGTAAAAGTTGATCGAATTTCAATTACATCGATCCCAAGAAGCAAAGAGTTCAACAGTTCACATGAGGATTTTTTTGACATGGCGTTTTTTACAACATTGAAACTAAAGGTCCTCCGTTTTCGCAAAAAAAGCACCAGTCTCGACATTTGTACATACAAAGCAGCTTAGGCAGAATTCGAATAAATGATCAAGGAAGGTATCTGTGTCTATCAAATTTTTTGTGGGCCAGTCAACTACACATGGTGTTCAAATAGGATAATAGTTGGCGTCCATGTGGGGACTAGCGTCGGTTGAATACCGTTACCAATCCAAACAGTTATCCGATTCTGCATATTTAGAATGCAACGTTGAATTTGAAAAGATGTACAATGTTCTCCAAATTAGACCTTGTTGGTTCGTACCATCAAATTCTCTGGGGCACCATACATAACACTTACATCACAATACAATATTTGTATAATGTACCACGAATAAATAAATAAATAAATCACATTCCCGTCCTACCAGAGGACATACGAAAAGTAGCGATAATAAAGCCTTCGGGATATTCGGTTCCCAGTAATAATTTTTGGGTTGTGGAACGCAGCACAGTATTTTCAAAGGTACATAGACCAAACGTTTCCCAAATTAACTTTTGCTTTTGCTTACATCGATGATATTTAAATTGCATCTCGAAATTCCAAAAAACAACGTCAACACATCAAACAAGTTTTTGAACGAATATGACGAAATACGAATTTGATCAACCACAGATACAGTTCTTCGGCCATTTGTTTAACAAGAACGGTATTTAACCGTTTCTCATTAAGGTAAAGGAAGTTCTCGATTTACCAACGCCAAAAAACATTAGGGAGTTGCTAGGATTTTTAGCCTCAATAAATAAAATATTACTGCCGCAGTTCCACTCTATCATCCTGCAAAAGACGCCGAACCATATTTACATCGAACTTTCAAGACGGCAATCAAATGCAAACAATCCGCTAATTCTTTTTAGATCTTCTTCAGACGATTTTATTAAGTCAGCGATCTGTGGTCAAAAAAGCAGCTACTCGTGCGGAGATGGTATATGGAACAACATTGCGCCTCCCTAGTGAATCAATCAAAGTGAATTAATGCACGGTTATCGTCCCAAGTAGCAACCCATGACTCTAGACAAACACTTCTCATCCTTGCTTTTGCTTTGTAAAGAACGACAGTGTTAAGCCACCATCAACGCGACATCAAATTAAAAAAATCTATATTCATCTCGGACATCAAAGGAAAATGCCAAGAAACTTCCATAGAACGAATCAAAGCTGCATTAATAGATGGCAACAACGTCGACCTAAATTCAAACGTTGAAGCTACACTGCTGGTTTACTAACTACCAAGACCATCTCTTTCAATAACAAACAAGAAACAAGTTAGTTTCACAGACCAGCAACCTTCTAAAACATCGAGGTTTGGACGACAACTTGTGTCATCAAGAAACTAGTGACTGCTTCTGCTGGAGGGGAGGTGGGGGCTGATGTAGCGGCTGTCGAAGTACAGTTAAATTTTTTTTATCTGTGTGCGATCTTTTAAAAATAAAAATATTGAGTAGACTGGTGTGATTATGTTTTTAATGTTACGTCACTTTATATTTTATGTTAATAGTTTGGTTGATTATATAGATTTCACGTCGACTATTTTCAATTTGTTTATCTGTGCAACTAAAAGTTTATTGAAATATCGATAATATTGTTTTTAATTGCACTTTTAATCACACGTTCCTTACATTCAATATTATTTATACAACCTTTATATATAAGAATGGTTTGTGGTTTGGCGACTAGACCAAATTGGATACTTTTTTTGAGGGTTTGTTCGTAATTGCTACGCGACTGTTTAGGAAAAATAAAAAGTCGAAGAACAGGTTGCATTTTATTATATTTTTTATGTATTATTTTTTAGAATGCATAATAGTTTATATTTACAAATTTCGGGTGGAATCGTAAATGCTCAAAATGAATTCAATCAAAAAAGTTTTCCGTAAATTAGTTTACTATACTTCATCAACCTTGTGTTTTTATTTCCTCCAATAAATTTGTTTATACTTTTCGTTCAATTATTAACCTTTAACCTTTTAATGTTACTGTATGCATGTGCATCTTTTCTTGTAACTCCACATTTATTTATTTATTTATTCGTATGGTACGTTTTTAAATATTGTATTGTGATGTAAGTGTTATGTATGGTCGCCATAAGATCTATAAACCTGTATAGTGTGGTGACGAAATCGTGTGCAATTGTGGATTGGTTCGTCTTGGCAATGCATTTGCTTCAAGGTTTAGGACAACCACTAAAACCTAAACATGCCAACCCTTACCCACCTTAGTATTCATATGTAATAATATTAATTAAGTGTGTAAACATTATAGAAGGTAAATAACAACATAAAATATAACAGCACAGCCATTGCATGACGACATATAATGAACCAGTCCAAGCGCCAGTCACGACAATGACGAAATAGTATGTTAAAGAAATAGCAAAACAAAATAATGGAAAAACAGATAATCTTCACATAATTCCCATATTTATTTGTAAATACCCGTTTCACTTTGTACTCAGCCTTTCTTTCACTCATTTTCCGAATTTTAATTTTTTTTATTTCCTCTTCAAATTTCAATCTTAAAATGCTCGTTATTTATTAGAAGCATCACAGTTTCAATATCATATGAGTTATTTTTGGTATCTTTTAATTTTATTCTTTTTTTCTAGCGTTTTCATAATCTAAGTGAATTTAACTTAAAAAAGTCAAAACTAAGATACGAGGAATATTGTATTTTCTAAAATCTTATTGATTCATCGTATTATTTTACGTATGATGGGAACATGATGGGAACCTCTTTCTTTTGATTGAAACTTTTGATCAACGCTACAAAATGTGTAAAATGAATATTTTTCTAAATATTTTAAAATTGAAAAATGTGTAGTTTAACGGCTCTTTTGGCTAGATAGAATAAGCCCAAAATCTAATCAGATCTGCAGAATTATAAATAAGGTCCATGTACCAAGTTCCATAAAAATCGGACTGGTGGGTTTCCTGATATCATGTTTACGGACACTATTATGTTTACACATAATTGAGTCCCTATCGTTATTAATTTTGAGGAATCAGGTAACTATTTTCATGATGTAATTATTTTAAACTTCTAGCAACTTATGTTTTTAATGTTATTTTAAATTTCTTATACGTAATTGATTTTTAATACCTATGGACATTCTTTTTAAACTTTCAAAAACTTTACCGATTCGATAAGAATTAGGGTGTTAGGGTGTGGACGAAAGAATGATCCTCTAGCTACCAATTCTGAGAACTAGAAATAAGGGCCATTTAAACACAAGATCTACCTTAACGGTGATTTATTTCGGCAAGTTTCTTTTGAAAGCGCCAAGTCGAACAAAGAATGTAGCATAACAAACTGACTTAAGAATTCTCTCACAATTACAAACAAACAGGTTAATAAAAACCGGCAAACGAAAACAGATTTTTTATTACTGTTAATTTTTAATGATAAGCGATTTCAATTAGTGACAAAGATTAATTAAATTATCGGCCAATTCGAGTATTAGGTTCTGTTAAGATTGTAAATATTTCTACCGGTTTAATATAATAAGTATTTTACATTCAGCACTCGAAAACGATAAATTGCAATTTTCCTTATTGAGAGAAGACGTGTAGTGTTTCCTAGAATTGTTAAGTAATGGGACATTTTAAAATTAATGCTTACAATTACTTGTAAGAACTGATAAACAATACGTAGACTGTACAATTTTTAATTTCCAACAGTACCTATTCATTATTGTCAGTGTATCGAAATAGAAAGCTTTCATTTCTAACGGATTTCGAAATTTTAGAAATAAATTCAATATTTGCGGGTTTGAGTAACTCCTGCAGCATAGGCAACACAGTTCACCTTAAATCTGTATACATAAATTATTTTTTGTGCTTTACAACACTGTCGGATGAATACCCTGAAGACTTTAAATATATATTCAAAATTTTTAAATTTAAAGACAATTGTTTTATTTCTCACCTGTAACTCAAATAATTTTTAATGTGAATAATTAAGCAAAATAATTTTAAAATGCCGTGAATACAGAAACATTTAGTAAAATAATAAACTTTTTCTAATTTTAACAAATAAAGTAACATTTTTCATAATCAAAGTAGCCTAGGTGTCAAAATGGTCCACTTTTTGTAACTAGTTACCGCCATTTATCAGATTGTTATGATATTTGATTTAGAAATGGTAACCATTGTAACACTTACTTAATACTTTCAAAATTAGAAAAATTGTATGTTACATCGTAACGAAACATGATTTTTGTAACTCATGTGAAAAAAATTATAACATTCATTACAAATAATCATGCGTTTCGTTTTCGTCACTTTTTAAAATTCTCAGTAGTTCTAATGTACTGTAGGTCAAAGATCCTAGTAGATGCAATTCACCATTATCATTACACCTGAAGCAACAACATAACCTTACAAAATATAGTGTTTTTCTATTATAATTTATTAGAAACTAAAGATGTCTGAACGAAAAGTTTTGAATGTAAGTATTACATTTATTGTAAATAACGACGTTCTTTACGTTTTTTTATTTTTATTTCAGAAATATTACCCACCAGATTTCGATCCTTCGAAAATTCCCCGCATGAAATTGCCTAAAAACAGACAATACACTGTACGTTTAATGGCACCATTCAACATGAGATGTAAAACTTGCGGGGAATACATTTATAAGGGTAAGAAGTTCAATGCTCGTAAGGAAGATGTCGAAAATGAAGATTATTTAGGCATCAGAATTTATAGGTTTTACATAAAATGCACAAGGTGTTTACAGGAAATATCTTTTAAAACTGATCCAAGAAATACTGATTACGAAATAGAAGCAGGTGCGACTCGTAATTTTATGGCTTTGAAGTTGGCAGAAGAACAAGCTATACGGGAAGAGGAGGAAGAGAAAGAAGAGGAACAAAATAATCCCATGAAGCTATTGGAGAATCGAACTAAACAGTCTAAGAATGAAATTGAGCTTCTAGAATCTTTGGAAGAGTTAAAAGATTTGAATCGTCGTCAAAGAGCGGTTGATTATGATAGTATGTTGCTTGCATATGATACAAAGCTTACAGCACGGGAACGAGAGGAAAGGATGCAGCAGTTAGATGAAGAATATATAAAGTATGTGTGATGTTTCACCACAAATTTATATACTTAAACTTTATGTTGCAGAACAGTTAAGTTTCAATCTGGGAAGCGCAAAGTAGTAGTGGCAGAAGAAATAGTGGAGTTAGATGAAAACATTGAAGAGAAAAAAATAAAAGTGGAGGATGTAGATGATGACAAATCTGGGCCAGTACTTCCAATGATGGAAGACAGTAATGCTAGTATTTGTGAAGAAAACCTTCTGTAAAGGCAGACAGTTCTTGGACTAGAAGTGTTGGGGGGCCTTCTCGAAATAAAAAGTTGATGGGATTGGTGAAAATAAATAAACCATCTGCAACTGGCATCATTATGGAAGGTGGTAGTAGCACAACTGCACCAGATAAAGTAGAAAATGAGAATTTAAACAAACCGAGTTCAGGACTTTCACTTTTAGGTGGATATTCAGGAAGCGAGAGTGACGAATGAAGAAATTTAATTTTTATTTTTAAAAAGTTTTTGGATATTTTAAATATAAATATAATTGATAAATAATTGTCTATAGAAATCTTATTACGTCATTGTGATGTATTAGGTAGGCAATCACTTGGACTACCACCTTGTAGTTGGTTGCATAATCTATTGTACAGGATGATTCATTAAGGATAACGACCGGCCATATCTCGGAAACCGCACGTCCTACAACAACGGGAAACAACTTTTTATAACAAACTCAACCCATAAAAAGTGTTGTAAATTATTTCTAAGTTCGTAGTTTTCCTCTAGATGGCGCAGTCTATAATTTACAAAATACAGGGTGTTTTCTAAGAGGTTGTGTTCGTGGCTGTACTGGAGTTTTTTCTGAAAAAAAAAACATTTTTAAAAATTTACCCTAAATAAAATTCAATGTTTTATTTGTCAGAATTATTTTGGTTTCTATCGTTGGGTTGTTAAAATATTATCATTTATTTGACAGTGCCCGCATGAAAGCGACTTTTTCTGGCATCAGAAATTTGTCCACATTACACAGAAAAACGTCTTCGGAAGCACAACAGGCATACGAAAGCTGAACAAAATGCGTCAAACCGTTCTCGAGTTATTCCCAATACACAATATTTTTTTGGAAAGTTTGACGCCCTTATGGTGCACTTTTGGTTATAGGTTAATTAGTGTCAAACTGTCTATTTAGAGCCAGAGAACCTCTGGTAAAGCCATGTACACACCCTGTATATCCTAATTAATGTTAGTAAAAAATGTTAGCATTAGAAACGACTGTTTCTACTTTAAAACTTGTGTTTCAGTCATTTTTCTATATTACCACCTATTGTTAAGTGGTGGAGGGATGTTACTTTTGTTGAGAGAAAAAACACTGTAAAACTTCCACATGTGTGAACCGATTTTCATAAAGTTAGGCTCCTTTTAAAGAGCATTAAAGGTAAATTTCAGAAGCAGAGCATGTTCAAGAGAGTGACGGCTTATGAGACATAATCGGACGAGATATAGGGTAATGTTAAAATACAGTAGAATAACCGAAATATAAGAATATTAGAAAAAAACTTGAAGATGAAAGATTTCATCCAAAACTTTTCATTATACATTTGGCATTGGATTTTGAATTGACAAAGATATTCTCTGATACTAGTAAAATTTAGTGCTGCAATCACTAGATATTTCATTTAATTTTATGTCTATTTTCTTAAGCGACGAAACGAATGGTGGTTATAAAAAATCGTGTTTCGTTACGTGTAACATATCACAATATTTATTACTAATTTTGAAAAAAAAGTGTAAAAAAGAATTGAAACCTATTTAGAATTTAAATTCTAATCGATTTTGACCAATGTTACAATGGTTACCATTCAAAACAATGTGAAAAGTGGCACCATATGGACACCTACTTTGATTATAAAAAATGTCACTTTTAATATTAAAATTAGTGAAACTAATTTGTTATTTATTTTAAAATTATAGTTTTCTTCATATTGTTTTGACATGAAAGTGGTTGAAACTGCGTACACTTTAAAGCAATAATAACAAAGCTTCAAGTTCTGAAACGGATCTAAAACAGGGTCAGAAAAACTAGATTTTAAATTATACAGAGTGAGTGATTTGCGTAGAGCGTGCATTGAAAGTTTTTTAACTTGCAGAAAAATCAGAAACTTGAAAATTGGTACACGGCCACAATCGATCATTTTTGTTCTACCTAAAATATTTTTATGCAGGGTGTGCCAAAACTTGTTATCAACTTTCTTATTTTAAATACTGTATACTATTTGATTTTACGATATTGAATATTTATATGATAAAGTTAAACGTCTATATTTTTTAAATTCTTGTTCAGTGTTACATGAATGTATAGGAAATATATATAACAGTACCGGCACTCACCAGTTTCGCCACCTACGTCCAACAGTTACCGTCCCTTTATAAGAAAAATTAAAACAAATAACCTAAACTTTCCCATCCTTAGTAATAAAATAACACGTGAGCAAAAAATTAGGATAAAATGTGTATTTATCAAAAACAGAAATTTCTTAATTTATGATTTTAGCACTAAATTGAAATTAAATGTACCTAAAAAATAAAAAAATGATTATAATAAAAGATAAATTAAGTCACTTGTGTTTTAGATTATAAAAAGATATTATTGATTTTTGTTTGAAAAAAGTTTTTTTTTTTTTTTTTTTTTTTATTTTTTTCTATGTTATTATAGAACTATAAAAGCGTAGTCATGGAGTTCAGTTCTAAGTTGTCATTGAATGCGAGTCGATATAAATTACAATGTGTAATATTAATTGTGTGTAATTATCATATATTTTACAACTAGGCAAGTCAAAACACTCGATTATACGAGACGTATTGTCTGTATGTTTTTTTAGACAATACGTCGAGTTTCTAGAATTTTCATTTGTCGGGTTGTATACAGATAGACTATACCGGCTATACCATCATATACGGCCACATAGATGGACTGCGAAACATATCCCGGTGGAATCCCTAAAGGCGACTCTAGGGGGGCTTCCCTGTGGTGCTCCCTTGGATCCTGAAAATTTGCAAACAATTATGAAGATCTTTGTCAGAAATATTACATACCCAGCGAAGTGACCGGACGGAGGAACTACTAATGGACGAGGGACGTCGCGAATTCCCACTCTCTGTGCAACAGTAAGAGAAGGGAAGTTGCAGCGTCTGAGACGCAGTAGAACCTCCGAAAGGGCTCTTTTGTCGGTGACAGAAATGCAGTATAAGAAAGCTCAAAAAGATCTGCCGAAAATCATAAAAAACACCAAATACCAAAAGTAGAGAGATCTTTGCAACCTACTTGACAAAGACGTAGGGTAATGCCTACAAAATCGTCAGAAAAACCCTCCCCGGCAACACCTTTCCCCGACAACTGTCTACAGACGACATTATAGACACTATATTGACAAACTTTTTCCCCTTGGAAAACCTCTTTCCAAAACTAACCCCTACTCAGACTCGACACCGTACATCTCGACAACTGACGTTCAGAACGCGGGTGTTGCCTTAGCCCCTCTGAAAGTCCCAGGCCTGTAGAGTTAATTAAAGCCATAACTAGGGTGCGACCAGATACAATTAAAACGACGCTTAATAGGGTTCTCTCGAAAGGGAAGTTCCCTAACATATGGAAGAAAGATAGGGTTATTCTTATCCCTAAGAGCGAGGCTGGCAAGATATTACGTTAAAAAAGAGAAAACACACAACAAATGTAGTACAACGCACTTGTAAATTTTAGTTTAGATAAGCAGGTGGAAAACAAAAAAAAATAATAATAATAATAAAGTTAATACCATCCGCCTCCCCGCTAACATAGATATACCACAGCTAGGGTGATCGTCGGAAGGCGTCGCGGGTCAGAAAAAAAGACAGTTAGTGGTGGTACGGCGTCTACTTAACTTATATTCTTTTTTTATGTTTAATACGAACCGAAGGGAATCGCATTTGGGCGCCACTGTCGAATTAACGGTAGTCGTAAGGAGAGCACGACAGAAACTCTACTCCGTGTGCAATCTCTAAAGTAAACATTAAACAGCTACGTGACCAAAGACAGAATATTTATTTTACACACAAAACAATAACAGCAAAGATTATAAAATTAATAACGTAGGCGCTCCGCGTTAGGCGTGTAATTTATTTTGAGTACAAGTAAAATTTGCGATTAAATTCAAGTTAGGTTATTTTTCTTTTGATTAATCAAAACGTGCACAAATACCTGGTTATATTAATAGCTCGTGTAGCGTTGCTGACGAGAGGTTCCCGACAGGTAGGCGAACGGGTGTATTTTGAACGGCCCGCTTCACAACGGCGGGTGCGATAAGACGCGGCACGTTGCTCTCCACCAGACGTGAATGTTACAGCATCACCAGGGATTATTTATGAGACGTTGTACGTAGACATAGAGACGGAGAGTAAGACGAAAGGGTAGTCCGGAGGCCCCCAAAGTCGTGGTGACCGAACGTGAATATCGGACAAAATATCCGTCTGAAGTGCTTCCCGAGGTCTGTTATACCATCAACGGCCCATGATGACAGCCATAACAGCAAATATCAGGCCATTCGACCACCAACAGTTACCGGAAGAAAGTGATCTGAAATCGGCGCGCGCTAACACACACGCAAAGAGGGAGAATGAGTGGGGCGCCGTCTATCGTAAGTCGACACAAAGAAAAGCCCGCGTAATCGGAGCATGCAAAATATTACCGTCACAAAGATTAGGCCCGTTTGTCTCATCAACAACATGGGGAAACTGTACGAAAGGATTATCCTCAGTAAAAAAGAACAACATATCCTTTTAAGCCCTAGACAATTTGGCTTCCGCAAGGAGCATTCTAGTACTATGGCCATTAAGACAATACTCGACGCGGCCACCACCAGACTTGGTAGAAATCGACACAAAAAATTCGCTTTAATAACAGCCATCGACGTTAAGAACGCGTTTAACACTATAAACAGACATTACATCATGGACTACATTACCGAGACTTCCATCCACCTTTCCAATCATATAATAGTAACTGATCTACCAGACCACACTAGTTATTCGAGGGCGTACCACAGGGGGGTTCCTCACGGGTCAATCTTAGGACCCACGTTGTGGAACATTGCCTACGATGGAGTTTTAAACATATCATTACCGGATGAGACTACGCTAGTGGCGTTTGCAGATAACCTTACCATTATAGCTCTAGGTAAACTCCTGACGTGGCAACAACTAAAACCAGGATGGTATATAATAAGATAAAAGAATGGATGACACCCCTAGGCCTAGAACTTGTACCTACAAAAACACAAAGTATATTTCTGACGTGGAAAAGAAAAATAGGGTTTACTGCATTTCAACTCGAAGACTCCATCGTAAACCTTCTCCTATCTACAAAAATTTAGGTCTACTTTTAGACAAATCCCTAAAATTTATAACTCACGTAGAATACGCTACCGACAAAGCAAATAACACCATGTTATCCCCTGACAAGACTGATGAAGAATACGTATGGACCCCTCATCTAGCAAGCGCAGGGTACTTGCACACGCGGTAATCTCCATCATCATGTATGGAGCCGAGATCTGGTGGCCGGCCATCAGATTTCAAAAACTAGGAATCTGCTCGAAAGGACAAGAAGAAAAATAAGTATCGGCATAACGTCTGCTTATAGAACTGTCCAAAGCGAAGACATATGAGTTATCGCTGGAGTAATACCTTTTGACATTCTGGTCAAAGTGAGAGCCAAGCTAATGACACACGAGGAAGGAGTCGACGAATGGCAAAGTCGTTGGAACATAAAAAAAATCATGGACGAAAACACTTATCCCTAATATCCGACAATGGCTAAGTAGGAAACATGGAGAAACAGGATACCACCTCACACAATGGTTAACTGGTCACGGTGAGATAGGCACCTACCTCTGCAGAATCGGCAAAAGACTTGACGTAAGTTGCCTGGATTGCGGACTTGACGACGACAAACAACATCGACTTTCGAATGTCCTCGGTTCTACGGTAAAAGAAGAGCCCTCTCGGAGGAACTACGTACAACTATACATTCCAATAATATCATAGGCCGGATGATCGAAACTCCGAGGAACTGGGACCGTTGTGAAAGATACATTAAGAACCTGATAGAAATCAGATTATCAGAGGATAACGGTGAATGAGAGAATTCAATTTTAATTTCAAGGAAAGGCAACTCTTGTAAGAAGCGTCGTGAAAGTATACCTCTACAGATGATCCCTATAGCACCGATAAAAAGTAGGGTGCAAATAAAAAATAAAAGAATATACCGAGTGTCCGTTTTTCGAGTGCCACTATGGGGATCTCGCTTATCTTAAGAGATAAATTAAGGCAAAGTTGCGCATTTTGATACTTAATTACAATAAAACAAATTTGAAATATCCCTATAATTTTGAAAATATCGAAAAAAACAAAAATTTCTGATTTTTGTATTTATTTTTTTGCCGATAAACTAATCAGATTAAACATTTCTAATCAAGACATTATTCAGACACTTTTTCATGGAGAATTCGAATATGACATCACTTTTTAAATTATTTTCAACATGGCGGAGAAACACCTGTCAACTTCATTTTTTTTTCTTATGAATGCCATTTTGGATTTTAATATTTCTAGATGACGTTTTTTTTCTCTTTACAACGATGTATCACACTTGGTAGTCCAGTATCACATTTTTGCCAAAAATTCAATTTTTCATTTTTTGCAAGCAGTGCTATAAAAAAACAGGAGTCCCCAAAAGTCACCAATTCTGTTTAATTTTTGACATCCGAAATTTTTGGTCCTATCTCGAGAATTAATTGCCAAACAGTTACACTAGAAATAATTCAAGTAGCATGCACAAGAAACTTGCTTAGACGATTTGAGTGCTGCATTAATGAAGGTGGAAATCAATTTGAGCGTCAAATGTTGTATTTGTAAAAGTGTTATTGTTGTTGTTTTATGTTAGTAATTTTTCTTACAAACTAAAACATGAGGAGAAGGAGCATTGCAAGTAAGGGGATAACCAATAGAACAACAGGAAAAAAATTGAAAACGCGGATTTTGCGCCGTACAATTTTATCCTCTTGACCAAACTCAAATAATCGTTATATTTTTGAGATATAAGCCCGAAAATTGGGGTTTCAAACCGAACGGAATTGCATGGATTAGCGAAAATCTGAAACACATCCATTTTGTTCAGTTTTTACGTCCGACATTTTTGACCTTATCCCGCGAATGAATTGGACCGCGTTGCGAAAGAGAAAATGTTTCTCTAGCGGCCCAATCCCGCGGAAAAAAAGACGGAATGCCACCCTAGCGCACTCATATTAAATAATGCTTCTGCGCATGCGCATACGTCGTTACGTCAGTACGTAATTTTGTTTTTATTGAATCTACCTTGGTATTGAAGTATTTTGAGTTTTAAAGTGTCCGTTGCACAAAAAATTTTGTGTACACCTCGACCACGAAATTCATTAGTGTTGTCGAGGTTATATCGCCTTGGCCGCAAGCGGCCTCGGTTATAACTATCCTTTGGGACTATACTAAAGTTGTGTTTGGCAGCCTTTGTATACAAATAACTATTAACATTTTTATAGTTCAAAAGAGAAACTATTTTGCTTCTTAAATAGTTACATACAGTCGTATTAGACATTACTTAGTCAAAACTTTGAAAAGAAAAACATTGATGTTAAGGTTAAAAAGTAAGTTACAGTTATCTGTTGGCATTACTTAGTTTGTACTATTTATACGTGTCCCTCTATTACACGAGATTTCGTAAAACACACATTTCACAAAAGTAAGTTTTGTTTAGGCAATGTTTAAGAAAATACGAGAAATTCGTCTGCTTTAATTTCTTGCAAAATGATCCATTAATAAAATTCATAAAGTTTTACATCTTGGTACATTATCTTAAGTAATTCCTTTTCAATTGATATTGGCGCAACGTTAGTTAATCCGATTTGATTTATGCTCTTACTAACGTAAGTATTAATCATCTTTACCGGAGAAAAACTTCTCACAACTGTTGCAGACATAAGAGGTACAGTAACAATAATGTTAGGTAATTAATTTGAAAAAATTCTGGATACAATTCCGCAAGTCATTTTGAACATAACCTTTAATAAAAGTAATTCGATTAGAGCTTTACTGTTAACAATTTATAACTTCATTAATTCGTATTTCAGCTCTATTTGGTCAAATGACGGTTACTTTTTGTTATTGCTTATAATTCAACGACAATTTAAAATTGTTTAGCAAATTATTGTTAAATCTTTTAATTTATTCTGTAGAATTGAGAAAACAACATCAGTCTTTTTGAATATAGAAAACTAATATTAGAATCTTGTGAATAATATTTTAAACCTACCGCTTCTCTACTTGCGTATTCGGCTGCCCCAACATAAAAAAAACACAGTAAATGGCTAAATGTAGTTTGCGAGTAAATCAATGATTCGTAAAATTACGATGTCTAAATTGGAGTAATTATCCAGCAGTTGTTCTTACCAACAGAATCGTCTGACTTCAGTGAATTTTTGATCGCACATTTCATTTCAATTTTTGTACAAAAAGTTGGGTTAGCAGATAAAAAACTTTAAGACAGACCACAGTAACGGACTACCAACACTTACTGAGTATTCAATGTTTTGGTAAGTCACTCAATAATAACACGTAACTGCATCATTATTTTGCAAAATGGAATTTAAATTAATTTTCATTAAATAAATTTATATTTTTATTAAAAAAAAATATGACCAAAACTTAAACTCTTTTCTTTGAAAAACCAAATAAAAAAACTATTGTAAGATGCCGATCTGCATACATCCTCTCAAAGGTCTTTTAATATACAAACTTAGAAGCTTCTTTTACAACCAAGAAGAAACAAACTTCAGTCTTCTTCATTTTCCAAAAATTGATCTGCTGGACACTAAATCTAGTGATTGTTCAGGTTCCTTGATTTCTTCCAAAAAAATTGGTAGCTATCTGGTTGGTAAGAGTTGCGAGTTGGAACCGAATACAGGTTTTTTAGGAAAATCTAGTTCGACCAATGAAATCGGTTCAAAAAGAAAAAATACGGTCACCTTTGACAAAAACCACTACTACAACATTCAGTAAACGAAACATTTTCAATGGATTGTCTTTCTTAGGCACCCGCTTATTTTTCGACCAAGCACGAAATTCGTCTATTTAGTTGTAAAACTTTTACATTAGTTCTATATGTTTCAATTATTTCACTTAGCTCTACAAAATCGTATACATTTTCCTTTCTCCAAATTTTCGTTTAGTATTAATTGCCATAAATTCGTCGGCACTCATGTGAATATGACCTTTTGTTAGATATCGCAACGTAACATTTTTGGGCCCCAATGGACAGTTAACGACATTTACTAATGGCGAAAATAATACCCAATTTTTGATTTGGGCGGTGCAGTATCCGCCCAAAACATAAATTCTTGTATATTTCTTTCTTGCTGGATTACTGGCAATGATGAAGTTTACAACTGATTCCGCTTTCTTGCCACCAGATGCATCATACCATACAACACAGTATCAAGTCAATTTTCTTCCTTTGTTAAAGATCATCAGTTTGCTTATAAAAAAACTATTTTTTATTTGTGGCATCATGGACAACAGCATTACTTTTTGCAAATATATTAAATATATTTGTAACGGTTGTAGTTCAAAAATAATAATAAAAGAAAGTGATGGCTCTAGCGGTACAACCTAGAGAGAAGAACAATACTATTTGGCTCAAAGTAGCGCACTAAATTCGTGGAGGAGCACAGCAGTGTCCGGCTTAGTTGGTGAGTTGAGGAGGTCCTTGAGAAACTGTAAAGAAATATACTGCTGCCTAACGAGGCGCCACCTGCTGGGTAATAGAAAGAAATAAAATCGACCAACAGGAGTTCAATAGGTTTTACTAAAGGTCTAATACGTTAACACGAACACAAATCAGAGAGACAAATAGACAATTAAATATAGCAAATAAAACTTAAAATACTAGGAGAATGTGACAGAAATAAGAGAGAGGCTGTTGCATAGAATTACGGGCGTTAGCAACAACAATTTAATTAAAGCTCGCATTTAATGTGTCAAAATTCAGTTAACCCAAATTAAAGTTAGCGTTCCAATTGAGGATTGGTTACTAAGAAAACTCGACGTACACACGTCACTTACACACAGTGACTGAAAACTAACTTAAACTCGGAATAGCACGGTAAGTAGCTCCTGCCAACCCAAAAGGCCTTTTGTTTTAGTTTCACTAAAGCGCCCAAGCTATTATGGAGCTAGTTAAAAACAAAACCGAACGTCGGTGGTGGAGTCTACCCCGAATAAAAAATTTACTTAAATGTTAGGATTCAAACCGTCACATGTACGTAAGCTTCATACGCATGAATAGTGAATAGGTTTCTTAAAAACAGTAAAACTGTATTCTGTAGTATGCAGTCCCGAGAAGGAAGGTTCTTGCTAGCGACAGTATTTGACAACTTTTAGAAGATAGGTAGCCCCAGGATTTTCCTTTTTTAGAAAAGTATACAACGAAGATTGGAAAGGCAGATGTTCTTTCAAGCAGAAGTATGCAGCGTGAACGACCCCTCAGCCTGCAGGGTTTATCGGCCGTTGGCAGCTTAATGTAGGCGAAACCATTCCAGCACCCCAGGAATTATCCAGATTGTAATACACGAGTAGAATATGAGGTCAACGCACGTGCTAAAGCATACGTCGTAATTAGAATTAACACAACCACGACACAACAACGGAAAATAAATACTTACGGTGAATGCGGTCGGTTTACATTTACACACCAATTTATGTGTAAAATTTTAGCTTTACAAAGCACGCCAAACAACCAGTAGAAGGAAATAGAAAATGTCCGCTCATAATCTTCAAAACTTTTGTAGAATTAAACAATCTACCAATGGAAAAATTGCAACATTTCGTCGTAAAGTGTTACACACGACACACGTTTCTAAGAAGGCTTCCGACATACGTTTTACTTTTGCAAATAAACCCGTAACACATTCTTATCTGGTTTTTTTAATTAATAGATTTTGCTTTCTCAGTATCATTCTTATATTCACGTGTAGTTTTTTTTTGCAAAATTTAGATGTTGTAAAAGCTATAGATCGTCTGTGTCGTCATCACCTTTCAGTAACTCACAATTTTCGCATAGACAGTAAAACTATACTGTGGTAAAACCGTATCCTTATAGTTATATACCATCTATTAATTTAATTTAAATATAATAAAATTTGTCAGGAATATAGTTAGTTACGTGAACGTTGTTAGGGTTCTTTTTTTTGTTTTTTTTATGCTCGCGGAGTTAGTAATTGTACAATAAATATCCTCCATTCCATATGCAACAACAGAAAATTTTTGTAATTACCTTTATGTTGAATTCAGTTGAACATATTGCACTGAAATTTCTCATTTCATTTTTAAATTAAAAAATTTTCAAAATTTTAGAATTGAAATTTTATTAGTATAAAATTGATAATTCAAATCAACTATTTAGTAAAGTAATTTAATTTGAATACGGTTTTCTAAAAACCGATCCACATTTCATTTAAGAAAAGAATTTGACTTATGCTTGTAAATAAATCTTTTATTTAATTGTAATTAATAGAATAGGATATTTTCAATCACCGAGACAGCTATGGTCATCATGGTAACTGATTCTTTTGTTTAAATAAATTATTTTAATATTAGGCGTTATTCGTGATACTGACTTCCGGATATTATCCATAACTCCGCTTACCTTGCGTCTTGTAAAGACTCAATTGAGTCATTTTTCATCATTTCACTACCTATTAAGTGTTTTTATGGCTATTAACGAAGTGGATGCAGCAAGAGCAGTTTCCTTGACTCAGGATGGTCGGTCGGTCGCACAAGTTCTTGGAACTTGGGAGTCCTGTATCCTCAGAACTTGGAGACGTTTTTTGGAATCAGGATCTTACAAACGACGGCCTGAAACAGGTCTATTATTCGGAGACGCCTTAATAAAGCTGGTCTAGTAGCAAGAAGTTCAGATCTTAACAGACAGCACCGAGTAGGGAGATTTGCATTCGCTCGTCAACATGTTTATTAAAATATGGAGCAGTGGAACCAAGCGCTTTTCACTGATGAGTGGCGTTTTTGCTTACGAGCTCTAGATAGTTGTCAGAAAGTATGAAGATGGGCTGAAGAAAGATATTTTTAATCCAACATCGTGCCTAGGCTATGTTTCAACGGCGGTTCGATTATGGTGTGTGGCGGTATTTCTGCAAACGCGAATACGGATCTCGTCTTGATAAATAGGGGAGTTCTTAAACTCTCATTCATCAGGTACATTGAAGATGTAGGTGATACCTTTCACCTCATTCATTGGCGACCATTTTGTGTTGATGCACGATAATGCACGGCACCATGTCGCTACGGGTTGTTAATAAATTTCTCGACGACGTTGGTTTCACACGGATTGAGTGCAGTCCTGATATGAATCCTATCGAGCACATTTGGGACATGTTAGGAAGGAATGTTAGAGCTCGTGTTCCTGCCCCAGTCAACCTTGTGGAATTGTCCATTGCCGTTCAAAAAGAATGGGATCAACTTGATAATTTTACCATTAGGCAGTTAGTGGAAATGATACCACGACCGATGGAAGCTGTAATACAGGCTCACCGAGGCAACACACGATATTAATTCATTTAAAGTTCGTTCCTCTTCAAGTTAAAATTTCTATTACTGTATGTTGTTTCTATTTTTATTAAAATCGTCTTTATTTTCTTACACTTGTTGCTTTATCTGATTATTGTTACCAAAAAAGTGTAAATAACAATTACAATTAGCAGTAGATAATTATGCCAAATATTTTACTTTGGTAATGAATTATACCAAATTCAAAGTGAGTCTCGTTTTGTGGCTGTAAGTGTATTTATAAAAATGTTTCCGTTGATTTTGAGTAGATTATACTTTAGTTTGTCGTTTATGTGTTGCATGTAATAATCAAAATGTATGTAATGGACTACATAAAAGTTTAAATAAATTTAGAGTTTAAAAGGGCGTCAGATAGGGGAGACCATTTTCCCTAAATTATATATATTATAAGTACCTTGGACATGAAATGCGTATTTACAGAGATAATCAAATACACGAACTTTAGAGAAGAATAGGATTAGTTTGAGCTGCCTTCGGTAAATTAAGGCATATTTTAAAATCTCAACTTCCAAACTGCCGGTCCTGACATATGGACACTCACTAAAAATCTGTTGCTAAAATTTGTACAACACAAAGAGCAATGGAAAGGGCGATACTGGGGCTACGATTAAATGACCGTTTACCAAATGCGGAAATTCGTAGAAGAACAGGAGTAACAGACGCAATAGAAGTTTTACTTACGTTGGTCCTTGTCACTTCATGTGACGTCATCAAATAGAGAAGTGGCGTTATGGTTTGGCGCGAGTAATACTTCCATATATTTCAATGTAACAAATCACGGGAGTTAATTTGAAATTTAGGAAAAATGACAATACTGTATCGTATAAGTTGAATCCCCGATTACAAATACATAAATAGTTTATCAATATAAATTATACCAAAATTACACATGCATGTATGTGTTTTCACCACATAATTAAAATTTGCGAGATAAGGTATTATGAATGAAATCACAAACGAAAAACTGCAGTAAACTGAAGTGTTTGTCATACTTTTAAATATTTTTTTAGAAGCAGTCGTGTCAGTTTTCTTCAGAACTTTAGTATATTTATACAATTTAGGTAATTATCTAATGCGATCATGTTTGCAGATGGCATTAATGAGCGTGGTATCTTCACAGTTTTAAATTAAAAAACACCTGTGTGCAATACATTTCTTATAGAAATCGTGTTGACGCGAAACCGCTACGCTCTTTACTGCAACAGTTACCCACACCACTCTATTGCTATCTTTCTCTAAGCAAAACGTCTATAGAAAGAGTTGCCACACTAAAATGGAACTGAGCAAGACACATAGCACGAAGAACTGATAATCGATGAACAATACGGATTCTTGAATGGCGACCCCCTACTAGATGACATCAAAAGAGTTCATACAAATTGGATGCAAGAAGCTAGAAATAGAGAATATTGGAGGAAATCGAGGGAGGCTTTGGATGTAGATAAGCTGAAGAAGAAGAAGAATGCAATAGATAAATAAAATTGTTATTATACTAAATTAAAAATTTTGATTAAAAACGAACTCAAGACTTGAGATAAAAAACAAACTAATAATTTTGAAGTAAAATGTACATATTTAAATAAATTGAGTCTCAGTGTTCAATTACATTTTTTTAAAAGCATAATTTTGATCCATCGCACGATGATACCGAGTAGCGTCCCAAAAATGTTAAGCCTGTAATGACATATTCAAGTAGCGTGTGGACCCATGTCTAAGTAGCGTCCGACGTGTTATTCTCATTAAGAGGGATTAATCTTAAGTAGTTATTACAATTTTTTTCTTAAAAAAATTACACTCATTATAACAATTTTCAAAACAATCTTTTTTTTCACGTAAGTTTTAATTAATTTAAGTTGTTTTCATTTGATCGGGGGTTAACGGTGTTGGTTGCTGAGCAAGTTACAGTTATCACAATTTCCTTCTTTAAAATAATTACATTCATAATAACAATTTTAAAAACAAACTTTTTTTTCCCGTTATTAGTGAGAAGAGGGACTATCTATAGCTACTCGGATATGTACACTCATGAAATTTAAAACTTGGACACCACAATTTCTGTAAACAAAAGTTTGCACATTGTGAAGCGGGCTTAAGGGTATCATTTACAATTCTAACAGCAGGTAGTCTCAGCAGGGGTTATCTTATAGAAGGAGTGTAGAATGAATCATTACACTAAGCACGTTTTAGAAAATAGGTAATTTACGTTGCTTACTTAATTTTTTCTTTAAAGAATATATTTGAAGGTATCGCTAATTAAACACCATAGCTCGATTAATTATCGAATCAAAATTTTGTTTAGGAAATGTTTACAAAATAAAATTAGAAATAATTTTGATTTAAAAAACGTCTACAAGCAATAACTTTTAAATTAAATCAAAAAACTAAACATGGTTATTTGGGTTGACTGATTATTACTTATTTTTAAATAAATCTAACCTACTAATTATTGTAAGTTATTAAAAAAAATCATTAAACTCTCTATTCATAATATTTAGTCCTTACAAAATGTATATTTTATGACGTTTCATTTTTTTCTGTAGTTAATATAAAAGTGAAAATAAAAACTAAGGCAATTCTTATTGTCAACGTATATATTTAGTTTTTTGACAAGAATTTATTACATAATTATAATTAAGATACCAAGTTATAGTTTAAAATTAACGTTTTTTTTTTAAATAAAGGTATTACTATATAAATAAATATAAGAAATCAATAATGGGTGTCTGCTCATTGACGCTATCAAGGTATCAATATAATTAATATTAATCGTTTCCCATGCGGTATCAATGGCTGCAATTAGTGCATTACGGTTTACTGGTATAAAATTTGGCCCTTGTTGTCTTCGGATAACAGCAAGTATTCGAGCCCAAACATTTTCGATAATGTTAAAATCTGGGCTTTTGCTGGCCAGGGTAACAGCTCCAAGTTATTTGCTTGTATCCAGTTGCGCACAACCTGCGAAGTATAGGGTCATCATATCCCGATAGTTAATTATCGAATGTTCCAAAAATATGTGTAAATAGTAAATGGAATCTACTAACGTAACGTTAAGTCGTTAATTATAGTTACATAACTCTCCTTTCATAAGATATAGTTCATATTAATATGCTTATTGTAAAGCTTCGTACACACCTGAACAACAAACCGAGGAACAAACAGAACAACGAACCGAACGGCAATCGGAACATTAATTTGGACGGTGCTACGTACGAATTTTAGAACAGATTCGCAAGTCCTGATTGTTCCACGAACGGTTTGCGGCGTTCCCGCAACTTGTCGGTTTTTCTCCGACATCAAAGAAAATGCGCGCGAATGCGTTTGCAGGTTTGGACGAATCTAAACAAAACGGCGAACAAACTTATGCGGGAGAATTAAATTATTTATTTTTGTCCTCCCTTTTGTGGGTTTGTTGTGTTTTAGGTAATATTATGGAGTTGACAGAAGAAAAATGTTTTAAATTAATCAGTGTTTAAGAATGCAAGAAAAAAATGATGTCCCTATTAGCATCATTTGGGCGGGAAATTTCCAAAATAAAAAAAAAGAAGTAAATTATAATTTTTACTCTTCTTTGTGCGTAAAAATTTGGTTGGCACTATCTTCTTGTTTTCCGCAATTTTCTCTTCTCAATAATAAATATATATGAACTGAAAACTACTGAAAATAATTATGGGAACAGCACAAACGTTCCGTTTGTTGTTCGGATTGTGGAAATCATAAAAGATCGTTTGTCGTTCTGTTTGACTTTCGGTTCGTTGTTATGTTTGTTGCTCGGTTTGTTGTTCAGGTGTGTACGAAGCTTTACAACTTAAGCAACAATTTTTGGCGAATAAAGATTAGTTTGTGATGTAATATTAGAAACACAAATTTATATCATATCAAATTTATGACAACTTAAAACCAAGAACGTGTATGTTATTGCTAAGAAATTATTAAGGAAAAAGCGCAATTGCAGTGTAAATATTTATAATTAGATATTTTCGAAAGTTTATAAGTCCTCTATTGTAATCTTAATACTTAAAAGAAAATCCTGTCCATTAGGGTTGTTACATTGGTCATTTTGTAAACATTTCCTAAACAAAATTTTGATTCGATAATTAATCGAGCAATGGTGTTTAATTAGCGATACCTTTAAATATATTCTTTAAAGAAAAAAATTAAGTAAGCAACGTAAATTACCTATTTTCTAAAACGTGCTTAGTGTAATGATTCATTGTACAGTCCTTCTATAAGATAACCCCTGCTGTTAGAATTGTAAATGATACCCTTAAGTCCGCTTCACAATGTGCAAACTTTTGTTTACAGAAATTGTGGTGTCCAAGTTTTAAATTTCATGAGTGTACATTTTTAGTCTCCGGATTAAAGCAGGTGGACGGGACGCTATTCAGATATACCCCATCGCTATATACACTATTAAATTTTTTAATAATAAAAAAAATTGTTCTTTAGAAAAAATATTTTTACGATAGTGAAAAAATCATGTTTAGCACACGTGAGCAATATCTTTATCTCAGTTGCCGGTTGACACACTTTCTTTGTTCATGTGGCCACTTTCCGGACCTGTGAGGAAAAGACATACTTTGTTCATTTCTACTAAAAATAACTATTTCTTGCTATTTTTCATTAAAAAATTAAAATTATCATAATAATAGTAATCATAATACTATCACATTGAGTCACAATATCTGTGCGTTTTTTAGTCAATATGATTAGCAACAGTGACATAATACACCTCAGCAATAAATACACACATGTGAATAATGAATAGGCTAATTTAATTTTCTATAATATACAATACGAATTTGTTAAATAGCATAAACTACTTTTATTGATTCAAAAATATTAAAATTATCTCTCAATTCATCGAGATAATAGATGGTTAAATTTTAAGATATTTCTTTATCTGCCATTTATTCGCAATCCATTGTCCACTTATGACACTGTTCTTGTTTATACTGGTCAAATTTTAAGTAGGTCCTTTACCAAAAATATATAACTTGTTCATTTTGTGTAGAAAAATTAAATACGTTTTTGTGATAACACGTAAATGTGCTTATTTCGATTATAATTTTCGGAATGTTTCTGTCCATTTACTAAATTTGTAGAACTTTTATTTTTTTCATATGGGCATAACAATTTAGAACTAGTCACAATGTTATCTTTCTATATAAATTAACTTTACTAATTTTTATTTCTCAATTTCTAGAAAAATATCATGAAAATTGATTGATTTTTAGTTTTTGCCAATTTTAATCAGACAGTTTTATCTGTGTATGACATTTCTAGTTCTTTCAGTTATTCTGTATGGTTGTTTTTAATTTCAGTCACAAATAATTAATATAGGGTTAAGTTTGTATGTAGTTATACTCATAACAAATGTAACATTGTTAAAAAAAATAGATTTCTTATTTGAAATCAAGTATGCAAACATTCAGAAAGTTATAGGCAGAACAAACATTCAAATTTTGTTATATAGTGTAAAAATATAACCAATACAACAATAATAGATCCTACCTTCATTTTAAATCGTAAACAATCCGGAATTTCACAAATTTTCTGTTATTTAACACAAAACTTGCACAAACGCGATTTAACACAAGAACGACCGATAACAAACTGACTGTATAAACGACAAAATAAAAATACAGTTATCTTATCTACAGAAACATTCCGCAGGTGTTCAAGAATGAAAGGAAAGACCAACGCTCATATTCATGTAATGACGTCCTTATTTAAAAGAATAATAAAAAAGAACACGAATCGGACTATTAGTATAATAATAAATATACATTAATAATAATATACATTAATAATACAGGGTGTCTCTAAATTCTATGTCATAATTTCTAGGTCGAGTTTCTGACGTGATGTTATGACCAAAAATTTTATATAAACGTGCGTCCGAAAATGCCTCGTAGAAGTTAAACAGTTATTTGAAACTTTACGAATTTTGACTGAACTGGAAATGGACTGGACACCTAGCCGAGCCAAATCGATGAGATACAAAGATAATCAAATGGAGACCAAACTTACAATGCGGGGAAGACCACAAAAAAGACAACAAACAAACAGCGGATAAAAACTGGATTTAAACTGCCAAAGATAAAAATGCATGAAAGAAACTTGAAGAGGCCTTTATTCAACAGTGGATAATATGAGGCAGAGATAATGATGATATGATGAAGCCATAGATAACAGAAGTCAGAAGTTACATTGCTCCAGAAAACGATCAATTCATGGTGACGCGTCAATTGGACGTGATTATAGGACGCGAGGCAATTGGACGCTGTCAATTAGACGCACAATAATTGGACGAGTGCAACAATTAGACCCACGACAATTAGACGTTTGTGAAACTATTGTAAACGTTGTTGGTTGGTAGATGTGATCGGAGGTGAATGGTGTTGGTTGGTAGGTCACAGTTAATTATAGGAACCTATTATTGCAATTGTACTATTGTCTGTATCGTCCAATTGTCACGCGTCCAATTGTTGCATGCGTCTAATTTTTACACGTCCAATTGATCTCGTCCAATTGACGACCATCCAACTGACCGCGTCCAATTGACATAAAATCATCATTTCATAGATAGTAATAAGTACATCACTAAGTGCGTTACAGAATTGGTTAAGTATATTGAAGAACACCAAGCAGACATGCATTTTTTGTTCTCATTAAATAGGAGAGCAACAGACATTGCATGCATTAGCATTAGGGAATACATAATACATAAGTAATGTATACATGAGTATATACATCGGGGAGTGTTCTTGAAGAACAGATAAATTAAAAAGTGGATGAGACAGGTTACTGGACCAGCATTCACCTACTGACAAGTGCATACTTATATTACTTTTACTTTATTTACTTTTACTTTATTTTTTTATTTTCCTACAGGTTACCCCAATTACAGGAAATTATTCACTGGTATATAGTAGGTACAAAATATTAAAATTAACATGACTAACAACAACAATAAGTAATTAATAATTAGTTATTAAATAATAATACAAAACTGAATTTTATACACTCCAAAATAAAAGAAAAACTAAATATAAGTACTATAATATCAATTAAACATTAAACTCTTCTAGAATAACACTATAAATATTTTGATAACTGTCCGCATTGATATCACACGACGACGAAATTTGATTGAAGTATCTACTCATTAAACTAAGTGGTGAATTTGCTAAAATATTTGTTTTGTACGTATCTGTATAAAATGTGAATGTTCTACGTGAATTTGATCGTGGTACCAAAAAATTAATCTTGCTTAGTAAATAACTACAATCAAGACTGTTGTGCAATATTTTGTACAGAGTTTTAATAGCACTAGCTATTCTTCTAAACTGAAGGGTATTATAATGAAATCTATTACACAACGTATTATGATTAAATCCTCTGGGTGGGTAGACTCCATCAATCAAAACCATTGGAATTTTAGATATTTTCTTTGAATTGCTTCTACGCTCTCGATGTGATAATTAAAAGCAGGAAACCAAATTAACGAACAATACTCTAGTTGGGATCGTACTAATGAACAAAATAGCACATTCAGAGTATTAAGGTCATGAAACTCACGACAGTTTCTATAAATAAATCCAAACAAATGATATGCTTTGGCAGTAATTTGTGCAACATGTTGAGAGAAATCAAACTTGGAAGTAAACGTTACACCTAAATCCTTAACCGAAGACACACGATTCAATAAGGCACTGTCAACACTATACGGATAAATAATAACATTTTTTTTCCTTGAGTACGTAGCAACACAGCATTTATCCACATTTAGATAGAGTTTGTTTCGTAGGCACCATTCCATAAGCGATTCGATACTTAATTGTAGTTTGAAGCAATCACTTCTAGATTTGATGCTTAAAAATAATTTTAAGTCATCCGCAAATAAAAGTTTCTCAACGGGTATACATTCAACAATATCATTAATAAACAAAACAAATAAGAGAGGACCCAGATTGGAACCCTGAGGAACACCTGAAGTTGGCAAAAAACATTTTGAAGAAACATTCTTATAACGGACAAATTGCTTTCTATTGACTAGGTAGGAAAAAAGTAATCTAATTAAATTATTATGGAAATTGAATCGACCTAGTTTTGTTAATAATACATATATATCAATCCGATCAAATGCTTTTTGGAAATCTGTGTAGATTACATCAACTTGACCTCTATCATCAAGAACTTCCGCAGTAAATTGTTTAAAGCATAACAAGTTAGTTAATGTAGATCTCCTAGACATAAAACCGTGTTGATATGGATTTATGAGGTGTTTGATAGTCGAATATATTTCATTATATATGATGGCCTCGAAAACTTTTGCAAAATTGCATAATAATGATATAGGTCGATAGTTTTCAATGTCAGCTGCATCACCTTTTTGAGTACAGGAACTACACAAGACTCTTTCCATTTATTGGGAAATGTAGCAGTTTTGATTATCAAATTGTATATATAATGTAACGGTTTGGCAAAACATTAGCGCAATCTTTTAATATAAAACTTGGAATACTATCAGGACCACATGTGAATTTGTTAGCCGACCGTTTCAATACTTGTAGCACAACATCTTCGTTAATTACAGTAATTTCCACAACATTTGCGGGCAGCAATGTATGAATAGTTTCTTTAAAATTGCTACTGTCAGAAGCAACATAAACGCTATTAAAATATTTGGCAAAACCATTCACAATATCTAGTGGAGTTGTCAATTCATTACCACTATACCTCATTATCCCAGGAATTCTAGAATTGTTTCTTTTTTGTTAACAAATGACCAGAAAAGTTTTGGATTGCTCCCAATTGATTCCTCTAGTTTACTAATATAAGAAGAGTATGCATTACTAATCAACTGTTTTGTCGAGGTTCTTTGCTGTTTGAAGGTCAGGTAGTCTTTGGTATTTTTAGTTTTTTATATATAGTAAAGTAAATTTCTTTGTATTTCAGAGCTTGTATTATTTCGCGGTTAAACCAAGGAGGGTAATGAAATCGATTACTTACACAATTCATTTTTGGTACGCTTTTATTTAAAATATTATAAAGTATTTCATAAAAAGTAGAGCAAACTTTATTGACATCAGTGTTCGTTTCTAGCAAGGACCAATCTTCATCTTGTAAAAGACTATATAATAACGGATAATTTGCTTTTTTAAAGTTGAAAACATTATGAGAATTAAATTTAAAATATTTGAACGGTTTATATGATACTTCTGTATCTATGCACAAAGCAGGATGATGAGAGTCTTCGACAACAAGTGCCTCTCCTCTCAAAACTGTACAATGAATATCTGAAAATACTAAATCAAGGAGTCTTCCGTTAGAATTCAGTATATTATTAAACTGAGTGAAATTATGAAAATTTGCGAAATTGTTTATAGAGACGTAAAACTTATCAGAAATCAAATTTCTATAATATTCTGGTATATTAAAATCTCCCAACATAATTATTCTGCTATTGCAAAAATCCAAGCGATTGATTTGTTCTAAACAGATTTCCAGATTCTCAATAGATATATTTGGAGGAATATATAAAACAATAATTATTAATTTAGTATTGAACAAAGACACTTGTACGGCAATAACATCTATAAACGGAAGTATGATTCTCAGCTCACTTAAATTGAAAATTTTTGACATAGAAAATTTGTTTTGATTGCTAACAATACACCACCACCACGTGACACGTTTAGTGTATCAAAGTTTCTATCACATCTAAAAACGATATAATCATCATTAAAGAATTCACTATTGAGAGAAGATGGCAATAACCATGTTTCACAAACCGCAATACAATCATAATTACAAGATGCAACAGAATTATGAAACTCAGATACCTTTGAATTCAGTCCACGTGTGTTTTGGTACAGAATTGTGAATGAGGGAAGAATGCAATTGGGGTTCGTTAGTTTAAATGTGAATCCGATACATTTTTCTGAGTAATAAATGGTATATTATTTTTATATTTTAATATTAAGTTGGTTTCTCCTCGTGCCTTTCTTTGATTTAGCTCTTGCTTCACATTTTTGATATACAATCTTTGCTTTATAGTTAAATCTGCACAAAAATAATTTTATAGTTGGGATTGTTTTATTAGATTTTAAAATATCTTTGGCATCTTGTTCATTATTGCATATAATTTTCAGAGGTCGATTTACGTTAGGTTTGCGATATCCCAGGCGAGCAACTTTTTTAGGATGAGGAAAAGAACCAAGCGGCGATAAAATGGATAACACTTGGTTGAAATCTTATGCAACTCTATTTTCCACAGTGACAGCATTTGATTCAGGCACATTAAAAAGTAGAACCAAAGCCGCGCGTCGGCTACGATCCTCTACCTCCGCTAAAAATTCTTCTAACTCAACTGATTTCGAGCTATCGATACTTTTGTTTTTTAAATGACTCCACTCGTCTTTGATTTGTTGGACGTCGCATTCAATCTTGGCAGTAAGAAAACGCAAAAATACTCAAGGCATACCAAACGACTATCGCTCTCGAACTCGAATCTCCCGAATGAGTTGTAACGTTCGAAGTGTAAACGCTCCTCCTGTGTACACACTTCCTTAACCCAATTTCGCAGGCATTACTTTGTATTGGTTTCCGGCGTTGATAACTTGATTGATCCGCTGCATTTGAACGCTTCCGGATAGCTTGTTCTGAATCAACTGTTCACGAGGGAGAAGATAAACTCTCATCTGAAAATTTCCTCGCTTGAAGGGGTAATCAGGCCGATGGTAAAATATATGATACCACATAAAGTGGCTTTTAAAATTTGCTAAAAGGTTGTGCTCCACGTGAACTGTTCAATAAGCACGTCCTGCATTCTTCAGACTAGGGGACGCTTTACATCCGAGAGGGTGGTGTATGTCCCCCTATTACGAATATATTCTTTTCCGATTGTTCCTTCGTCAACTTGTACGGCTATTGCGGGTTTACTCATGGCTTTTGGAGGCGTTGTGCCGAAATAGCTACCCACAAATACTCCGTCAGATTTGCAGACCATGGTGGAGGCTCATTCCGAACCGTTAGTACCATTGAGAGCAAGAGTAATACTCCTACTGCTGCGTGGAAGATCAGAGGTTTGAATATCTATTTAATTGCGCGTGAACCTGCAGTCGATCTATCACTCAAGTAGAAGTCTCTCCTTGACACCAACTATCAGGCGCGAGCGTAGAAAATTTATTGCTGATTATTTGTCGCTCGAATGTGTAATTGCATAATATACCTGGAACGTTAACTAGTTATAGATAAGAGTATTTAATACCTACGTGGTGTATAAGTCGTGTAAGAATTTAAACCTCAATCTTAATTAAGCCGAACGCATTTAGTTCCATTGATCCTCCCGGCATGAGCTCGTCCTCGACAGGCCAATTTGAACAATCGTTTAAACTTCGCGGTGACTGAATTAGTCTTAAAACTTCCCTTACACGTCTTCCTTAAATTCATGTAATCTGTAACGTTACTCAGTACCATAAATCGACACATCACCATAGGCGTACCTTCAGTACGAAAAATATCAATTGCATATACGAGACAGTGACGTAGCAGTGGTAAATATTTGGGTAATTCTCTTTACTTTAACTTGTAATTCTATGTAGCTCTAGTCATTTTCGTGTTACCTGAATGTTTAATGCTGTACGTTACCCGTTTTAGCTCGTGTGTATTCATAACATATCTGTGTCTATTTAATGCTGTGAACTATCACAAATTCGTTTGTGTATTGGGGTGAATAAATATTGTGTGAAGGTTTCTCTGACTTTATGTCGAATTCTTTTGTGATTTGTTCCCCTTTTTCTGTAAATTCTGCTGCGGACAGTTAGCTGCTGACCTTTGGTTCTGGGTCAGATTCTTCTCTCCAGCGCTACTTGAACCTGGCGCCCTACCTTTTTAATTTTTTTTCTATAGGTTCTAGGAATAACGTGACTTTCCTAACCCACACCCTACTCTCCACTGAGGGGCATACTTTCCTAACAACTGACCGTAACAGAGTAATGTATTATACCACTTGCCAACAAGTGAACAGCAACGTGAACTCAAACGTGTGAATTTGTGCTCTATAATTATTAGTACTTTGTGTTTTATCTAGTAAGTAAATTTATATTTAATTATATTAGTAACAAAAGTATTTACTATGCCCCTGATAAGGCATAAGGCTTGTGATAAGCCATTGACATCGGAAAAAGAACCAACTTGTGTTTGCGATAAATGTCGAATTCCATTACATTCGAACTGTTCTGGACTTACTCGTTCTGAAGCACAATTGCTCATATCAGGCGATAGCAAAACTCGTCCTACATTCCATTGCGATTCTTGTATTAATAATAAAAGTGATATGTCTGAACTAAAAGCACTAATTTCTCAACTAACTATTGAAGTTGAGGCATTAAAGCAAAAAACAATCACACCTACTGAAATTCAAGGTGACTCAATTGCAATATTATTATTATTGAAATTAATGAACGCAACAAAGGATCATCCAATGTGATAATTTATAACGTTGACGAATCTAAAGCTGTTGATACAAATACACGTGTAGAGCATGATCTTTGTAGTGTAAAAGATATTATTCAAAATATTCCTAATGTAAAATAGCTATTAATTACAAGTTTATCGTATCGGCAAACCAACTACAGGAAGAACACGTCCACTTAAAGTGATAAAAACTCGGTTGATGCAAAAATCATACTTACGAACAAGTCAACGCTACAACAAAATTCAAAGATACGACTCGCATCAGATGAAACACCATTACAACGTAAATACATGCAAGATCTACGCAAAACATTAAATCAACGACTATCAACGATTAAATCAAAAACTAAATAATTTAACTATTAATGTACCCTTATATAAAGATAAGGATTACTTAAAAATATGCCATGTAAATATCAGATCTTTAGTACCATCTTTTGATATATTCTTAGAGTCTGTAAAAAAACACAATTTCCATCTAATTGCCATAACTGAAACGTGGTTAAAACCAAGTTTTCCCTCCTACCTAATACAATTGACAGGATACGAAATTATTCGTGCTGATAGAGATTTCATAGGAGGAGGAATATGCTGGTATATTCAAAACAATTTAAGTTATAAACTTATTTCAACTGCTGAAATTACTAAGAAACATTCTGAACAACTTTGGATTTCTGATTGTACTTTAAATTACATATCAAATAAGCCTAAACCTAAAACACTGACATATCGTTGCTTCAAGAATTTTGAAATTACTCAATTTAATAGAGGTGTTGCAGCAATAAACTGGTCATTGATATTAGGGTTTGACAATATAGATGCTAAAGTCAATCACTTCAATAATCTGGTTCTGAAGCTATTCAATGACCATGCACCTTTGAAAACTGTAACTGTAAGACATCAGTATCGACCATATATAACAGATACTTTAAAATTAATAATAAAATTGAAGATCAAAGCTTATAAAAAATACCTAAAAACAAAACTCAACACCGACCGAATTTATTATAAGGACCTGAAATATTTTCTATCTATGGCAATAAAAAGTGAAAAAAGAGCATATATGCAATATCAAATACAAATCCATAAAAATAATCCTCGCATGCTTTGGAAAAATTTTGCATCCTGGAATATTCACAATAAACCTAAACTAGAAATAACTGAAAATTTAAAAAACGCTGATTTAATTGACAGACATTTTGTTAACAATGTGCAAAAGGTAGATATTGATAACGACCTTTTAGATCTTTTTCATAATTATAAATATCCCGGTTTAACTAATCAGATGTGCCAGATAGAAGCTGCAACAGGAGAAGATATTGAAAAAATAATTGGTAAACTTAGGTGAAATGCAATTGGTTGTGATAACTTTAACTTAAAGATGCTAAAGATGGTATTACCGTTTTGCAAAAAAGTAATTGTAAATATTGTAATTTTTTCTTTTAAAACTGGCACCGTTCCTAAAATATGGAAGAAAGCAATTATTAATCCTCTGCCAAAAAGTAGTATAGCTAGAGATTTAAAAGACCTACGACCAATTAGCGTGTTACCAATATTATCTAAAATTCTAGAAAAAATTGTGAACAATTTCATGACCCTATACATCTGCGGCAACAACTTGTTACCGAATATCCAGTCAGGGTTCCGACCCAAACATAGTCCTGCTTCTGCAATGATCAAAATAACAGCAGATATCGCTAGAAACATGGATAAAACAGAAGTTACTTACCTTACGCTTCTCGACTACAGCAAAGCATTCGATGTAATTGATCGTGATTTACTGCTGGCTAAATTACATTATTATGGTGTTAACAAACAAATGCTTCGCTGGTTTTCAAATTATTTGAGTAATGGATCTCAAGTGGAGAGAATAGATGGTACTGTGTTAGGTAAACTGCAAGTCAAGTATGGTGTTCCTCAAGGTAGCATACTGGGCCCTACACTATTCACAATGTTTACAGCTGATTTGCCTAGTGTTCTCACAAATGAATGGAATATCCATCTATACGCCGACTACACACAAATGTACAAATCATGTATACCTGAAAATGTCAACAACCTAATTTCTAAACTTAATGTAAACTTAAAAAATATACTTCTATGGTAAAAAAAAAATGGTCTTTGTTTAAATCCCGAAAAAACAACAATCTTGTGTATTGGATCAAGACCAATAATAAATAGAACTAACTTGATGTTAAACGAGCAGATAGCGTTCGGTGATACTGTGTTAAATGTAGGTAAGTGAAAGTGTTCGTGATCTGGGAATAATTGTTGACAAAAACCTCAATTTCGAAAAGCATTGCATAAAAAAATGTAGTCAGTGTTATCCAAAACTTAAGTCATTACGGAAATTTAAAAACACAAAATACTAAATGGACATTAGTGAATGCTTTAATTTTAAGCAATCTTGACTATGGAAGTGGAGTATACTATAATTTTTTAACAAAATACATCTAAAGCAAACTCCAAAACTGTTGTTTGCGTTATTCGTTTTTAATTTCTCCTAGAGATCACGTGACTCCCCATTATAATAGGCTCAATATACTTAAGCTTGAGTACAGATTTATGTTATCTTATGGTACATTTTAATACAAATTGTTAGAATCGGAAGAACCTTCATATTTATACTCCATGTTACATAAAAGATCCACAATTTTACTATGTGGTGCTAAATTAAGAGGGGGTGACCCCTATATTATTCCACAGCATCGGACAAATAAATTTGAAAGTTCCTTTGAATATACTGCACCTAAATTAATTAATTCATTTAAACAGGTGTTTTTGGAAACAACAGTATATAAATTTTTAAAAAATTCAGAGTTCATTTAATAACTTTGCAGAATAACTTTTAGTTTCTACATCTTATTTACACGCGATATATATATATATATATATATATATATATATATATATGATATTGTTAATGGAAAAAGTGAAAAACGGCATTGCCGATCTTTTTCCCCTTTGGGCATAAATGTATTTTATTTTTATTCATATTTTTATTCTTTTTTGTTTTTTTGTTTTTTATTTTCTATGTATGCTCAATAAACATTATTATTATTATTATTAAGTCTACGAGAAGAAAAGACGTTGAGGATAATGTTGATCTTGCAACCTGTCACTATACCAAACAAATTCAACGTTGGCTAGCAGACCACAACATACAGTTTGTTCTGCGCAACGACCATCCTCCTAACATTACCTAAGCTCGCTTTATAAAACATTTCTGGACTTTTTTGTGTGGAAATGTTAATGATGGATGATGGAATGCCCATAATAAGGACAAAACACACAAAAATAGAGAAATTCTGTGCAAAACTTAATATTAGGCGCTTGTGGAAGGCCTAGAGGAAGACTATGATTTCTCTTCATTATTTAAATTTAAAGTTTTGTTGTTTTTGAAACTGTTAATTAATATTATATTGCAGAACTGTAATTAATCTACTTTTCTCTTTAAAATTTGGTAACTTAGAATTAAACTATATTTAAAATTTTTTTAGAAAAGTATATGGCATCGAGAATCCACCTCATAATTTTTATCCAATCAAACAACTTGATTTTTTCAAATTTAACCAATCACGGAACGAATTTCTGCAGAGTCTGATAAGATTTGATCCCCTCACTCCTAAAGTATGTTACGAGAATAGTGCTCTGCATCTAGTTGCAAGTAGGTACGGTTCAAAAGATGCTACAGAGCTTTGCCCTATACTCAGCTTCCAATTCCGGATTTTGCTAGTTGTGTTACTGCAGTTGATCTAGTCAAATGATTTGTGACTTTTATTCTTTTAACATCCAATACAGCACTCAGTTTAGTCCATTTTGACATTTTGTTCTTGCCAATTAAGTAATTTTTATACCATCTCTATCTTGCTGCTTTATTCCACGAAGGATTCGATGTAAGGAAGGGCCTGTCTGTATTAATATGTTCACCTCGTTTTGAGAGCATCTTCTGCAGTAATCTGAAATGGGATAATATCAGTTAAATTTGACTAAAAGATTTTTCAACATTAGGTACTGATTGGGCATAAATTTGGTGTGACTCGATTAGAGATTAACCACTTGCTGTCGTTTAATCCTTGAGCACTCCCTTAGCATGTTTTTGAGAACACTCGATTGTATTCCACTCTATTCATTCCCACTGTTATCTAGTTCATTTTTAAAATAAAAGACCAAACAGTTTGCCGCTTCGTTCTCTCTCCATGCCAGTTTGCGTCTCGCAATTTGATAAAACAACTTTTTTGCAATCATCTGGCTTCTCTTCCTCCCAAACATTTTCGAGTATTCTTCACTGGTCAGGACTGCTGAAGAAATTTTTCTTTTTGTAGAATCAAATTGTAATTTTCGTCTCTTAACATCTCTTGCTTCTCGTGTTTCTAATACGGCATTAAACTTTTTATAATATAGACCATGGACCAATTTAGCAGTGGTATTCCATAAAACGTTTACGACTGTTTCCTTGTACTGCTTCCCATCATGTCTACACATGTATAAATGTAAGCTTTCGCGGCTGTTGTCACTAAGATTATTATCTTCCGGGTTGAGCTGTGTTCGTCCTTCCTTCCTACGTTCTCTGCTTGACGTTTCGCTAACCATGCTGTTAGCTTCTTCAGAAGTTACTCTAAAGACTGATGTTGTTGTCTTCTGCTCCTCGTTATATACCTATGTTCCGTTATGGTTGGTTGGTTTTCGATGGTTGGTTGATCTTCTGCTTGGTATCGACTAATTTTGTGGCGACATTTGTTTTCTTTGTCTTTGTGAAGAGTTAGTTTCCACGTGTTGTTTAATCGGTAACCATCTTCTCGATTGAAGAGTTGAGTTTTGTTGAGAATTTTTGTGAAGAGAATAAGGAGCTTCCCTTCCTGGATGTTCTAGTGAAACGAGGGGATAACAACAAGTTGGCTCATAGTGTATATCGTAAAAAGACACACACCGACCGATACCTCCATGCCACATCACACCATCATCCACAGCAGAAGCGGTCTCTAATCAAAACTTTATTGCATAGAGCTAACAAGATTCCTGACAAGATTCACAAAGCAGAAGAACTTCGACACGTCCAACAAACCCTAATGAAGAACGGCTATACCAGAAAAGAAATAAGAACCGCCTGTCGCAGGAAATCCGAAAAGAGAAGGAACAGGTTACCACCTACGCTCGTTTGCCATTCATTGCTGGAGTAACTGACAAATTAAGAAAATCATTGGAGAAGAAGAATATCGGTGTCAGGTTTGGAACGGTTAGAAAAATCCAGCAACTACTACCTTCTAATAAAGATAACCTGCCGAAACTCTCAACAAAGGGTCTACCAAATTGACTGTTCATGTGGAAAGGTCTACATTGGTCAAACCGGACGCAACATAAAATGTAGATTAAAAGAACATCACCGAGACGCTAAGTCCAGAGCGGTAGATAAATCAGCAATCGCAGAACATCTACACGAAAAAGGAAAACACATCATCAACTTCGAGGAAGCTAAAGTTCTATCAAGGACTAACAACTACTATCCAAGGATAATTAGAGAATCCTTAGAAATTATGAAAAATAAAAACAACTTCAATCGAGAAGATGGTCACCGATTAAGCAACACGTGCAAACTAACTCTTCACAAAAACAAAGAAAACAAATGTCGCAACAAAATTAGTCGATACCAAGCAGAAGATCAATCAACCATCGAAAACCAACCACCCGTCACTGATCGACATCAACCAACCATAACGGAACATAGGTATATAACGAGGAGCAGAAAACAACAACATCAGTCTTTAGAGTAACTTCTGAAGAAGCTAACAGCATGGTTAGCGAAACGTCAAGCAGAGAACGTAAGAAGGAAGGACAAACACGGCTCAACCCGGAAGATAATAATCTTAATGTCTACACATGTTAAAAGCATAATCTTTTAAAATTTTACTTATTTGGTCGATGTTTAGTGCTGTAGTGTCGTTTGCAAAGTAAGACCTTTTCTTGAAAAAACACTTACATTTTTTGACTTAAACTCGTGGGAGTTCGTTATTGGCAAGGATGTTGTTTTTCAAAGCTTTATCAATTGTTTTTTTACCGTCTTTGCCAAATCTTGAGGTCATACCTGATTTATGGGTAATACTTAATAACGACTCACGTGTTTTATTTGCCTCGGCTATCGCCTCTGCAACTAAAACACATCCGTCAAGAAAAATTCAACTTTAGTGCCTTTATACATAAATAACTATTAATTGTTCTAGGTAAATTATTCTAGCCACTGCGCTATTTAATAAGTTAAGGTGATTGCAAAATACTTCATGTTACCAATATTTTAAACTGTTTTTGCAAGCGCTATGCCGTATTTCAATTAATGATCTTTAAGTTTCTATTGAACTTCCTCATTGTTCCACTTAAATGACACCATCCATTTTCATTTTCCCTTCCTCTGTTTGTTTTCTTTTCTTTGCCCCACATTCTCTTACAATTTTCCCAATAATCACTTGTTTTCCGATGTTTTGTGATAGATTACTCCCTATGTATATTTTCTGTAACTCTAATTTCATTTTCTGCTTCAGGATTTTAAATTTCTACCTAAAACTTTTTATAGCCATAATTATTTTTCATCTTTCATGCGTTTTTTCCACTACTACTTCTTTATTCATTAATCACTCCTCTTTTCTCATTAGTGTACTCTGTGTTAAGTCGTTTTTTTATTAATTAATACACTACTTTCTTTTCTACCTACTAGTCTTTTGATGGTTGTATTTGTATTGCTGGAACCCGCCTTTATATCTGTTAGGTATGCTAATAATCTGAATATCAACTTTTTCTAGATTATGTATGCCTGTTTGTCTTTATGTCTCATTGTAGAATATTATTTGGCTTAAAACCAGTTAAACACAAATATTAACTGTTAGTCTCACGCTATAAATAATGCTAGATAATTGAGGGTAAACTGATCTTCTGAAATTATGATTTAATACAATATTATTAGCAATAAACAATAATGCGTTTTAACCACGACTAAGTAAGAAATTTAGTCATCAAAATTAAATGCAACATATAAAAGCGAAAAACTCGTACAAACTGGTGTTGGTGACGTGATCAGATTTAATTTTTTTTCAAACTATGATTAGTTTGTGATTTACAAAAAAACTTCTTCCACTCCACTTCTTCGCTGTAATTTGTGCCACAAAGTTTGCAAAAATGAATTCGGTATCAAGGTTTCTAACTCTAGAGTTCATAAAAATGTTAGCTTTAGATCTCAATCTACATCTAATGGTTTTAGTGAAATTCATGCATCAAATGAAAGGTACTTTCGACCCAAATACAAATATTCATCATCCGATACCGACAGGAACGGTTCTATCCCTGATGTTAAAGTTGAACTTTTGAATGAAGTAGTAAAAGATTTTGTTCAAAGCTGTTCTTTCACAGCAAGAAAAAGATAAACGCATTCAAAGACCAAACACAAAGAGACAATTCGTCTCATGCTTTTACATGCAATATTTGGTTTAAAATGCTTTAAGAGTTTCCATGGTTTCAAGATACATCCTATGAGATAATTTCATCAAAATCTCACGTTGAAGAACGTCACTTAGTCTGCACGCACAAAGAAACAACTAACTGCTCTGAATTGTCAACCACTATTAAAAATAAATTAGTAGATTCACATCAAAAAAATCCACATTCTTAAAAAAAATACTAAAGGCGCTCGGCGAGTTGAAGCAAAGGGTAGCAATTTTGACATGAAATGAGCAGTCAAAATCTTAAGTTCAGAAAATCTTTATCATTCCCTGATCTTCCTAAGAATAACCAACCATTTTTTTCTGTAAATAAATCACAAGTGTTAAAAGGAAATTTGTTTGCACATAGATCCGCCCTGGTATTGACGGTATGAACCCGCAGTTTTTGGGGCTCCAATTTTGAGGAGGCTTATTCAAATTATTTTAAAACTAAGCAACAAAAATTAGATTGTTTATTTCTTGCTTAGACCAAATTCATCTACATGTACTTTATTTTCTTTAAATAATTTATACTCAAAATGGCTTATTTTTTACGTACATGCGTCTTTGAAAACTCCCAGCATTGTTAAAGGTTGTGGATCTTTCCATTTTAAAAAGTCTTGAATGTTCAAGCAACTCTTCGGATTTCCAATGGTGGCCTAGGAATTTGCACGCAGGATTTTATGTCTTTTTTAATCCATTTAAACGCATCACATTGTCGACGCTTTGGATGCATGGTTATCTGTGAACAAAAAAAATTCCTACAAAACAAACATTCTCAGTAATCTTGGAATGCAATCAATGTGGGGAAAATCATAGAAAATAATCTTAATTTTAATTTTATAAACAAAGTAAAAATCATCATAAAGATATTTTTGGTATTAAATTAATTAATATTTTATTCAATCTTCGTCTTGATAAACGTTCATACGTAATAATTGCTAAACAAAAGACCTGAAGAACACACACCATGAGCAATTATGATTAAAAAGGAGCCATAAAATCCTCAAATATATAAAGTTATCAATTCACCTAAAACTAAACTTTAAAAATAAAGATACAAAAATTAAGTTTTTTTATATTTTTATTTTTTAAATAATTTTAAATTCATTACTTAAAATTAAACATATTTTAATTCATAAATAATTAATTTGAGACGGAATTATTCAATATATTGAAGGTAAGATTATTAGTCCTAATGTAATTATTAAATGTACTTCAATAAATATTGATGTAAAAATAATTTTTTAATAATTTTTCGTTTAACGAAAATTCTGTAAATAATTGAAATCAATTTACAATTCCTCCTATAATAACAAAACTGCTTCCATTGATTAACTGTAAGATATACTTTACGTTTATGTCATTATTCTTTTATTTAGAGAATATAATTTTTAATATAATGAAAATAATTTTCATCGTCACTCAATTTTAAACAGCCTTTTTTAAAGAATCTTAACATCTGCAAACATTTCTAGTGTTTTGGAACCTGTTGGCCTTTCTCGAACAGACCGCAAAAGACCTGATAGGGGTACGTTAGTACCATGGTCCAAAGATCATCGGTATAACATCCGTAGATACCCTAGCATCTACTTACTTGTCACATACTTCCACCACTGCTGGGTCTGCTGCTGAAATGACTTGTCGCAATAAGCGTGCAAAATACAAAAACTGTCATCAGAAAATGTTATCTTCAAAGCCCTGGTTTTTGAAATATTAAGTCGGTGTAAACATGTAATTAACACCATCGGACCAAAACTAGTGGCAGAAAGTGGAAAACCAAAAAGCAAAATTTTATCTAAATAAATAAATAAATAAATAAATAAACCATTTATTTCCACAAACGACATACTGCAATGTAAAGATATATAAGACATAATAAATAAAAAGAGAAATGAATGTACTACATTCTAACTTATTCTAATTTGTATACAATAATAAGTAGGTAGTGAATGAATAACCAAAAAAAAAAAGAAGTACAATAAAATGAGATAATAATAAAAATAAAGAAATTACAAAAAATAAAGAAATAAAGAAATGCTGACAATTAAGCTTAGTAACAAAGTACTAGTTGCTTAAATGCCAGCCAATAAAGTGTCTACAAATTCAAACCAAAAAACACAAACAAAAAAAAAAACAAAACAAAAATAACAAAGAAGAAAAAACAAAAAAAAAAATTTTAAGAAATGATTTTAATTTTAGTATCCTTAGGTGTAGTGTGGAGTAAATGTTTAATTGTAGCAATATACGATGAATACTTAGAATTGAGAATATCAGTCATGTCAACATTGATCATTAAAAAATTATGAAGTTTATGAGCAGCGTACAGAAAATTATGTTGGGATAAAGTCTTTTTCATAAGAGGTGGATTAGATAAATTTAACTGTAGTGATTTGGTGGGATATAAATGAATAGGATAATTTAAAACTAATGACTTATGCTTAACGTATTGTGCCATGGGGTGCCAACGCGGTCTCACACTCTTTTTGGTTCGGTTTACCGCGGAACACCACCTTGTCACCACTACCTAGAGTATTAGATCTGGCTGTATGAGACCACGTCGGTCTGGCAAATCAGTGTAAAACATATGTGAGTATGAAGTAGGTGGCCTGGCAGTCCTGAAAATTTATTTGGCCACAATGTTTGCGAGACCAATGTGTCACCATGCAGCTCAGAATTATATCCTGCTTTTTACAACTAAATAAAAACTCTCTTTGACTATAAAGTCTACTTTTATTAAAATAAACATATTTATATGAACAAAATTACATGTTGTGTAAGAAATAAGACTTAAAACTAAATGTATGACGGGGTCTTGTTCATCGCCACTTGTCTTCCAGATTCGGCATTAATTTTTGAAAAACACGATGTACAACGACGTCTTAGTCGTCGTCCTAAATTTTCTAATTTATGGTTGACGTTTCGCTGATTTCGGTTCTATTCTGTAACTTCATTTTTTGTTTGCAGAAGTCTCTTTATAACTTCTATTCTAAATTGAGTTACAGACATCGATTCATTTGCAATTTGCTGATGTGCTATAAATGTGTTAACTAATGTCGTTCCTGTTATAAATTCTATCGCTAATTTTCTGTACCATTTCATACTTTTCCTAATTTTTGTAACCGATCTTCTGAAACCACGGAATTGTCGCTGAAATGACACATTTTCAAGAGCAACTGGAAGCGATTGCGAGAAATGATTTTTTGGATGTAATTTTGAAACATAATGTTTTTCGACCAGTACATTTGCATATTAGAGAACTGACACAATCCCATCCACATTATAATACCTATAAACTTTCTAATTTCTTCGGGTGTTGTATCATGCCAAGATTTGACTCGAGATTTTTGACAAGTATTTTTTTCCAGGCACTGCTTGGCATATCTGTTTGTCTCTTCAACCTTTAAAAATTTGTAATGAAAGTAAAAACTCGTCAATTAGAACTAATATTGCTTACCATTAAATTTATTATGTCATCATTTATGAACAAAGAATAGAATTCATATGGGCCTTTGTCGAAATGAAACTCGTACAACTGAGCACGAAATCTGTGCTCAGGTACATCAAAAGTAAATGTCTTTAAATTATCACCCGTGACAGGATTCCAAGTAATTTCAGCAATAGTGTTGCCAGCTGGTTTAGAAGCTTCATCTTCTTGATCTATAACTTCGAAGTTCCGTATTACATCTTCTATTGTTTTAACAAAACGCTGTGATCTTTCTAATAGATTTTCCATCATTTGATAACCTGACGATGTTGATGCTTCGCAATTGACCTCAATTTTTGTTCTACCCTTGGTGGCTTTTACTTTCTTTTTGGGGGACACCTCGGAATCAGTATCTGAATCCGCTAATTCTGGAATGTATTCATCCCCAGAACTGTCATCAAATGGATCAGCAACCACCTCTTCGCCCGACAAAAATTCTTGCCACAGCTGTTGTAATTTCTTTTGCTCCGCTTCGTAAGACATGTTGCTGCCACTTTATAACGCACACTGCACTGCATTTATTGCCGTTAGTAATTTCTGATGCGACAAATCATGGTAACACGGACAAGTTAGAACTTGCAAACTGTGGTGACACATCGGTCTCCACCAGCCAGCTAGACATAAGATGGGTCAGAGGGCTGCGTGAGACCAACATGTCACCACAATTTTTTGTTACTTTTTTTCAGTTTAAAATTGTATAATAAAAAGCAATTATCTATACAAAATTAAGAATTTTGAGCAACGGCCAGTTGGACTTGAATTTGCAGGGCACAATACGTGTTAAAAAGATATTTAGCTATTGCCGTAATGTACAAATCCCGAATAGGCATAAGACCAGAATCAAGGAAAGTATTACTAGAGGGATAAGTCCTAGGTTCTTTTAGCATTACTTTGATTATCGCTCCCCAAAGTAAAGTACCATAACTGACAACAGAATTAATAAAAGCATAGTACAAAATTTTTAAAATGTTAAAATCCATAAAATTTCTAGCTGAAAGAAAAACAAATAACAATTTCCTTAATATATTGTAAACCAATTGGGTTTGACTATTCCATTTAAAATTGCAGCCAATTATGGCACCTAAATATTTAATGGGAGAGGTTGTTTTCAAGATCACAATTACAAGAAGATAAGTAACAATCAGTCTTATGTATTTTGAGGGAGTTATCGAGTTGGTAATTTAGATTATAGATATAGAAAGGCATGAAAAAAGTTTTGTTGTAATTAAGAGACAAAGAATTATCGTCAAGCCAATTTTCGTTAAGTGTTTGGCACATAAACTATAAGATTCACTCCAAGAGTTACCAGAAATAAAATAACAGTATCATCAGCATAAGCAAACATATGGGCTTTGAAGAATTTTAATTCCAATAAATTGTTTATATAAAGATTAAAAAGCAAAGGTCCTAAAATTGATCCTTGAGTGACTCCATTAAGAACAACTCCCGGTTTGACAAGATAGTTTTTAATTTTAACTTTTTGGATACGTTTATTTAAATAACTTGTGATTAAGTTATGAGCAACACCACGTATTCCCATTAATTCAAGCTTATCTAACAATGGGAAACAGTATCAAACGCTTAGCTAGATCAAGAAGAATCGCAGTTGGGTATTGAGAAGAGTCTAATGAGTTACAAACAAGTGATCGAAATTCTAGCCAAAGCATCATCAGTACCAAAACCCTTCCTGAAGCCAAATTGATTTATCGATAAAATATCAGTTTTAGACAAGAAGCTAACTAATTGAGGTTTAATTATATTTTCAAAAATTTTAGCAAAAGGTGAAGTAAGTGCAATTGGCCTGTAGTTTGATATGCATTCATTGCTTCCTGACTTTAAGATAGGAATAATAATAGCTTTCTTTAATGCTTGAGGAAATATTCCATCTTGAATACATCTATTGTGTAGTTGTGATAAAGGCAGGGCAATTGCTAAAGAAATGAGTTTAAGAAAATTGTTAGAAAACAAGAAAACTTTTGAAGAATTAGGCTTTAATCGACTAATGAATAAATCATCACAGGACACTGGGCTTAGAAAAAAGGATAAATTATTTTGCACAATAGGATGTGAATAATCAGGATTTGGTGTCTTGATACCAAGCTTCTCAGCAGTATTTATATAATAATTATTAAATTCATTTGCAATATCAGAAAGATTCGTTATTGAATTACCAAAACTATTCCTGATTAGTTTTATATTACACTTTTTTCGTTTAACATTAAGAGCACTTTTAATATTATTAGCCTTAGAAATTTTTCCAGAGAAGTATTTATTTTTGCAGATTTTAAAAGGTTAGAACCTTTATTCCTTTGCATTTTATAAATATTAAAGTTAAACATATTTTTGTTCTTCATATAATTTTTGAACAACATATTTTTTATGGAAATTTCAAGAACAATTGTTTCAGTGATTCATAGTTTTTTTTTTAATATTCAGATTGTGTTTAGTAACCACTTTCTTAATAAGTGTATGATTATTTTTAAGATAGTTTAAACATCTCAAACAAGAATCAAAATCTGATTCAATATTATCAGTAAATATAGAGTTCCAATTGAAGTTCTGGATATTAATATTCAACTTATAAAAATTTCTCGAGCTTACTTTTTTATCAGGTGTTATGGTAGGGAATTTTATATTCAATATTATAGGGCAGTGATCAGTAATTAGAGGAGAAATAATAAAGGTTGCAAGTGTAGACGTTGGATGGTTAAATTTACAGAAAAATGATCAATGCATGTCTATTCTAGTAGGCTTATCAACACACTGATTAAATCCAAAGAAGTTTAGAATGTTAATGTAATTCCTCGTAATATTAGAGTCTGATAATAAATCTATATTTATATCACCAATACATATTTCAATATTCTCAAAAGATTTTCAAGATTATTTAAGAATTCAACCTCAAGTACTGACGGAGAACGATATGTAGATGTTATCCCAATTCTTAAGTTATTAAAAACAATGACCAATCTGCCAAATTTAAATTCATTCATGTTAATGATATCAAAAGTATGTGTAAGATTATTGTTAACATAAACTATTACTCCATCGCATTTATTAATTTGACTATAATTATAATATATTGAATACTGATTCATATTTAAAATATCTAAATTATAAACTATCCAAGTTTCTGTGAGAACTATTACATCAAAATCATTCATAAACAAATTGAGCATCACTGTAAGATCATCAGAGTGTTTATTAATACTCCTTATATTGCAAATGTAAAATCGACAGTTTCTTATTCATCGACTTACTAATTAATTCATTATAATTGAATGGAGAATCACAATGAACACACACAACATCTTCTAGATTTATAAATTCAATGCTCATACTATAAGTGAAGTAACAAATTTCAGAAAATGTTATAAAAAATACAATAATATAGAATTAAAAAAGAATATAAAAATGTAGATATTTATTTATTTCGTTTAAATGCTGAAAGCAAAAAACAACAAAAACTTTTTTTTCTTCAAGCGTGCTAAAATATGAATTTTACTATACCGCATTGAATATATAGAACGACTACATTATTTTACGGCGTACAATAATATTATTATTTTACGCTCAATTAGTAACTTAGTTTGCCGGTAGAGGTATTAGCACTTTTAAGCAGAAACGCCATTTAAAATTTAAACTTTTAAAAATGTCGCAAATTGAAGGAACTCCACCTAAAATAAAACAAATCGCCGATGCCTTAGTTGAAAATTTGATCCTCCAACAAATCGCGCAAAATATATGATTTTGCTTACAATAAATTTTTGAAATGGGCGCAAGAAAATAATATAATCAATTACACAGAAAATGTTATGTTAGCGTATTTTCCCATTTGGCGGAAACTATGAAAAGTTCGTCATTATGGGCACAATATTCCATGCTAAAGTGCCAATTAAATATTAAACATGACATAAACTTAAAAAATTACGCAAAATTAATTTCCTTCTTGAAGCGCCAAGCTGATGGGTATCAACCAAAAAAGCAAAAGTTTTCTCAAAAGAACATTTTAATAACTTTTACAAAATGCGCCAAACAATGAATATTTGGCCATGAAGGTAATTTCAAATATAACTTTTCAATCGCTAAAGTAGATACTATTTTCTTAGATCGTATTAATATTCGGAGTTAGTGGGGCATGTCGTTGCGACGAACTAGTCAATTTAAGAATACAGGATATCGAAGACCTGGAACGTATAATACTAGTAAAAATTCCTAATACTAAAACGAATAAGTCACGGACATTTACCATAGTTGGAGATTTTTATTTAAATTTATGTAGACAATATATGACACTTCGACCTAATGACATCAACATAACAAGATTCTTTTAAAATACCAAAATGGTAGATGCCACCGTGTCGTTATGGGGATACATAAAATTTCAGGTATACCAAAACAAGTGGCAACTTTTTTAAAACTACCTAATCCAGAGGAATACACTGGTCATACACTGCGACGAACCTCAGCTACATTGTTAGTTGACAATGGTGGAGACATTACCACTCTAAAAGACACGGTGGATGGAAATCTAACAATGTAGCTGAGGGATACATCGAAGACTCCCTTTCAAACAAACGTGAAATTGCCAATAGAATATTAGGTGCGATGAAGGTAACACATCTACCGTAACATCAGGTGATCTTAACAGGCCTAGTACTTCCACCGCAACATTGAGCATATCCCAGTCAAGTGAATATGAAATCCATCACGACTATAATGACGTCAATGTCAGTTCTAAAACAGCAAGTAGTGGATTAAATATTATTAACTCGACATTACAAAATTGTACCTTTAATATTACTATAAATAAGAAATAGGTATTTTTTCCACTATATAGTTACTACAAAAGAATGTTTGTTTTAAGTTTTCATCTGAAATAAGAGTTAATAATTATTATTGTTGTATTGTTAAATAATTATAGCTTTCTTTTCTTACTCTACAAATTAATACAAAAATTTTCCTTTTACAAACCGTGTTAATACACACAACAAAAATAATGTTGTTTGACAGTCATGTTTGACAGTTGTAAAGTTGAGTTAACGCTGTTGCCCATTCATTCTAAAACCACCTCAATTACTTCAAGAATTTGGTTTTTACGCTTGAAGAAAATAGTATATGCTACACGGAGTCGAACGCCTTTTTGTGTTTCGCAACACAAAAAGAATGCGTTCTACTCCTAGTAGCATAATATACTATTAGTAAGGAACAAAATTAATATCGAATCTTATTAATAGCCTTTCTTGTAAACTTATTAAAAACAAACCAAAACGTATCAAATTATGGTGTAAACTATGTCAAAAAAAAAGAAAAAAAAATAAGAAATGTCAAAAGCACAACAAAAGAATTAACAATTTAGTAGCCAGATACCCAAAATAACAGAGTAAAATATATTAAAAAGTTAGTCAATTTTAAAAGATTTAGCCTGATTTATGATTTCATCATTACTACACTTAACATCAGATCCATCATCTTTTTGTACGAAAATGTTTCCATCTCTAGACCAACACTTGTGTAGTCCGTGCTTCTTGATTAATACTTGCAGGGCCGCATGCCGTATAAGGGTTAGGTCTTCTTTTATGACTATATTACTCCCTTTTAGTTTTATTCTGCTTTGAAATATACTATTTATGTCTCGATAAGAAATAAAGTTTACAATAATGCCACGTCCTTTCTCAGTAAATTTTCCTACTCTATAAGTACGGCATTACTTTGTAAGTTTATGTTTAATTTATTATTAAAGAATTCGACAACAATTTCGTCTGTTTTTCCCCCTTTTTTTCAGGAATTCCATAAACGATAAGATTCATCCTACATGCAACTTGCTCTTGAAAATCAAATTTACCCACTAGGTTAGTAAATTGAGCGATGTTAGTTTATTATTGATTTCACTAATTACGTTAGTGGAAATGTTGTTTATAATCTCTTGGATAGAAGCGTCATTAAGGAGGCTTTTGTCTTTGCCCGATTGTCTTAAATTGTATGTTGATGCCGATATCGGCATTTTACAAAATTTATTTATTGTGTGATAAGTAAATGCGAGATAAATACCTCTTATAATCGAAGGTCGGCGTATTATATGCAGCTTGAAATGTTTAGTTCGGCTCACTTTATATAATTCAATAAATAATCGCTTAGATTAATGTACACGTCTAAAAAATTAATTCTCCATCAACAAATTAGTCAAGCCATTCAGCTTAGCAATTCAGATAGTATTTTCGGTTCTGTACCAAAATGTAACTCGTTGGATGAATTTTTTTCATAGATAAATTTCTTAGTTTACTTCACTTATTTTTGGAGTAGAGAGAATAGAGAGAAGTCTTTACGTTCACTCCCAAACTAACTTCAATTCATTTTAAACAATTACAGCAGTTACAGTTAATTTTATTTAGTTTTATACAATACAATTGTTTTTTACAAAATAATACTAAATAACTATTTTTATACGTCCAAAAATTATACACTCGTTCGCTGTGACAAAATTTGTACAAATTCGTTTTCTTAAATTGTTTCCGCTTGTTTTATGTGTTGGATTTAATTCTGGGCCTGAAATACAAAAACAATTGTTAAATCATTGTATTATAAAAAGCGCAGAGTTAAATCCTTTTCGAATTTATTCTAAATCTGACGGTAATTGCATCATATGACAGAGAGTTTGAGCAACATCGATTGAAGGAAATAGATCATTCACTTAATCGTGAATTGCAAAACCTCTCCGTTTTGCAATATCAGTTTCAGAATGTACGTTTTGCGTAAATAATTTTAGGACGTATTGTTTTTTGGAAATAAGTAAATCACTGCAATTTTTTGACAAATCATTCATTAAATGAGAACATTTGATGACGGTTGAGATGGATACATTAGAACGTACACTATCCGAACTAGACCCCGAACATGTTGAATAAGGACACCGTGTCGTGGTTTCGGGTAAATAGTGCTTTGATTTAGCCGTTGGTATGTTCATTTGTTTTTTGGAGCTTGCGCTAGTTTGACTAGCCGATATCGTTTTATGAAGGATTGGACTTGGATGAGAATTTTGTTGACAATTTGTTTTTGTTAAAGACTTTATTTGCTCTAAGTGCTTTTTTGTGTTCTTGTATGTTGAAATGTTAGAGATTGTGTACAGTAAATGTGAGCGTGATGGGCTACATTTATCTGTGTGAACATGCTTAGAATTTAAAACCTCTTTTAAGTATTTATCACTGTTTGATTGTCTCAAGTAGAAAGAGTTGCGATAATTGGTTTGCAACTCATTTTTTGATAAAGCGCTGGGAGGTCGCGACCAAACCTCTTTAGGAATAGGAATTTGAGAACATTTCATATTTTGTCGCTTTTCGACTTGAAATGGTTGCATTGAAATCGGCATAGTATTTGTTAAAGAAGTTGTTCCAGCTGACAACGTCAGAGAAGAGTATCTTGGTTTAGGGATAGGAATAAATGACGTGGAATCAGGTTTACTTATTTTTATATTAGAATGTGGTACAAACGACTCCAATGAAGAAGAAGATTGACGTTGCAAATTAGGTTGCACATTATTTAAAGACTTTGGTTGATCATAATTAAACGGTAAGACTCCAGCCGAGGTAGTCAAATTGGGATCATAAGAAAAATTGACTATGCTATTGTGTAAACGATTGGCAAAGTGGCTCCTTTTCAAACATGATTTAAGACAACTAGGACGGTTGTTATTAGTTGAGGTTGTCAAAGGAACATTATTTTCGGTATAAGTCCATCGCTTTTGCGCTGGTATTTGGGAAGAAGTTTTGTTAAAGTCTAAAGTAGGTTCTAACGTGCTAATTAAGATTTCAGAACTAGACGGAATCGTGTTTTGGAATTTATTTGCGTTGATTGCAATATTATCAATATTGTAATTTTTTACAGGACATTGTTTTAATTTGTTATCTTGTACCATCATTTTCCTTGAAAGAGATTTAAACGCCCTTTTTAAAAATTTTAATCTTTTTTGAACATCTTCAATGTTTTGATAGGAACTTAACCACGATCTAATAGCGTCGGTATCCAAGTTGCTACTTTGTGAGTCGCAAGAAGAAGTTGAAGCCATTTTTTGGGAATGTTTAGAGGAGGTATGAAACTGCCTATTAAATGTGGATTGTTGGGGTAATGGGGAAATAATTTTTTGGGTTCAGTTAAATAAGGATCTGGAGAAAATATATCATCGTTTGTTCTACTACGTGTGAAAGTAAATGTATGCCTAGGTCTCTGCGAATTCATTCTAGAAACAGTTCGAGATGGGTGTATCATACCGTACCGGTTACTGTTTCCTTCTGGTGTAATTTTATTAATATGGGCTTTTGTTGATTGCAGCTCTTTTTCCATGGCACCAATGGATTCTTGAAGTTTGAATCGTTTTTCGTTAGTGATTGATAGCGAATACTCTAGCTCTTTAATCATTTGTTCTAACTGTTCACACGCACGACCTTTAGTTTCTAGATTCATTGTTAATTCCTGTACTAACTCGTTTCTGTTTCTAGCTTCTTCTCTGCTCTAAAATTTTAATGCGTTATTTTAGTTTGGAAGAAATCAGTTTGTACCTGAAGGAGAAGTTCTCTGATTTCGTTTGCGTATTTATTTAAACTGGTGTTTTCTATTTGTAACTCGTCTTTTTTTATTTTCATTACGATCAGCAGTTCTTCCCGAGCCTTTAAAGGTTTTCCATTTCGCACAGTTGCTTATTTCGTTTGTCCAGATCGTGTTTATAACTAATGGCTATTTGTTCGTTTTCGGACGATTTTTTAATTAGTTGTTCTATTTTTGTTTTTCCTTCGCGTAACATCATTTTTAATTCTGATTCTTCTTCGTTACCACCTTCCGCATTCAACGCTTGAGTTTTTTCTTTTAACTTCAACTGTTCAATTTCAGAAGATAAGTTTGTTATTTCCATTTTTCTAAAAACAAAATTGACAAATATAAAGTAAACCGTTTCACGAACCTTACTGTTTGTAAATAATGTCATCTTTCTCCGACATGATTTCTTCCAACTCAGTTAGTTTTTGCATATTTTGGAGAGTTGCAAGTGATTCATTGTGATCTCCTTGTAGCAACTGAATTGTATCTAAGAAACGCATTTTTTCTCTATTGTAACTTTGAAGCTTTTCTTCTGCAGCTTTTAGCCCGACTCTAGTTGCCAAAAGTTCGGTATATAATTCTACTTCGCGTTCTGTGGAGATGTTTTCTGCAACAGTTACATCAAAAATACGAAAATAGTTTTTCTAAATGATCATACCAGTTTCTCTTGGTTCAAAAGTATATTTAGTTTTTGCAATGTCGACTGCTTGTTTGTTTCGGATTTCCAGTTCCACAAGTTCACTATGAATGTGATCATATTTTTCTTGTATAGTTTCTTTTTTTAATCTTTCATCGATCAACAATTTCCTGGTTTCTTCCAATTCTTGTTTAAGCTGCACTTCAGTGCTCTTCGTCCTAAACAAAACAGATTATTCATATCAATTCCCTGTTAAACACCAACAGAGTGGTCCAATCTCACCTGGCCGTTTCTCCGTGGTGTTTGTGAAAATAAAAGAATAAATAAAATTTAATGACTGATATGTTTATTACATGACTAATAAAAAAAACTAAAGATCATAATAAAGATTAAAATTACAGTATACTACGTCGTGTATGCAACGCAAAATCATATTTATTAATAACCTTGTTTCAAAGCAAGACCGGTCTTTGGTGATTTTGTCCAATAGCTGCTTATCGTGTTTGTTCTTAATCATAATCTCCTCTTTTTCTTTGGCCCATCGCTGTTCGTTTGCTTTAACCAGCTCCTGGGTTTGCCTTAAAACGAACAAAAATATAAATTCTGATAAATGTATGACACAAATAATAAACTCATTTAAACTTACTTGGAAGATTTTTGTAATTCGCCATATTTATTTTCGGCATCTTTCCATTTATTCTCTAGCTCTTGAATTTTAGATTTCATGCTCTTTACTTTTTGATCGTTTACAGAAAACCTATTACGATGAGATTCACTGGAATGCTTTTCGGTTGCCAAATCTTGTTCCAAATTCTTAATTTTTTCTTTCAATTGATTGACTGTCATTTCAGCCAGGTTTGTTCTTTGTTCGTACAATTCACTTTGCCCTAGAGCTTGCTGTAAATGTTTAGTAATTTTTTCTAACTTGTGCTCTTGTTCTTTTAATTTTCCTTGTAATTCCTCAACATGCGTGGCGATATTTGAAGCATCTCCCGAATTGTTCCATAGAATTGACCATTTTGTATGAGTGTGTTGATGAGGCATTCTTGTCCTTCGCAACTACACACCAACTGCTTTTCTAGATCATCCGTTTCTTCTTTAAATTCTTTAAGGCAAGTTTCAACTTCTTCCGTTGTTACTTTATTTTGCACAAAACTGTCTAAAGTGTCCACTAACAATTTTCTTTTTGACATTAACATATTACATAAATCGGTCAAAGATTTTGGGATATCGTTCAACGTTTGTTTCATACTTTCAGTTAAAGAAGGGTCAACGGCTTTCTTTTCCATGTTTAAATCATCTAACACGACGTTGTTCACACCTGCTCGTTCCAGTTTTTTCTTTAATTCAACTAAAACTTTGTAAGAATCAGACATTAATTGTTGCTTTGCGTTTATTTCTTCTTCTTTAACATTAGCATCCGCTTTTTCTTATTTTCGAACTGAATTTTTAAGGTAGTGGGAGTACCAGGTTTTAGATCTCGTTTTGGCGTGCTCGCTGTTGAAAGGGTTGATACGTGACTGGTAGAAGTTAACCTTTTCTCATCGCGTGAGCTTTTGTTATTGATTTGAGAATTTTTTATTCTTAATGGTATTCCTAAAATGTTAAGTTTTTTGGACTATTACACTAGTAAGCTAACCTTTACCAGATGTATTGCTTTTGGTTTCAGAAGAAGTTGATTCGAGTGAGTTTATGTTACCACTCTTAGCATCCTCTTCAATTTTGGTAAGTTGCTCTGGTATGTGAAGAATAGTAGTTGAATGAAATTGTGTATCTTCTTCGGTGTTTTCCAAATCGACCTTTGAACCGGATGTCTCTGTGACGTGCTGGAAGAAATCATTGTCAAAGTTACATTTTCTGTTACAACCATAACCGCCTTACTTTGTTATCAACGCTTCTTGGCCTCGGTCTAGCTTTTAAGGTAGTATTGCTAGACGGTTGCTAAAGTGCGAGCACTCAAAAAGAAACCTTAAGTATCAATTATTACTTACCGACATACTCCTCTGTCCGATTGGTCTTGGTAATCTTGCAGTAGCTATTCGCAAACTTTTAGGCGCCCATTTATCAGTTTTGGTTTAGTCGTTGATTTTGAATTTAATTGATCACTTTCTTTTCCAGCAGCTGCAAACAATCGTTCAAATTTGTGTCAAATATGAAGTGTCAAAGATTACGTTCTTTTGACAGGTGTAAGTACTTACCATCTTTTGTAATACGGGCAATTTTTGCGCGACTAAACGACATCCCGGAGGTAAAAATTTATTCACAAAATATGTAGTACACTGCTGAATTGAACATTTACAACGATTTTGATTCTAACAGCCGAGAGTTATTTAATTAATATGCAATTCCATTAAACAAATGACTTTATAAATAACATAGGTTGTTTATTTTGCGGCGATTTGATTTAGACAAATTATTGCAAACTATTCCCGCGACATATGTTTTTTTAACAATTTCATGGTTCAATAGTACATTTACCTTAACCTGATTGAAATACAAAAAGAGACCTCCGATGATTTTGTGATTACCTAACTAATTGCTTTAAGTCGGTTGCAGGGTAAACTGTATTTTAAGAGAAGTATTTGATGAAATTCGGTTATAATTACAAAGAAACGTTTGTTTTAAAATTTCAAAATAATTGTTTACGTTTGATTACTAAAAGTATTAATTATGTTGCTCATAACGTTGACAATACTTGGTATGGTTGGCCCTAAGGTTGTCACACTTGACATTTGATGGATAACTGTTTTTTTTCAAATATAAAATTTTTATAGTAATATTTATAAATTGAATACCAATTTGAGTTAAGGTTGTCACATAATATAATAAATCTTCTTTTAGCACCACTTTGTTGAAAGAAGTGTTTTCTTTGGGAAATTTCTTGTGGTAACTTCACACCTACCTTTGAAACCGAAATCAACTTGTTTTGGTCAAATATATGTTGCCAAATTGTCCTGGACAGAGGCTCACGTCAGTTTAGCTGCTAGTCATCTTAAAGTACTTATTATCAACTGCGATGAACCTTATCCCTCCATCTTTTTTGCCCAAAGCTGTCAGTGTCGTCTCAGGAATCAAATTCAACTAAGCATTAGATTGATAACATAAAGGTTGCTTTAAGCTAGGTGAAAGAAGGTCTTTTAGGTGTTGCGGGAGGATGCCATCAATACCGGAAGCGAAACCGTGGGGTAAGGATTAAATAGCATTGATAAATTCTTTTTCATCAACGATTAGGTGGTCGTCAAGATCTGGAAAAAACAGGCGCTTTGACGGACATGGTTGTTTTTGGAGAAGTGATTGATATGTATTTTCGTCTTTTTTAGCAAGGGTATCAGTAGATGCCAATATTCTTATTGCCCCTCAAATGTCTCCATCCGATACATTAAACTCTTGGAGTGTTCTTTGTGTTGGGCGTGGATGTTTTAAAGGAAAAATAATTTTTGTTTTGAAAGAATGAAGATTTTGCTTGGCTAGACGGAGGAGGGTTGTCTTTTTTTCTTGTCAAAATCAGGAACCTTTAGAGCTCAAGAAGCAAAAGTGAAAAAATCTTTCCATGATTTCGTGTCATTTTTTTATCACACAAATGTTAATAAATGATGCCAACTTCTTCGTCGGTATGTTCCTAGCTGCTTTAAGAACTCTATTTACAATTCTGACATTTTGCTTGCTTTGACGAGTCTGTTTGCTAAACATTCTTTTTCTTGTTCATTATTTTTAAGAAGCGCTTATCCGTGATGTCTCTAGATGTAAATTCTCAGCTTTAATTCTCCTTTGTAAGATTTGGCTGGCTTGCTAGCATATAAAGGACAGAATTGTTCTTGCCAGCAGGTTGAGTAAGTCCTTCTTTCGAACACTTTTTGCAAATCCACCCCTTGTTTTCTTTTTCTGTAGCAGCAAAAACTCTTCATCAGAAACACTTGCACAAAATTGGTGGTATCAGGCGTCGCAAAAGTCAGAAAATAGCCAGTTGAGATCGGGGTTAGAGTTGTCTCTTAAACGCAAAAGTCGATAGATTTCATATGAAAGTCAAGGGAATAGATTCACAAATTGAGTCAGATTGGATGAGATGAGCTCATAAAAGTTTGGATGGATATTGATTTATCCAGATCCACACTCTGCGTTAAAAATTTTATTGTCTATCAAGAATCAAAATTTAACTGTCACTGTCAATTAAGTGAATAAATCGCTTTTGAGTAGTAAAATTTCACTTTTTATTAGGATTATTTAAAAAAATAATTTCATGGTAAATGGCAGACAAGTTTTCAATTACGCATGTTACCAAGTTTATGGATTCTTTGAGTTCGGATAAATTTCACAGGTTTTGAGTCATTTATCTCATACTATTTTAGTTCATTTCACTGTGACCCAGTGATGGCTGCCTTTGTACATATACCAATCATGGAAAAAAGGCCACGATTTTGTTTCTAATAACTCCCTGACTTGGAAAAACGACTGCCGGGAGTGGCGGCTACCGTAACATTAAACCAAGTATATTTGGTTTTACTTGAGTATTAGCGCTGTAACCGCTGGTGTCACCGTTACCGGACCTACCAGGAATGGATTAGAAGGACCTCGCACTTGAGTTACTGACTTACCTAAAGTTTTTAGGTTCGGACCTCAGCATGCCTTAAACTTTCTAGTTTCGAGATTGGGATTGGTAATAGTCAAGCTGGCTAAGTTGGTTTGGCGGACTGTGCTAATTTTAATTACATATCGGTAGAGTCGGTATGAGACGAAAAGTCGTTAGCTTGCCGTCATATAATCGACACTCCTTGGAGGGCCTAGGGATTTTGCCCGACGATAGAACACTAAAAACAATTAAAGTAAGGTCTTGAGTTTACCATCTTAGACACAGTGGTCCATTACTATCGATGAGCTTTAGGATGGAGCTGTTTGAAGGACGACAACCCCTTGAGATTGGAAGCTAACCTTAATTAGCTTTGGAACTGAACCAAGGCGTAGTTTACCTACTTCTTGCTCGGCTCTTTCAACACAGCCTTGGGGCTTCTCGAAACATTACCGTCGGTGGTCCCAGTAAAGATTATATAGACCCTGGAAGTTTAACAGTACAAGTCTAGGGGGTTGTCGGGGACCTGTTGGCAGGGACACATGGGGCTTTTTGACGGCTCATTGGTATTCAGCCAATTACAATAGCTCTCCCTTGACACCTAACACATAGTTATCAGTTATTGCTCATGAATACGGAGTTCTGACTTATGTAGGCGCTCTAAGCCTCCGCGTGATCTCCAATTATATCTGTCGGAATTATAACATTTTCTGAATACTGTATTTCGTTGCACCATGAAAACCATTCAACTTTCATGTCACTGGGCAAAAGATAAGGTAATACGCCGACGCGAGATTGATAATGGATATCATTTTGAAACCACAATTACTTTGTTGCTATTTTTCGAAAAACCACAGGTGGTTAATCGGACACGTTTTAAATTATTGTTTAATTAAATAATTTTAAAGTTTTCAAAGATATAAATAAATAAAATACCATTCTGGTAAGCTCAAAATTCAATAATTATCTTTAGAATGTTAGTTTTTTTAGTGTTTTTTTTGCTATCTGTCTTGGTACCTTGACATAGTTTTATTCGAGAATTTCTCGTCCTTATCGTCAATCGTTTTGGATGCTGTAGCTTGTTTTATCGTTTATTAAGAATTGGATCACCGCGTGCCGTCGATATCTTAGAACAGTAAACGTAAATACCAAAGTCGCAATCATCCACACCATTATCTCTAGGATGGACAACTGCTATCGTTTTACACAGATCTATGTAACTATGTATCAAACATGAAGACGATTACATACTAGTTTACTAGCAAAACGAAGAAATTGCAAATATCGAACGTAGTTTTAGAAATAATCATTAGATTATTGCAATAATCCTAGAGTTGACAAGAGTAAACACTATGCTTAATTGGACTCTTAAAAATTAATTCAATCTTAATAACGTTACGCACATGCACAATAAATGTTTTATATATTATTGACTGTTTCACCGTACAATTAAATAAAGGAAAAAAATAAAAATAAACTTAGCTGAGCATATCGGTGGCGGCTTCAATATACAAGTTGAACAGAGTGTTGTTGGCAAAGAATTGATAAGAAGCAATGGATGGTCTCCCCGAAGTTATCTTAGATGAATAAGGATAACTAGGTGGGAAAGTCAAAAGTCAAAGCTACCAGATTCTTGGATTAATAGCGAAAGAACCAATCACATAAGTAAAGATTTCAGAAATTTTTTAGTTAGTAGAAGGTTCAAAGTCCTTTGTGGAAAAATTCTGGAAGTTTAAAAAATAGCAGTATAACCACATGTTGATTTTTGATTAACAGACAACTTACAGCATTTGTCTAAAGTTATTGTAATAAATGGCCCCCAAATATCGACAATTAAAAACCGAATACGAATTTTGCTCAAATACTACAACTCACTGACAAGTAGGTTTGGTTGCCTACCGTAAGGGTACTAAATACCATAAAGTTAAACAAAATTTGTATCACTGAAGGAATGATATTAAAAAGATTAGCATTGTCACATTGTGAACAGTCTTTAGCTAGATTCGAAGTAAATTCTTCTCTATAAACTAGTTAGGAATCAATTAATGTTCTTAAATTTACATAACAAATAAACACAAATTCGCCGTTTGCTTGTAAAATTAACTTTAGATTTGACACTCCTTCTACGCATGACCGGACAACTAATTCTTGTTCTAATCCCAGAACTACTGGACTTTGTAACTTACAGATTTGAGATCAATTCCATTTGTTCCGCAAACACAGAACTGTAAGTTAAGAGGTATTGCTGAACTGGCTGCACTAGTTCAGAAAGTGCACACTAAACCGTTTTTTATTGCAGAATTGGTGGCACTGATTGTGTTTTTATAGTTTTGAAGTCGGTGCAAGAGTGTAACACTAAATATTATCAAACGTTTGATAGTAAAAGTAGAAATAAACATACAAAATAGTATCTGTATCTACTTATCTTGGCATATATAATAAAAAATTTGAAATTCAAGTCAAAATTTTGTTTGTAATCTGAAATTGTTTATGTTAGAAAATACGTAGGTACATTTAGAAAATTTGCATTAAAATTTCTTTTATATCATTTTTACAACAATGTCTAACGTACGAGTGGTATAAGAAACCGCAAATTAATTAATTAATCAAATTAGGCGCCATGTTCAGATTCTAATGCGTTTTTATTGCAAGGTTCAGTTCTAGTGCAGCACCAGTTCAGCAATAGAAAACAAACCTTAAACAGTAATTTTTTTAACGCGAACACCGACTGCAACAGTGCGCATGCGGTTAGCTTCGAACCAATACTGAATTCCTTCTGCGAACCACAGGATCCTTTGCTTGATGGTTTATGAATTTCTTTCTCCAACAAAGATGGCATTTGTTTATGAGGATATATAAATAGAGGAGGAACGAAGATTTCAGCAGAATTCATTGCACAGCAACTGTTTTATTTTTCTCTAACTCCCAACTAGTGGCAGATACCATCTGTTTCTAGTCTTTAGATCCCAGAATTTTTCTGGATGTTGCACCGTTGCGATACCTGATTTGTCGACATTAAAATTTTTGACGACGAAAAGTTGAATTTGCTCATAACAGTTTTTAAATTTTTTAAGTTCTCTTGCATTAAATGCTGTTATTCGGCTCAAACTGATTGATTCTGGTTTTCGTAGTAAACTAACCTGCGGATTTGTTCTTAGAAGACTCTCTAACCAGTGAGTCTTGTAAGTTGATTGGCAATATTAAACTTATGCTTTATTTTATTTTATTTTTTCCGAATATTGGTATGCTAGTACCTAAATTGAAATTTTTCTTTATTCTTTTTCGATTTCTAACTATCGTAAATAAATGAAACCTACAATTGTACTAATAGTTACTAATATGGAAGAATCCACCACTGGCGGAATTTTCCCCAACTTAACATGACAGTCTAATTCTAAACATATCCCGAACAGTTTTTTTTATTTGTGACGGTTTGTTGTTATCAAAATAATAATTTAAATGACAATGACAAAAACGTAACCATAGCTCTACCAGTCGAAAAAGGATCGTGGGTGTATTTGGTAGTAATTAAGTCGAAAACTTTCAAGCTGCAAAAGAAGTAATAAAAGGGCGTCACCTAGGTAAAACGTGTAGTAAATACTCTAGAGCAACTAGGAATTTAAGACACAAAAACAAACTGTAGAGATATAATTTTTGTGAAACGACAAGACCAGTTATAGATACAAAATACATATAAATTACACAATAAATACGTGTAGGAAGCTACATGATACTAATTATTTTAGAAACAATTAAATAGAAACGTTAAATTAATTAATAACCGTTTTGTACGATACGCCACTGGGTCACCGAATAATTTAGTAATCAACGGACAAAACAGATAATTGAATCTTAAAAAGCTTTCACAATAAATAGTTTTACTGGCGTTAAATATAAAAACTCACGTTGCTACCGGTAATCGATGATAAATCTAACAGGAGACTAAAAGGCGCAAACACATGATACTAATTTTCGAAAAATCTTTTAAATCACATCGACCAAATATAAAGCGCAAGAATTATGTAGGTAAATTTACGTCAGAATACCGACACAATCGAGTTTAAAATAAATTAATAACTTAGAACATGCACAATTTCAACTTATCTGGCTTATCGATGATTACAATGAAGAGTAATCGGTTTGTATTTTAAAACAGATGAGTAGTAACATAGATAGGTAGAAAAAAAAGAGCAGGAACAAAGATGTCCTCGGCTGGATATATAAATAAGTACAGGGTCAACCAATTTATCTTCAATGGACACCTTGAATGGACAAATAGTAGCCGATTTCAAAAAAACCGGTAGATAGCAATAGCCTTCCGAAGTAATATTATTTAAGCAACCGCAATTAGATTAATTGTCTGGTATTTATTCACTCCAATCCAAAATTACCCGGTGGGAGTTTTAAAACGTCAAAAGGTGTGTAAGATGGCAATAAAATCCAAATTTCAGAATTGTTATAAATCAAGAAATATTACTTACGACATAGAATAAATTAATAAATCCTCCGATAATATTAAGAACTTGGCATTGGGCTTATTTATGTTACAATTAATTAATAATGGTACTTTATCAAATTTTCCCCTTTTAGAACAGGAAGTTTACCTCAACTTCCTACGTCAAAGAAAAATGAAAAAGTAACGATTCATTTGGGAACGTGATTAAACAGTTCGGACTAACTAACTTAGAGAAACTCAAAATTTCTAACTCCAAATGATTTTGTAATGTCCGAATGTAACTTAAATTGCCTAACTACAGGCGGTTTTATTGTAATAATCTGCTAAAAATTATTCCAACGAATCATCAAAGTGAGCTTTCGTTATACCAATAACCAAACGAAGTTAAAGGAAATCCAACTTCAAATGGAATAAATTAAAAACCGTCACAAATTAATTTAACATAATCTATACAAATAATAAGTGTAGCGCCTTCCAGTGTCGACTCGAGTTCCGGTAACACGTAGTTGCCATAACTTCAACAACTAGAGTGTGGTAAAATGTATGCGACAGACTTTTAACGTTCAGCTTCTAAATCATCAGCTTAAAGTGAGAAGATTAGAATAACTTACTTTTGAAAATGTAAATATAAATTGAATATTAGATAAAACAAACTATTTTTATAAAACTTTCTACTACTGTCGCACCAAACTGTTACAGCTCAATAGAAATAGCTATCGCAAGATGTCGGGACATACAATATGTTTATAAATCATAGACAACTATAAAATTAAAGCGTGTCGGTTCAGCAGTCGGTATTAACCCTATGACGGCATTCCTGGACTCCCCCTATTAAAACAAACATAAAAAACAAAATAAAAATAAAAATATTGTGTGATAATAGTGAAATAGAAAACACAATTATAAAAATTATATAAAAAATCATAAAAATGGCTCATCACAAAAGTAGACGTCTGTATAAACGTCGTGTGAACTTGAAATTAATTGTTTAATATTTTTTCTGACAATCTTGTCCTTGTGTCTTATGGTGTGTTCGTTTATACTTATTTTCATTTCCAAAATTGCCTAAAAGATAGTTTTAGCCTCTACAGAAGTCTCCATTTGTCAAGAGTGTTTTCTCTTTCAACTTCTACCATGAAAATCCCTAAAAAGAACATTTGGCTTGAAATAGCGCACTAAATTCATGGAAGATCCCGTATTTGTAAGAGTTAGCACAGCAGTGTCCGGCTTAGTCGGTGAGTTGGGAAGGTCCTTGAGGAAACTGAAAGAAATAAACTGCTGCGTAACGAGGCGCCACCTGCTTTGTAATACAGAGAAATAAAACCGACCAATAGAAATTCAACAGGTTTTACTTAAGGTCTACTACGCTAAAACGAACACAAATCAGAGAGACAAATAGACATGTAAATGTAGCAAATACAATTTAAAATACTAAGAGAATATGTGAGAAGTAAGAGATTCTGTCGCATAAAACTTACGGGCGTTACCAACACCAAATTAATCAAAGCTCGCAATCAAATATATCGAAATTCAGTTAAGCTTTTGTTTGTGTGAAGATTGGTGATTAAGGAAACTCGACGTACACACGTCACTCACACACGGTGACTTAAAAACTAGAATTAAACTCGGACTAGTACGGTAAGTAGGTCCCGCCAACCCAAAAGGCTTTTTGTTTCAGCTTCACCTACTTTAACCAAAACGGTCAAGCACTGATGGAGCTAGTGAAAACAAAACCGAACGTCGGTGGATGGAGTCTACCCCGAATAAAAATTTGCTTATATACTAGGGATTCAAACCGTTTAATGTCACATGTACGTGAGCTTCATACGCATGCAAAGTGAATAGGTTCCTTAAACAATAAACTTAGCTGTGTACTGAGGCATGTAGTTTCGATAAGGAAAGTTCTTGCTAACGACAACAGTTGACAGCTATTAGAAAATCTGTAGCCACAGGATTTTTCTCAGGAGAACTAGACGACAAAGCTCGGAAAGCAGATATGTTCTCCCCAAGTAGCAGGCACGCCGCGTGAACGACCCCTTTAGCCGGTTGAGTTCATTGGCCGTTGGCAGCTTCGATGTAGACAAAACCGTGGTAGTCGTCACGTTTTTATAGCTAAGGATTCTTAATTAATTGTTTCAGCACTTATAAGAATTATCCAGATGGTAATACACGAGTAGAGTATGAAGTCAAGACACGTGTTAAAGCATACGTTGTAATTAGAATTAATACAACCACGAGACAAACAAAAGAAATAGCAAAAAAAGTCACTTACGGCGAATGCGGTCGGATTTATATTTACACACCAATTTAACTTGGAATTATTAAAGCTACATTAATATTTTACGTGTAAACTTTTAGCTTCACAAAGCACGCTGACAACCGCCCAATAGAAGGAAAATCACAAGATGTCCGCTCGTCGTCTGGATAAATTTTGTGAATAATTGATCCACCAATGGGAAAAAACGTAGCATTCGATTTTCGTCGTAACGTGCAACTCACGACAACCGTTACTCAGAAGGCTCGCGACGTACATTCGGGTTCTAGCAATTTGAACCGCAACAAACCATTTAGTAAAAGGAGAATATTAGCAACAAAAGTGATGTTTTTTATTTTACACCCTAAAAATATTTACAAAATATTTGCCTACACATCATCAGCATTATAAACGGAAAAGGCATAAAAGATAATCAAGACAGTAATGAAGTAATAAACAGAATGCAGAGAAAGCACTGAAGAAAACTCTGACTGTTTTTTACGATAAAAAAAATAGTATAAAAAAATTAAAAAGTCACAGAATGCGTAGAGAGTGTTTTAGGAGAATCTATGAAATAAAAATTAGAATGAGACGTTTCGGCGCCGCCATATGGAAACCGCCGTTTTGATATCGCTATTTGGCGCTAGAATGTGTGAGCGCCAAAACATTTGACTCTAAGACTTTTTGGCCCCGAGTAATTTTGGCGCTAGGATGTTTTGGCGCCACGACGCAAATTGTTGTAGACAGTGTACGTTTTCGCGTTGGCATTCTCACGTTTATCGGAAGTTAATTGTTATTAACTTTTAATTTCCACAAAAAAATAAACTAAATTTTTAATTAATGTGGCGCTAAAACACCCTCTACCGAATAAAAATACATATGTTTTAACTTCTGAAGACAAAAAACCGGTTTAATTTTTGGTAAAACTTGAATCACACGTTTTAAAAACAACTTAATCATTAAAATTCTTAAAATCTTATGACTGCAATGCGAAATGTCTAAAATGCATTTACCTACAATCAGTCGTATAAGTGTGAAGATTTCAAAAAAATATTTTTCTTGTGTAACATCCCCTTTCAGAACAAGTCCGAGTGAAATTAAATAATATATTAAACTGTTTAATATAATAGAAGCAAATTTAATTAAAACTTTCCTGTTTTAATGTAATATCCTTTAAATAAGGCATTAGCAAATGTTTAAATAAGAAATTACTCTCGAGATCAGTGCAAATATTTTCTTCCAATTTGCGTTCCAATTTTGCGACCATTTAATTTGTTATTGTAGTCTCAAAAAAAAACAACGTAGCGACGCTTTTTTTTAATCGAGGGCAAGGTCGATTTATTTAAGCACAATTATAAAGTTTTGCATGCCTTTCGGGGAAGATAAATATACACGTGTTGACCTCGTTAACTGTCTGTTAATTAAGAGACGCTAATTTGTTTTAAAGTTATCTACTTTTACTTATTTGTTGCATTTTATTTTTATATTGAAAGCTATTGCTGCTACGTAAACTAAATTTCATTTATCCGAATATTAAAAAGTTTAATTTGATTAAATGCACATATTTCAGAGTAGTGCCACACGCTTTAATTAAAAACAACTTTGCAATTTTAGCAAAATCTCCGTAACGAGGTTAAATTTTGTAAAATTCATTCTTTCCGATCAACTTTGCCCGATTAGAGAAGTTCCGTTTTAACAGACACTTATTAATTACAGTTTAACATTTTTGAAAAGATTTAAGTGGAGCTCATTTCATAAAAACAATTTTTGAACTTTTAATAAATTAATTTTAATGGGAAGAAAAATATTTAATTAGAACAATAAAATCTTAAATATATTTGACTAAATTTTGTGTAAGAGATAATGAAGGTTTAGAAAACTTTAATAATTACCCGGATTCAGATTTTCAGTTAATTTAAAGCTTCTTCTGGAATCCTAGTATGCCGTTTTCATAAAGTATCGACTTGTTACTATTGTGTGTATTTTTTTTCTATAAATCTCAATGTTTTTCTATTTCATATTTTTATTTGCAGAATTTTTAGCAGCTGTGCTCGGGTTTACAATTAATATTGGTGCAATTTGCGTTTAAACAAACAATATATCACATTGGTAGCCAAAATTAAATTCATTATTTTGCGCAACCATAATTTTTAAAAACCTATGAATTAGTGCTTTAGAAACTCGCTTACGTTGTTGTTATTAATCAAGAGATGTATTAAAATTTTATTTCACTATGTTGTTATTATTTGGGTTTTCAAAAAAAAACTCGGGAGATTTTAAGATATAAAGTGATAAGATAATATAAAAGGATATTATGCATATATATTACTATTAAGACACAAGCAACCTAATTAGGAAATGAGCCGAAGGTGAATTTCCTAATAAACGTTGCGAGTCATTACATGCTGATTGCTTACATTATTTTTTCTACAAACGATAATTTTGTAATTGAGCACTACTACTATAGTTACGACTTCTCAAAATGCTAAATTTATGTTTGACTTTTAGCCACAGCACCAGTCGTTAAGCGCAATAAACAACGATTGGTTCTGAATTTGTATCCTACTCATGGAACATTTGATAAGAACGTCATGTCGCAATTCTAATGGTTCTATTATTATATCTTATTTATTATCTTTATTATAATGAATTTCATTATACTACAGTACAGTACATTATAGTAAAATTCTAATACATGAATGTTAACAACCTTTTGACTAAAAACTTCCTGTAGGCCATCTTAAAGTTTTGGATAATTCCTAGATTCAGTGGCTGGCAATGGGATCTGGTGTTTGGGGGTAGAAAAACAATGTTCACATTTTCAAGAGTCACTTTAGGATGAGACGTGGCATTATCCAGAAATAATAAAACTTTTCTATTTTCTTTTTTCATTTTTTCATCAAATTTTTTAGCCAGGAAGTCATAATCTCTACCGTCATCCAAACTTTTTTATTAGATACCCATTCTAAGGGCAATTTGTTGATATGAGAGCCTTTAAAGCATCTTGGGTGTTTACTTTTTCCAATGATTAACGGATTTTTCTCATCACCTTCCATATTTGTACAAAATAAAATTGTCAATCTTTGTTTTGCAGCTTTTTTACCACTACATTTATCGTTCTTTAAATAGAACGTTTTGTTTGGCATCTCAAGGTAAAAAAGTCCGGTCTCATCAGCATTTACACATTTTTGGATGAATACTCCTTCAATATTACTGACAGCTTTCTCCAAGCTTCAACAGTGTCCAGGTTAATATCAGCTGGATCCCCGCAAATTGTTTTAAAGGTTATGTTATGTCTTTGACAACATTTGTCAAGCCACTCATTTGAAACTTTAAAATCCGTCATTTTTTAATTTTTCGCAACTTCCAGTGCTTTCCAAGTTTCTAGCACTAGTACTGAATTTTTTACTTTCCACAATTATATTAATTTTCTCTTTAAGAGACAAACGTTTTCTTTTTAGCGACATTGTAATTTTTCTGTACGTCTATATGTAACAGCACTGTTGAACATACTAACTCAAACTATGTACGCAAAATACGATTTTTGGGGTGAGCTTAATGAGTCTTTTATAGCACTTTCTCTGTAATGACTGTCTATTGTAAATCGAACAAATCCTTTAAATTCTTTCTTAAATAACGGTAATTACTTAAACCTCACGCAATGAAACAACTATATATTATGCACAACTTGAACGCTAAGCTGTTGTCTACTAATGACCTTACTTAAGAGTGGCTGGAAATGGGAAGTAGAATTACATGTACTTCTTTAAAAAAGTTTACAAATAAGTGGCCGTGGCCGGTATCGAGAGATGGTCGCTATTAGGAGGGTCATTAATATGGATATATCCGTATAATTAGTTTTTGACTTGGAAAACTTGGGCGGTTTTAGAGGTGGCCGCTTTAAGAGGTGGCCGAAAATAAAGGTTTTACTGTACAATAATTGAAATGTACCATACGAATAATTTAATAAATTAATTAATTTTCAATGAGAAATTTAACAATTTAACTTAATACAAAACTTAAAAGAAAACTTAAAAATCAAATACAATTAAAATAAAAAAAAATGTTAGAGTTGCCGTTTATACAATGACCGGCCAAGAGTTTGCATCAAATGGGAAAAATTTTTGTAATTGAAATATCCGAAAATTTCTTTTGGCAAATGAATTCAGCATATCAAATGACAAATAAAAGCGCTTTGACACACTGTGACATGTGACCACTGTCATGGCGGCAATTTAAAAAAAATATATCCCACAATACAGGAGTAGAAAATGTATATGTTATGGCAATAATAAATTTACCTGTTAAAGCATGTTTAGACTATATGTTTTGTTGTATGCTTTGTAATATGACTAGATTCTTTGAAAAGTAGAAGGGCATAGTTGTTTACACTGTGTAACTTTGCGCCTGACTTTTCTTATGTAGGAACTGCCAGAAATGTCAGAATAAAGTTTTCGGAAGTTTCAAACTTAGAAATTCAACTTACAAAACGAACGTAAACATAATTAGTACAATAATTAGATAATTTTAATTCTTCATTAATAAATTTGTGAATGTGTTGATAATGGATAATCTGGCATTGTTCAATTTGACATTTTAATTCTGATGACATTTGTACAACAAACGATTGTAGTTTATAAAATCACAGCCACTTTAAACTTATTTAAAAAATCATCAATAGCTCTGTCATTTTTGAATTTCGGATAAAAAATAATGGGACACTTTTTGTTTAGTGTTTAATTTCCTATCGATTGAGCATATTGTATACAAGGTGTCCCATTTAAAAAAATGGAACAGTTTGACATAACTCGCGAACGCAATGTTCAATTTTTATTCTGTTTTTACTATAGTGATGAGAGAAACAAATGATACTAGTTTGCTTATTCAACCGACATTGTAGTTTTAATAATAACAAAGTTAGCACTTAAGTTTGAAAACCCTGTATATAATCAATTAAAACCTGAATACTTAACAGTAAGGTTCAACATCAGAAAATAAGTTTCCACCACTAAAAGCAACCTTTTATTTTAGGTACCTAATAGTTCTCACAAATGGAACGAAATTAGCAATAACTTTTATAAACTATGGAATTTCCCTAATTGTTTGGGAGCTTTAGGTTTGTTAGCTAAATCGTAACAATTAAATGTCAAAATACATATGATTTTTCTGTTGCAGATAGGAAGCACATTGCATTTAAAGCAAGAAAATCAGACTGTTCATTCTACTTTAACTACAACGGCTTTCATAGTATTGTATTGATAGCTAGACGCAACATAGGAATTTCACTACAGAAAAAAATTGAATTGATCCACTAAGGCTATGAAATTTTTGTATTGACGTATACGTTACAATTAATTGTTATTGCTTGTACCTTATTGGAATATTCTCTAATTTAATTTTTGAAAATGAGTGTATACAATATAAGTCCAAATGGTTAAGGGGGTATACAAAGGTGAAAGCTATAGAAACACTTCTGCTTTGTTTGCTGCACTTTTTTCGGATCGGCAGAGAAACCGCAGTGTACGCAAGCGTCCGAAGCAGCTTCAACAAAACGAGAAGATGGACAACGATGAAGAAATCAATGTACTCGGTGTTGTGGAACTTAACCCTAATATTAGTATTCAACAACTAAGCATCGACTGTGGTGTAAACAGATGTCGAGTTAATAAAATTTTAAAAAGCGTAAACCAATGCTTACAAAAGGCAAGAATTTTGTGAATCATTAATGGAGATACGCAATAATAATATGAATTTTGTTAAGAATATTTGCTTCACCGATGAATGTTTGTTTAATCTCAAAGTTTGCGATATGAACATGATGGGTGTCCAGCACATAATGCAAATCAAACAAAACAACTTTTAAATGAAGCACTTCCTAGAACCTAAATTGGAAGAGGTGAGAACGTTACTTGGCCATCAAGATCACCAGGCTTGTCCCCCAACGACTTCTTTTTATGGCCTTACATATCTTCGAAGGTTTATACCGATAGAACCCACGACACAATTGAGTCTTTAAAAGAGAAAATTGTGGAAGTTTGCTTCAATATACCAGCAAATATGATTTCAAATGTGCAACAAAACTTATATTTTGGGCACTGCTTAACAGTAAATAGATAGCATTTTAACCAGTTGCTATAAGCCAAGCACTTCGCATGTAATATCTATTAGCTTTCAGTTCTGTATATCCACAAACAAATCGATCCTTTTCAGGACCACTAACACAAAAGAATTTTTAATATGATGTAATTAAAACTTAAAACGACAATCATTTTTAAAAAACATTTCTTACAATTGTTCTTGGATGGTTTTAAAATAATAATCTTGTTTGTTGACTCCTGGACATTAACATTAAAAACCATAATCAAACATTTTCTAAAAATCTTCATTAATCCCATAAGTTTTAAGTTGTTTACAATCAAGAAGCTAAAAATGTATAACACCTTTAATTCTGGGTTATACTTCGCTGGTTCCGCTGAGTCCTTAGAACACCAACTTCTGTTTATTGGTAGAGACCTGTGGTAGAGACAAACTACTCGATGCATACTAATCAAAATATCTGTCTTATCTATAATAACAACCGTAGTGATTTAAAATAAACTTTTAGTTTTAGAATACCTCCATATTCTTGCAAGATGCAAGTATTGTGTCGAATAGTTTACACACAGGTCTACTCATTTAACCTCAAATTCAATACAAACAGGTTTTATGCAAAAGTATTTTTTCTTCAAGCGTGCTAAAATATGAATTTTACTATACCGCATTGAATATATAGAACGACTACATTATTTTACGGCGTACAATAATATTATTATTTTACGCTCAATTAGTAACTTAGTTTGCCGGTAGAGGTATTAGCACTTTTTAAGCAGAAACGCCATTTAAAATTTAAACTTTTAAAAATGTCGCAAATTGAAGGAACTCCACTTAAAATAAAGCAAATCGCCGATGCCTTAGTTGAAAATTTGATCCATAACAAATCGCGCAAAATATATTATTTTGCTTACAATAAATTTTTGAAATGGGCGCAAGAAAATAATATAATAAATTACACAGAAAATGTTATGTTAGCGTATTTTTACCATTTGGCGGAAACTATGAAAAGTTCGTCATTATGGGCACAATATTCCATGCTAAAGTGCCAATTAAATATTAAACATGACATAAACTTAAAAAATTACGCAAAATTAATTTCCTTCTTGAAGCGCTAAGCTGATGGGTATCAACCAAAAAAGCAAAAGTTTTCTCAAAAGAACATTTTAATAACTTTTTACAAAATGCGCCAAACAATGAATATTTGGCCATGAAGGTAATTTCAAATATAACTTTTTCAATCGCTAAAGTAGATACTATTTTCTTAGATCGTATTAATATTTGGAGTTAGTGGGTCATGTCGTTGCGACGAACTAGTCAATTTAAGAATACAGGATATCGAAGACCTGGAACGTATAATACTAGTAAAATTCCTAATACTAAAACGAATAAGTCACGGACATTTACCATAGTTGGAGATTTTTATTTAAATTTATGTAGACAATATATGACACTTCGACCTAATGACATCAACATAACAAGATTCTTTTAAAATACCAAAATGGTAGATGCCACCGTGTCGTTATGGGGATACATAAAATTTCAGGTATACCAAAACAAGTGGCAACTTTTTAAAACTACCTAATCCAGAGGAATACACTGGTCATACACTGCGACGAACCTCAGCTACATTGTTAGTTGACAATGGTGGAGACATTACCACTCTAAAAAGACACGGTGGATGGAAATCTAACAATGTAGCTGAGGGATACATCGAAGACTCCCTTTCAAACAAACCTGAAATTGCCAATAGAATATTAGGGTGCGATGAAGGTAACACATCTACCGTAACATCAGGTGATCTTAACAGGCCTAGTACTTCCACCGTATGTATGCTACACGGAGTCGAACGCCTTTTGTGTTTCGCAAAGTATTTTGCGGCCTCAACTGCGCTTCGGCCGCAATACCTTCGCTCAACACAAAAGAATGCGTTCTACTCCTAGTAGCATAATATACTATTATTATGCTTGCTTCAATAGCTATATTAAAATATGAAAGCAACTAAACATTGATTAGAATTTTCGTAAAATTACAAAATACTAAATACTTATTTTTTACAAACTTAAAGAATAATATTTACATTTGAAGGAAGATTAGACTTGTTCTCTCTTTGTAACTTCAACAAAATACCGTAAAGTATAGAGTCTACTACAATCCGAAATTTTCATAGCAATAGTAGATCAAATTAAATTTTTTCTATAGTAAAAATCCTATGTTGCGTTTTGCCAGAGACACACGGAATGTTGATGTGGGCTGCAATGGAACGGTTAGTGATGGTGGAGTATATTTACAATGTTTCTTATTTCCAGCAGTTGAAAATAATTAATTAAAATTTCCTGAAGATAATGTTTTACCGAAAAGCCTCAAGCAAACACCATATGTAATATTAAGTAATTGCGATTTCCGATTGGGTAAAAGAATGATGAAGCCTTTTGGACAGCGTTCTTCTATTGAACAAAAAGTGTTTAATTACCGATTAAGCAGAGCTCAAAGAGTTGTTGAGAACGCATTTGGGATTTTGTCAAACAAATTCCAAATTTTACAGCACGATATAAATTTGTCTGCAGACAAAGTTTAAGATGTTACTCTCACCTGTTGCGTGTTGCATAATTTTATAAAAAAACACGACGGAAAAAGTTATATGATAGGAGTAGATGCAGAAAATACAGAAAAGATAGTGTTGACACCTTGATCGCGGAGAAATGAAGTATTTACAATAGATTTGGAACAACCTAAAAAATAACTTTTTTTACTGATTTTCAGTAAAATACGCTTTGATTATTTTTTAAATTATTTTAAACAGTCCTGTCAGCCAATCGTAATAAGAAAAAAATTTAAATCGATCAATAGCATTAAAATTACACTGACTATTTGCTAGTAGCTAATTACAGCGACTATTTTTTACGTTGTTTTATTGCATCTTTGTTTAAATAAATGTATAAATTAATTTGGTTTTTAAGGCAACGCAGCCATTTGTCTCAAAATAAATAATAAAAATTCAGCACTGTCGCCATTGTGAATCTTGCCTTTGAGATTTTCTCTAACATAAGGTAAGTTAATTGGAATGAATACTAAGAAATTTTACAATTAGTCATCTTACAGAAACCATCATGAGCACGAGATTTGGTCAAAGTTCGGCTGATTCAATACAAACAGCTGTCGAACAAACAACACCACGACATGGTTTAAAAAATAATCACGTCGAATTTCATTCGTGGTAATAATTTTTATTGGTAATTTTGAGATAGCAACAAGATTCGTGAATCTAGTCAAAATTACCAAAAAATTATTACCACTTATGTAATTACTGTTGAATATTTATTATCTAATTATTATAATTTCCTTGAAATCTCTCTCTCTGTCTGTTTATCATATCCTCCGAGGTGTTTAAAAAAAAACTGGATACACCATTTGTTAGAGGATTTTAAGGATTCTAGATAGAGGATTCTATTTTATCTATTGAACATGATATATTGTTATATTGTGTTGGAATTACATATGCCTATGTCAACTTTTTTCGTGGGACACACGGTATATATACAAGGCATTGATAATAATTTAATTACTATAAAAAGTTTGAAAATTAAGAATAATTGCCGGTGTAACATAAAAATTGTTGAAAAAATTTGTTTTCGTTTCATTAAAAGGCACCTGCAAAAAACGTTATCACTCGCTTTCAGTTACAAAACAAACTCATTTAAAATCAATTTAAAAATACTGTAAAGTAATTTGAAATTTCCATTTGTTTGCAAAATTTATATATTATAAGTACTTGTTTACAGTTTCAGTTGAGATGAAAATTTATGTTTCTTAAAATCTACGCATGAAGATAGAATGCGGACAGCTAATATCAATGTTTCAATTCTTTAAATTAAATAATGTTCAACGTTACGTTTTATTTATTTATTTAGATCAAAGTTTTTTAATATTAAGAAACTTTTTAAATTGGTTTAAAATATATACTGTGATAGATGGACTTGCAAGTTTGTTTTTTTAGGTTATTGGAAATCTTTCAAATTTTACTGAAGGATGTCATATATTTTACGAAGTGGTACGTCAGTAATTATTATTTCAAGTAATCATTCTAAACGATAACGATATTACTTATTCTGATTTGTATTTTTACAATATTTACGTAAATAATATAATTGATTAATAATTAAATGATTATACTCCAAGGTAAGTGGATGATTGACGAGAAATTTTAATGAAGTGGCAAAAATAATTTCTTCAAACTTTAACAAATTTGGACGTTCCAACTGTTAGTAATTCTCATAAGGTAACATTGCATAAATCACAAAACCTGAAAGCTTCATATAATATTATGCTTCCATCATAAACCGTTTTCAAAATATTTGACTTTGATTTATTTTACTTTTTTTTTACAAATTTACCAACATCTGAATCATATAAATTATGTAATTAATTCAAAATTGACCACTCCACTAAAATTTTATACAACAAGCTTTCATAATAATCCGAAATATTGTCTTTTAGCTATGAATGAGAAAACTACTATTGTATTTGTCTGAAGCTAACTGTTTTTTAACACTTTAGAAAACGTTATTAATTACCTCTTTATTATGACGTCTTAAAAATGATGATTTTGATTGAATTATGGAGGAATTTAATAGTTTGTTTATTGATCAAAAAATACACAGCCTTATGAATAGTCTGAAATTAAAACGGTATTAATTTTAAAACGTTTTAAACTTTGGGTTTAATCATAAAAGACGTAAATAAGCTGTACTAACCTTAGTTTAGTTTTAAATATTTAAACCATTGAAACTCCAAGTTTAAATAGCATTTTAATCTACCTTTTTTGATCATAAAAAATAACTCATATAAGAAATTACCTTAACCAATTAGTATTTTGTAATTTAATTGATTGATGAAGTTCGTGATCTTATTGAATCTTGTTATTAATTCTTTTTTATTAACTGACATCTAAGTTCAAATATTTTTCAACAAAAACCAAAAACAAAATTTAAAATATTATACCGTGTTACGGGTTTATTTGCAAACGTATGTCAAGAGCCTTCCTAAAAACGTGTGTCGCGAATTTGCGCGTTTGTTGCTAATTTTCTATGGTGGAAATAAAATTAACAAAAGTTTCGGGGACCATCAGCGGACATTTTCTTCTTCCTTCTATATGGGTGTTGTGGCGTTCCTCTTGAAGTTAAAATTTTACACATAAATTATTACTCTGTTTCAAGATTCCCAAGTCGAATTGGTGTTTAAATTTAAATCCGACCGCATTCACCGTAAGTACTTTTTTCCTTTCTTTTGTTTGGTGGTTGTGTTAGTTCTAATTACGACGTATGCTTTAGCACGTGCGTTGACCTCATATTCTCATCATGTATTACACCTGAATAACTCATGGGGGTGTTGAAATGGCTATTTAAGAATCTTTCCCTATAAACTTAGAGACTACCACGGTTTCGCAATCAATTAAGCTGCTACCAGCCGGTAAACTCTACGGTCTGCAGGAGTTGTTCATTCTGCTAAATCTATACTTTGAGGGAATATATTCGTCATCCGTTCTTTGTTTCATACCTCCCCTAAGGGAAATCCTGGGGCTACCTACCTTCTGGAGCTGTCGAATACTGTCGCTAGCAGGAACTGCATACTACAGAATACAACTAAGTTTTAATGTTTAAATAACCTATTCAATATTAATGCGTATGAAGCTCACGTACATGTGACATTAAATGGTTTGAATCTCTAACATTTAAGCAAATTTTTATTCGGGGTAGACTCCACTACCAACGTTTGGTTTTGTTTTTAACCAGTTCCATAAGAACTTGGGCGCTTTACACAGAGCGGTTGAAGCTAAAACAAAAGGCCTTTTGGGTTGGAGGAAGGTACTTATCTTTTTAATCCGAGTTTAAGTTAGTTTTAAGTCACCGTGTGTAAGTGACGTGTGTACGTTGAGCCTTTCTTAGTAACCAATCCTCAGTTGGAACGTTAATTTTAATTTAGGTGTAACTAAAAAGCTTATCTGAAATTCGACACATTAATTACGAGTTTTAATTATTGTTGTTGCTAACGCACGTAATCATATGCGACAGTCTCTCTATTTCAGTCACATTTTCCTAGTACTTGAATTTATATTTGCTACATTGAATTGTCTATTTGTTTCTCTAATTTGTGTTTGTTTTAGCGTATTACACCTTTAGTGAAACCTGTTGAACTCCTGTTGGTCGGTCTTATTTTGTTCTATTACCCAGCAGGTGGCACCTTGTTAGGCAGCAGTCTATTTCTTTAGAGTTTTTTAAGGACCCTCCACTCACCGACTAAGCCGGACGCTGCTGTGCTAACTAGTACAAATACTAGATCCTCCACGAATTTAGTGCGCTACATCGAGTCAAATTTCCTTACTTTTTCTTTCTAGGTTGTACCGCTAGAGCCGTCGCTTTTTTTTATTATTTGTGAACTACAACCGTTACAACCGCTTGTCGACATCGTTCTTTTTAGTTGGCGTCCTGCCAGAATTTTTAGTTGTGCTAATACTTTAAACTACTTCAACAAACTCATAGTAAAAAAAACAGTGTTTTGTCAACACCAGAAGTTGGAAAGGAAAATAGTTATTTGTCCAACAAGTGAGGAAAGCAATTATTTTATCCACTCGAGCTCGAGTTCCCTCACTATTAATTGTAAACGTAACATATTGTTACAGAATTTCGTCACAATTTCGTACGTAAAAGCAAAAGTCAACAATCGAAGGGTTACAATAGTCTTGCCTGTTTATTATGTGGTCTTGGTAAGGTCTTAACCTGTCATAGCACAACGTTGCTAGCCGCGTAATACTAACCAATAAATGTAGGGTAACAATGTTTGAAAATTGAAATATAAGATACTAAATTAAACAAAAGTGACTGAAGAATAAAATTTAATTTGTGTTACAAACATTAAATTGTTTAATCAAATTCCAAGCGACATTCTAGCAACATGACATTTTTTTCCTCACTAGTGAGAGAAAAACAATTTTCCTCACTATTTGTAGAAAAGAAACGTTTGTTTTCTAAGTATGTTGTTGAAAAATAGTGTTTATTTTATTTTTCTTAATTATTAGTTACTTTCTACCACAAACTACCCACCCTTTAGGTGCACAACGTCAGTGTTTTAGAGTAGAGCAAACAGTAAACAGGTTCACCGGTGGTTGAGAGGTAAATTAATCCAGTAATCATTTAAAATGTTAGTTTTGTATTTGCTATTTAAACTTTGAAAAGTGTTAAAAACAATTTTTGGAATACAAATACGAGAAAATAACAATAGAATTAACTCAAAATTATTATTTTAGGGATATAATACGAATTACAAATTAACAACAATAATAGATGCATTGCAGCTTTCCTTATATAATAATGTACATATACATTACCTACAGAAAACCTACACATTCGTGATCTAGACTACTTATAACTCATTTATTATTTGTTTTAAAAAATATTGTTGTTTACCACGACATACTTAGGAAACGGACGTTTCTTCTCTACAAATTGTGAGGAAAATTGGTTTTTCCTCACTAGCGAGGAAAATAATGTCGTGTTACCAAAATGCCTTTTTAAAGAAATGTAAGAATGTGCCATTAGAACTATATGCGCCTAGTACTTAGTTAAACAATTTAATTTAGTATTCAATCAGGTTTGTTTAATTTAATATCTTATATTTCGAGTTTTAAAAATTGCTAACCTTTATTGGTTAGAATTACGCGGTTGCGCTATGACAGATTGAGACTACACCGATACCACAAAATACTGTAGCGAGACTATTGGGAACTACCTATTATCAAGTTTTGCTTTTACCTACAAAAATGTGATAAAATTCTGTAACAATAAGTTACGTTCACAATAAATAGTACTTCTTTCATTAGGTTGTTTTTTGGAGAATGTCGAGGAAAAAATGTTGTGTCTAACACATGAGCTTTTTGCCACTCTCGCTCTAATGCCTCACTCACGCTCGTGAGGCAACTCGTGTTCGAGTGGGAGAAAGAATCGCTTTCCTCACTTGTTGGACAAATAATTATTGTTGATGTACAACCTTAAACAGTTATAGTGACATCTTTAAATATCTCGTATTTGGCGCCTTTACCTTTAAAAAAATTTATAATCCTTATTATTAGACAATAGATATAATCCTGTTTTAAGATTCGAAACGATAAAAATATTTACAATTTTCTCTCGATTTTACAAAAATATACCCTGATCATAAAGGAGGAGGGTTGGTAACTATAATATGGTACTATAAACCATACAGTGGGTTACACAGGAATATGTAATTGGTCCATAATGTTTTTGCTATTGATGATATCGACATACAGTTTTTACTACCAAGTAAGCACACTTATGCTGAATATTCTAAAAATACTTCGATTATATACAGGGTGCCAGGGTGCCCCTATTCAAAGTGGTAAACTAAAGTTGTGTGTGTTTTTTTCAATAAAACACCGAGTACTATGTATATTATTACATAATCAGTTTTCGCATGAAAAAATAATGGGACTCGCATTTCATTGATCACTGCCCAGGAGGCTACAGATATTTTTTGACAAACTTGCTATTGAAAATTTTAGAATAACACAAATTCAATTATTTTTAATGGCGTTATTATTCTGAAGACTATCATAGCATAACTCATAAACTAATTGCGACTTAACCTCCAATTATTTGTTCATTTTATTTTAAAATGTTAGGAATGCGCGCAACATAAATTGATATACCAAAGATATTTCCTTTTAAACATCTGCAATTTTTATTATTTTACTAGTGAAGACTTACGAGTTCTAAACGTAACTAAACCATTCAAAAGCCGTTTAGTAAATCGTAAGTCGAAAATCAATGCGTAATTTAAAGAATAAAAGATTTAGTTTGGTTTAAGAAGATGTATAGAGGAATAATTGCAACAATTTATAAATAGACACAATTAGGAACAACGGTTTTACATTTGTATATTTGTACATCTACCTACAAATTGTAATTGATTGAAAGGTTGAACGATTTACAATCTGTGGTTTTAGGAAAAAAAAACTCTCACAACGATATATTTTTATCCATCTAAAGGGATTACTTTATTCTATACATATATTCCCTTGTGTTGTATTTGAAGGATATTTCTTTATTGATCTTTAAATATAGATAAAGAAAGTTACGTAATTCAAAGTTAGATTTTGGATTCAATTGTCAAGTGTTTAATAACTATAAATAATTTTTTGGCCTCCTGAACTGTAAAGCACATTTTTCAGTTTCAGTATAAAATTCAATAAATTTATTTTAAAAAACTTATTTTACACCGTATTTGACACGATAATGTACAGGGTGTCCTGTTTTCGACACTTTTGCAGGGTATCTCCCCATTTGAGTTTTGGGGTTTTCGCGAACCTGTGTCACTTTTTTGTAAAACAAACAATAGCCTAGACAGATTTATTATGGCCCTCTTCGTTTTTGAAATACAGAGTGAAGTTGAAAAGTGTGCATTTTCAGACACCCTCTCTAATTCAGGTATCTGATAAGTTATCAACTAGGTAAAAACGGAATCTTACACATTTTTTTATGCAGAATCCAGTGACGTCCTTAGTTTTTTTCTAGGTGTCCCCATTTTTGAGAAAGTTACCAAAGTTAGGATTTTTAAATGGGACACCCTGTATGTCAATTGTATTTACATTCCACTCATTAAGAGCTTTCCAGAAATGTATAATAGTCGGCACTTTGTTCCCAATCTAAGGTTAGAATCTCCTTTTTTTAAATAAGCCTAGAAACTAAAAGCCAAACAGATTTATTTTTATTAAATTTATAGTAAAACCAATAACCAATAACGCGTATATATATTTATAGGTGTTGTTCAAAATGGTTGCCATTTTCCGAATGCAAAATTGGCACTTTTGCGAAATTTTGTTCAAGGTATTTAAAATTATTATGGGGTGACCTATAAATATACAGGGTGTCCAGAAACTCTCCTGACAAACAAAGACCGGAGATTCCTCAAATAATTTTAAGACAATTTAACCCAATTCACCTAGTCCGAAAATGCTAGAGCTCTTCGAAGATGGCGCCATGTAAATAGTTTTTTTTAAATACCTCCAGAACGCTTCTACTTAGAAAAGCAAAAACTGGTATGTTTGTTTAGCCTTCAGAGATGAATCGATTCCATCAATTGCGAATTTCTAGTACCGGTCATAGGCGTCCGTTTTGGGTAGATCAACGGTTATTTGAATCTGCAGCTACTGGACCTACTAGAAAGAAGAGGGATTCTAGAGCGAAGTGCTTGAATCTTGGACCTGAACCATCTTCATCGCAACCTTCTGCTGCAACTGATGTTTCTTTGTTGAGCAAAAAGAAGAAACCCAAGAACCAGACCGTATCTGATTCATCACAGCCTTCTACATCAAGTGGCGCCTCCTCAACCACCAAAAAGAAACTCAGCAAGAAAAGGAAACTTGATGATGACTGGGAATGTGGAGTTTGTGGGGGAGCTATTTTGCTGACCATAAACAGAAGAACGGGGCACAGTGGATCCAGTGCTCTTACTGTTTGGTCCCTTACCACGTCAACTGCCAACCGTCAGATTCTGATGGGAAAGAACTATTTATGTGTGATATGTGCGGAGGAAAAGATACTGATAAATCTGATGATTAAACTGTATTAATATTTACATCAAAAAGTCATTATTTTGGACTTAAATACACTATCACAAAGTTACCTGCCCCCTATCACGAAATTACCTCTGCTTATCACGGATATACCTAACAGAACGTCACGCTATTTATGTATTTATTTTTTGACATATGGACTTATCAGTTGTTCATACTTTATTAGTTTATATGTTAAGCATTGGCATTTCTTACAGTGAAATTACAAAAAAAGTCCCTTACACCATCTAGGAGTTATAACAAAATTTTAAAAAATATCACGGACATACCTTACTTGATCCTACATGCTGATTATTAAAATGTCAAATTCTGATGCTTTAGAGAGAAAAAGAATTTTAAAGGTTGGTTTATAAATATTTGTAGACACACTTGAAAGACAAAGACGTTTAACTTTTAAGCATTTGTGATACTAGATTATTAAATTTTCAGGTATTCTAGTACTAAAAGGTACTCTTACTTTAAGTCATTAGGATACACCGTTTTCAAGAAAAACGGATTTGAAAATTTTTTGGTTTTTTGTCATTAAAGTTAAATTTATATTTTTTGCACTAGTTGGCTCTGAACTGCCAATAAAAGTAACCTACGTTTTTCATTGTCAAATTGTTGTCAGTTTATCTTTTATTTTTTTACTTTACCAAGCGCTATTGTCAAAAAGCTCTAGCTCCCTTAGGAAGCATTTTCGGACTAGGTGAATTGGGTTAAATTATCTGAGGAATTTCCAGTTTTTGTTTGTCAGGAGAGTTTCTGGATACCCTGTATATACGCGTTATTGGTTAGGTTATTGGTTTTTAGTAGTTAGCAATACTTTATTCAAAAGGAATTGATAGTTCCATTCCAACAAGTTAACTTAAGTGTGCGTTTCTTTAATTATCCTTTTGGTAGAAGTATATAATGTCTGCCGTTAAGGGCCATTTTAACCACCAATACCGTAGTTTTTATTTATCTCTACCTAAGGTCATTAATAAAAAGCAAAGTTTTGTTTAAGATTACTACGTATTGGGAGAAGACCAAATAACAACAATTGGACTAAAAACCCTAAAAAGTGGATTTTCTAAATTCTCAAGTACAGTCCCATCAACTTTCTGGAGAAACGGTTTAAAACGAAAACGTTTTGGAGTCTTTTTAATATTTATTTCTTTGGTTGGACCTTTCTATTATTATTTTTCTATCCACCAGAGATCTTTTGTAAAGTGTTCATTTTTGCTGTTTCCAGTGGTCCACCATATAAATCATAATCGGTCTAACTGTGCCTTTGTATACTTTTGATTTTGTGCGTTGTTGAAAATGTTTGTTCTGCCAAATTAAATCATTTAAACTTTCTTGCTACTTTGTAAACTTAGTTATTTGTCCTTTTACTTCTTTGTCAATGCTCAATGATTGTGAGGAGCTACAAGAAGACCTAATATCTTTATTGAACTGGTATAATGTAAACCAATTAAATTTAAATCTGAACAAATGTGTAACGATGTCTTTTTTTCTGAAACACAACATTATTCACCATCCAAAGTTGTGGAATCACGTTCTTGCACGACCAAAGACTGTTAAAGAAATGGGCATCCTATTTAACCCACAATTATCACTTGTTAGTCATATCACGCGACTAACATCAGATTGTAATAAAACTACGGGTTACTTCATAAGAAACTGCCGTGAGCTAACTACCACTGACTCCATGAAACTTTTATGATGTGCTCAGATCAAAACTTGAATATGCTGCTATAATCTGGTATACATTCTATAGAAAACATATTGACAACTTGTAGAAAATGAGGGGAAGTATCCTCCAATCGGCTGCGACCATGATATCATTCTCCAAAAGACATCTCTCTTTTATTAGAAGATACACTTAAGCAGTGTCTAATGAAATTCTTTTAAAACATTATGTGTAACAATATAGATTGTCCAGGTATTTTTAAAAAGGTATTATTCCGAAAACCAGGGCTTACTATTGTACTTGAATACTGTAAGGACAAATGTGATGCGTTCAACACCACTATACAAAATGTGTAGTGTAGTAAATAACTTGCCAAGTAATACAGGGTGTGTCTCGACAATAGCATGTTAGACAAATAATGAGAACAAAAAAACCGATTCAGCTGAAAACGTATAACTTTATACAAATAGATATGGTCTACTTGCTGAAAAAAATTTTGGGCCTTAGCAACGAAAATTTGATTCTATTGAAAAATTAATATTTCATGCAACATAAAAGACAGATAAGCAAAACTTGTACAACAGTTAGACATGGTATTGGACTATGTTTTGAGTATTACACGTTTTTGAAATTTATTTCTAGGGAGGTCCGAGAGTAACGGTAGTTAAGAAAATTAAAATTGTCAAGTAGTCAATTTTTTTAAATTCAATTGAATTTTTTTAATCTTATTCGATGCAGAATTTAATTACCTATCCGCTGATATGTTCCTACACTTAAACAGAACGATTTTCATGTTATCTGCTTCTATTCTATTTTTTTTTCTATCGTGTTATCTACTTTTTCATGAAATATTAATTTTTCAGTAGATTCAAATTTTCGTTACTAACGCCTGAATTTTTTTGTTTTAATAATGGTAAGAGATAGGTACGCCAAATTTGGTAGTAGAAGACGTAAAATTGTATGCAGATAAAAAAATAATATAAAAATTGGGACATTGTATTTAAAATAACAAAGTTGGTATCCATTTTCGGTATAACTGGAAGTGACACCGCCATGAAAATATTTTCAGTAAGTAGACCATGTCCATTTGTATGGAGTTCCATGTATTCACCTGAATTGGTTGATCACGTGATTGCTAATTTTCATTGAAAAAATAACTCTAATTTAATTAAATGTTATCTACGTTACATTCATACAAATAAAATCGATAAACATCAAACGAAAACAAAATCTGTTCTTGCGCGTTTTGCATTAATAGGTGAAATATACATACAAAATGTTTAATCTATAAATGAAAACGCACAAACGTTCATAATAATATGCCCGTAAATACAAAAACACTTCGCTTGTAATTTACATCATGAGTTTTAAAACCCTATTTAATTTTGGTATTGTTCACATATTTAGTTAAATAAAAACATAAATACTTAGAGGTCACGACTAACTATAAAGCCGGGGGTCGCTGAGATTAACCAGAGCGTTGATAGAAAAATTTGCACAGAGGTTGTTGATGTGGCAATACAGAGACGTTGTAAACGAAGACGAGAAGTACTATTAAAATACTTCTTTTTAACACAATCCAAAAACTAGCATGTCGGTACAATAAGTGATTTTTGAATGTTCTTCATAAATAGGAATTTAAATTTGCTTGTGGTACGGGAAGTTTAAAATTGCAACATCGCGAAAGTGGGTGTGGACTTTAAGTTTTCAGTAAACTATAAAAGTAAAATTTTTCGGTATAAAGAAATTCGAATTTTGAAAACTTGCGAAACGGGGAAAAACACCCCCTAACTAACTTCATACTCGAAATTTAATTATTGCCGGCACTCATTAAAAAGGCAATTGAGGCATTCTTATCCTATCTAGTGTAAGTACCGCCACCACAACTTTCTAGATGATGAAATTTCTAACTACAGCAAGGAAATTTACAATAAGATACTAAGATGATTTTATTTCAAGCTGAAGTCAACGAACTGATAGCAACTTGCAACGATGCAAGATAAAAATATGGGACAAATGTCACGTACAATATCAAACAAAAAACAATTTTTCCGTGTGAATGAAATTCAACGCACGCAATTTAAATATGCTTAATAAATACTTAATAATATATACTGTATATAACACTTACATCGTCGGGGTTGATTTGTTAGATTCCATTTGGGTTACTACAAGATAATGATACAATAAAAAAAATGGTAACATTAAAAGAAGAACTAGAAAACGTGATAATTCAGTTTAAAACTAATTATACTATAAGAGAAAATGACTCAGATAATAATGATTTAGGAGAGGCAGCAATATTATTGAAGATGATAATGTACTGGGGAATAATGAAGAGATGATGCAGAGATGTGATGCGAATATGGAAAATCGTGAAGTGTTTATAGAGAAGAGGAAAAAGAAAACAGATGACATTCAGAAGAAAATAGATAGCAATGAAGAGAATACCGAAAATAAGAAAGAAAACACTGAATGCTTGGACTCTCTAGAAAGCAATATTGTTTTGTATAGTAAGGCAAGTATACATAAAAAACTTAAAATAGTAAAAAAAAATTTGTACTACAAGCAAACAATTTCTAACAAAGAGTTTGAAGTTGGAAAAATAGGTGATTCCTGACGTTGACAGACCTAGAAGTGACACAAGAGATTGCCTGGTAATTATAAAAGACATTGACAATAATGGACTATACAAATTGGGTACAAAAAAGAAAAGTTATTTAACCTGTATGTTAGAAATCAGTTTTCTGTATGTCTTGAAAAAATTTGTAAGTGTTGCTCAAGTTCCAAATTCAGAAATATCATTGTGGGAGTGTGTAATAAGTCTTCGTTATATACAATATAGTTGTAAAATAGTAAGAAAATATGTAATTCCAATGTCACAGTAGTTTATCATGTCATAATAAATAAACGATTTGTGGTTTGGTGGTATCCAAGTTCTTCGATTATCTATATTAACCAGTGATTAATCGCAAATACAGGGTAATTCACAACTATTAGGGCATAGACTAAAGGCGGGTTATTAAGATCAAAATATGACTATAAGGCCTAATGTGCTTTAATAAACTATTAATGTGGAAAAAGATACAAGACGTTAAATTAAATTTTTTTAATTTTTTGTTAAAAATTTTACTGTAAATTTATCAATTCTTATCAAAATCAGCAAAAAGGCATAACTTTAGACAAAGAATATTATTTTATGTACTATTTTACATTTTGTTATAGTGAATGATGACAAAACTTTTTAGTGATTTTGATCAGAAAATATGCCATAACCATCATTTCTACACAATATTGGTACTCGTGTTTAAACACGATAATTTCATCCGTTTCTGCAGTTGAACAATCCTTAGAAGAGGATTTCAAATACTATTTTATTTATTAAGAGAGTTCTTTGGATTGTCAGGTAATTATGCCTGTCTGTCGATTTTGATAAGAATTGATATTTTACAGTGACATTAAAACAAAAATGAAAAAATATAATTTAACGACTTGCATATTTTTGATCAAAATAACCCGCCCTTAGTCTATGCCCCAATAGTTATGAATCACCCTGAATAGGTACTTCATAATCAAAATTACCATTCCGTGTTGGTGATCATTCATAATAACCGGTATGCTCCATAAATTACCTACTTATCATATTGCCCGTATCATATTAACATATACATAAATATAAGGATTTCATATATTACAATTATTTTCGTCACAGCTTGCAAAACATTAAAATGATATGACAAGTGACGAAAAATAGACAGTTTTAACAACGAATTTGATTATTCACATAACACTTTTTAAGTCAAAATGAGAAAGAGCAATTCATTTAACTGTCTCTTTTCCGAACTTACATGAAAGCAAAACCATTGATTATAAACTTCGGAAAGATACGCAAGCCTTAATATTGTTTTGTAACTACATACATCTCCCACAAGCAACGGATGCCCCTTCACCCTAGATCGCCAAACTGTTAATTTGTAAACTGCTGCCACAAACGGTGAATGCTGTAACCATTAATTCTGTTAGTGCATCTCATAAATGCAACATCGGTGTCTACATTCGAGAATGATTAAAGAAGTTTCTAAAGCCGTTCGTTCTTATCGCAAAATAAGTAACTTGCACGTGCACAATAAAAAATAAAAATTGTGCACTCAACTAATTTAGTTTGCCACGAATTTATCCCAATGCATCATAATAGTGCAATTTTGCATTTGCAAATTGTTTTTATATTTTGTTTCAAACTTCAATAAAACCGCAATTTAATTTGTAATAAATAAAATTTATTTGCCTCAACATAAGTTATAACATCATATGATACGTTATCATAAAAACGACATCGTTTTTTAAGTAAATCAAAGTTCAAAAAAAGTTGTAGCTATTTGAAAATCCCTATTTTTTGAAAATCAATTGAGGGATCATATTTCAAAGTGTGATTATAAAAAAATAGAAATTTGATATAATTCTTAAAAGTTTGCATCAAACTAAACAAAAATTTATAAAACAAATTTATTTCAAAATTTGTTAAATCTGCAGCACATTGAAAATAGGTTAAATTTTATGAAATTACCCGAAAACTAATTACAATCTTCTCCTGAACGATCTAAACTTTTGTATATTTTTTTCGAAAATAAGCAACCAAGTTGAAGTCAATCGGTTAAATACATTCAGAAAATTAAATTAAATTAAATACAACTTATAATAAATACATAATTTTTATATATTTCCATGTAATTGTGGTTATTATTTACATAAACAATTTATTCGTTTCGGACCCAGTTGAAAAGATGAATCTGCTGAGTTTTTTTTGAATCAAAAAGGACGTCCTCGGTTGTAATTCTAAGAAGAAAAAATAACATAAATATACTGATAAAAGCTTGCTGAGTCAATTGTATTTAATTTTGAATATTCTTTTCAAAATTAATTACAAACAAAACTTTTACTACCTTCTATTGACAACTTTAAATGTTCCAATAATAAATAAAAAAAAATTTGTTAAAGGACTTTTCAATTTTCTTAGAAACCCTTTTGATCGCAATATACGCAATTATGTTTATCTCATCAATTTGGAATGAAAAGAAAACTCTAACGGGTAAATAAAAATAATAGTAATTTGCATACCTTCTTTCTCGAATTTTACAGGCACTGATTTTACACTTAATAATTTACGTTTATTGTTTATAATAATTTTGGAGGGTAAAAAAGTTTTTTATATATTAACTTATTTCCTAAAGTGTCAACATCCACAACCGCAATACAAATGCTTCCACAATTTTTTTGCTACTCCCTTGTACGCTTTACATTTTTGGTATTAAATTAAAAAAAAAAACGTATGTCTACGGAGTCTACGCTGTCCTTTTTATTATTTGTGCAACTGACGAATTTATATTTACTAATTTTTAGCTTTAAAAATATTAGTTCTTTACATAAAGCTTGTGAAAACGGCACGACAGATCATTTGTGTGTGTGTGTAAAATATCAATGTTTGATTTTCTTTTTTATAAAAGAAAACATTTATTTATGGGTATTACAACCATTTTTTTAAACATATATCACTGCGATTTCTCTTTTTATAACGTTTGAAAAATTTAAGAACTCAATTTTACTTCTGAAAAACAATTTTTTATTGAATTAGAAAGTCCGATAAAAACTGAATTATTGATTAAGTTTTTCGAACCGCTCTAGAACATAGGTACGCTTGATATATGGATTATGAGGTTCTTACGTAACTAAAAGAATTAAAAAGTGTAATGTTCTTAGAAAATAAACTGAATAAAAGAATACATAAATTACGTAAAGTGATGGTGGCTTTCCAATTACTTTTCATTGTTTGCGTTGGTATTAACAAAAATGTCCGTGACATTACTCTACTGTTTTGTTGTATTGAACTTGACCCTAATAACAGTATCGCGTTTAATACTCTAAGTGTTTTTTATAATTCTATGAAGAGTGAAACCACAATTTTTTTCAGTGAATCATTTGTTTACTTCGTTTACAGTTAAATTTTTCTTGTTAATTACATTCTATTCATACTTTGGTTTCATTAATATCAGTTACTCACGTCGTTAATAAAGGGTTAAAATTTACAGAAATCAACAAAATAATATCTCAACTTAAATAAGTGACGAATTACTGCGAATATAGGGTCAATGTGTTATGTACGTTTATATATTTATAATTTTCTCGTGAGATAAATAAATACATTGTGCCACCATCTTGAAAATATTTTAGGTGAGTTGGCCCTGTTGACATTAGCATGTGACAAAGTTTTTAGAATGATCAGACGTCTAGTTTCCGAGAAATCGATCGCGGTTATTCAACGTGAGACATTCCTGTGCTACAGGGAAGATACCAACAGATTTAAAGAAATGTAAAAAGGTGGCAATTTCAAATAAGACTAAACTTTCTACATATGGTTTGCATTATGTATAATTTTTTTTGTGCAACCAGGTCTAATATCATATTTCCTTATCTACACCTAAATTGTAGAAATTTATTACATCTGCATCATTAGATTCCCTGAGTACAAATATTTCAATATTACTAATAAAATTACATATTTCTGTATTAAATCTAGTTTCTATAGATGTGCCCCAATATCTACTGGTTTCTTATAAATTTGTCTGTACATGTCTTTAGGATTTTTAAACTGGTGTGCTTCACTACCACTATCAAAACGTTTCGGAATCCTTCGGTGTCTCAGTAGGCAAAGTTCGCCAATTTCTATCAACTCTGCTTGTTTTACACAATTTTCCCACAGATCATCGAATCCTGTAAGTCTTTTCTCACGGAGAAGATCACGCCCATTCTTCACATTCTTACAGTCACTTCTAGTTGCAAATCGTGGGCGTGGAGGAACGCGTTTAAGGATTCTTAATATGATCAAAAATAAAAATAAACGTTTTAATGAAACACCTAAATTCAAATTCTGTGAAAGCTTGTAAAAAAAACAATTTGCTTGAGAACCAACATCTGTTTGATCTATTAGTTTCAGCAAGGAATGCCAGTAAAGCAGTAAATTTAGGTTATGTTATACAATTAAAAAATTGTGGTGAATTCACAAAACGGTACTATCTAAAGGTGTGTTCACAACAGCATATCTTTTCTAATATTATTAAATTATGATTTCATTAAAATTACAAAGTACGATCGACGGAAAAGTTGTGTAACTAACTCTTGAATTAAACGGCGATTAACAATCTCAAATATCTCGATTGTTAATCGCCTTTATTAATACACTCGTTTGTTAAATAACTATTAAAATTGACTTGCGATTATATTAATTAAGTAGTATTGTTACTTAATCATTCTATCTGGCCAGTCTACCTGTCCCTCTTCATTACACATCCTTTGCGTAGTTACAGAAACTTTTGTTACAGGCAAGTAAAATACTTATATCGGTTTAATTGGTTAGAAACACAAAACAAAACGTACATAAAATATATCAATAGCAATATAGATCGCCGTGCTCTCTCGTTGATAGTTCACACATACAAATATATATGAATTAGCGATACACAAAATAATTTAATATCAAAACTTGGATAGCCGTTGCTACCGAGCGAGACAGGATCTTATCCTCCTTGACCGACGAACTTAACCCGTTAGTTTTTGAGTCAGCACGAAGAACATGTAGGTTTTTATGTAACAAGGAGTAGGTAATTTAGAAGCGCCACTTTGACTTATAACGTAATTCATCAAAGTAGTCAATGTTACTTTGATAACAACGCGAACAAAAAGGATAAGACACCGTTAAATACAAGTAATTTGTAGTTCTGAAAAGGTTTAGTACTGGTAATTGGATTGTTCGGATAGGCACGCTCAAATTGAAACAGCTGTAAAACAAAGCACAGGCGGCGAAGTATCGAAGGAAAGCCCCTTCTCGTGCTAAGAAGAGATAGCCAAACGTCGGTGGTCCTCGCTATCTTGAGACAGAATTCTAACCGGCACCTCAGAACAGCATTGTTTTTATTTCCGAATACCCATTCGTCGAACCCCACAATGGTCGAGAGGTTAACCCTTCCAATTACAACAGCATGTACATAACGGTTCCAGAAGACATTACATCAACCATGGACGTAAACAAATCCCAACATACATAAAGAAGTGTAATTCCTGAGAATATGACCGGACAAAGCAACAACAAACGTTTATTTTAAACAACATCCAGCTTCATTTCTAGTTACATTTATAAGGTACTTTACATTCCCCAAGAAGCGGATGGTTATAACAACTTCAGATTAATCCATCACACTGACTTATGTTTTGAATTTAATTTCGCAGTTCTTTTTTACAAACAACGGACTGTCCTCGTTGCCAGTCAAAAACAAAGAGAAAGAATGTAACCGAGCGCAATTGGATTTAGAAGTTGACTTTGTCCTATTAAACTTGCAGTGAAAGTAGACAGCGCCGTACTGAGGAAAGTAACACGTACTCAGGAAAATTTTAACATTCTAAAAGTAAATCCAAATAAACGTGAAACGTCCTGACTATAAATTCGATTGTGTCCTTTTCGAAATTAAGTCAGGCATTTCCAGTTCTTAATACTACAGTTAGTTTTGCATTTTCAAAACTTTCGGTGTCTAGGCTTTCAGGAGGTGTATAAGAATGGCAACATCTCTTCCGTAAAAAAATATGTAATACTACGCATGCGATCCAATCTCAAGTTGATTTTAGTATGAAAAAATGTAAATCTAGATGCTATTATTCCAAATACATTTTCAATAATTTAACGCGCCCTAGACAGACGGTTTAAAAATTTTACGTTAGTAAACTAGTTCTATTTGATTAAACCTTTTAAAAAATCTAGCCAGAGAGCAAAGAGGTTTTATCGCCGAAGATTTTTTTTTTCCATTGTTTTGCGATTCTTGCGAAACAGGTAGAGCTAAATTTTTGTTAACAAAATTTTTAACTTTGATGACATATTTCAATATTAGTTTTGTTTTGCATTTAAGCAAAAATAAGTAGCGTTTTATATTCTCGATGAAATTTTAAGGAGTGCTGCGCACCCCACAGGATCATTTGTGGGTGCTCGGGACGTCGGTCGGACACCCAATAAGTCACCGCCGCTGATACAGTGTGGAAAGAAGGTTTACTTTTCAAATTGTTTAATGTTATTCCTTTTTGCAAGATTATTTCTTTTATTGAAAATATCTGAAGTTTACTGTTGTTGAAGATGAAAGCAGCAAATGTAGATTTTTAAGTAATGGTTTTCCACGAGGATCAGTTTAGAACATGTCAAAAAATCGTTTATGCTGATGATATATCAATTTCATTCTAACATTCTGATGTTTTGAGAAATTGAAAGAACGTTATCTGATAATTTGCATATTTTGGCACATTATTTTAAAAAATGCGATTATGTACCAATAATAAGAAGACAGACGTTTCTTAATTTTCATTTAAATAATAGAAAAAAAGTCAGTCATAATTATCAGTTTTTCCATTATTTTGTTTGCTATTTCTTTATCCCACTATTTTATTTTCTTTATTGTTGTGTCTGACACTTGATCTACTATACGTTGTCATGCAATGGCAGTGCTGTTATATTTTGTGTTCATATTTACCTTCTACTATATTTAACCAGTTATACTATTTATGAATATGCGTCAGGGTTAGCATGTTTAGGTTTTGGTGATTTTCTAAACCTTGTAACGTCATACACTTCTGAAGGAAGGTTTGTTGACACTCCTTGCTGATAAAATAAGCTAAATTTGTGTTTTGGATTTTAGCGGTATATAATGCTATGATTAAATACACCCTAAGGCTAGAATTTAAAAAAATCCAGAAAGTATGTCCTGGTCACATCTGAAATTAAGCTCTTGTAAAATTAGACATAAGCAGAGATACTTACCAATGATTGGAAGTAAGTCTCGACAAATGTAAATCAGGTAGTGAAAAGCCAAATGAATAATCCCCAGCCCATAAAAACATTGTGGTTGTGATAAAAGTGTAGTGGACGTGGACCATTTAATAAGTTGACCGTTATCCAGCCATAAAATGTAAAAACATTCAATCCCGTAAAGGCATAAAGTTGAACCTGTAATTTCATAAGAGATTAATATTGGAAACCCGAATAAATATTAAAATAAGTTGATAAAGCATAAAGACAATTAATTCCATTCGTTAATTTAAAAGAAAAAGGTTGCGCCTAATTAAAATTCGAATTTAACGGCAAATGAAAAAATAGGGTTAATGTGAAATAGAAATTTGCATATAATTTAAGAATGAAACATTTAAAGACATAAAAACGGTATATGGAAATGATGAGGGAAACAAGGCGGAATTTTTGAATACAATAAGAAGAAGAATAAAAAAATTATGAAAAATTAGTTTGAAAAATCGACGCGGGAAAAATTTAAATAGGATAAGAGATTATCAAAGTTGCCATTAAAAAGGTTATAAATAAAACCGACGCCAAAACATCGAGAGAGTTGATAAAATTATGCGGTCGAAGTAATGTCGCTCGACGCTCCAAATTAAAAAAAAAATAATCAAGTTAAAATAAAATTACGACCAGATCAGCTGTAAACGACGAAGTGTTGCCCGAAATTTAATTGAAAGAATAAATCAAGTGCATCAAGAGTTATGCAACTAATAAACTAATAAATAAATAATTCAGGCCAGCTGAAACAATAAAGAAGCAATTAAATGAAATAAATAAAAAAATAAATATGTAATAAAAAAAATTGAAAGTAACTTACCGAAGTGTTATTTGTGAGTGCGAATACGAGTTGAAGAAATCGCATCAACATCAAAGGCCGACAGCATCTTCAGAGAAGTAAGAAGTCCACGCCGCAGACCTGGAGAAAACAAACACCAGCGAAAAAACCAGGGTTAGGATACGAGAAGAAGACAACTTACCAAGATTAGACTTAGATAATCATTTATTGTATCATGAAATAACAGCATTGTAATCCTTGATATAATTGTTAACCACATTTAAGCGTAAATTCACAAAAATTTTAACGTTAACATTTCGCGAACACTTTCATTCGATGCATGTCAAATAATAATCTTCGCGCAAACGCAATTGGTTGACCATAAACGCAAAATTAACCCCGCAAGTTAACGTTTTACACAAGTAATATCCCTAACCTACATAATTTGTAAAGTTCATTGTACCCGATTTTTGTAACAGAGAAAAACAGAAGATAATTTCTTGATCTTAATAAATTTAAGAAATGTTCATGCTCAATCAGATTTTTATTTAAGAACCTTAAAGCTAGCCGGAAGGGGTATTTTGACTCCGAAAAGGGACAGAATATCAACATTTAAATTATTGCAAGTGACGACAAGAAAGAATTTATTAGTAAGTACACAAATACTTAATCGTTCGGTTATGCATAGCAATAAATAAATCAATAATTGGTTATATAATTTATATAATTCTCCATTTGTATTCTCAAAATCTTGCATGAGTGATACCAGAAAATACAGCAACACTTTTACTTCTGCCACAATGGACGATACGGAATGTAATTAACGATGGTAAAACCCATGGTAAAAGGTAAAAATTGAGGTAAAAGAAAGAAAAGAAAAAAAAATATCCTAAAGCAAAACAACACAACTAATAAAGAAAATATCGAAAAATATCAAAAAATATAAACTGTTTAATTTGAAATTAATTTTTCTGGTAAAAGTCTTTAATTAAATTCGTATCTGTTGTCACCTGGTGTACTACTAAAAACTTGAAACTATGTTAATGGTTTTAGCATAATTATAATCAACTATTTAAGTAAATAGTAGTGATGACCATTCATTTTAGTTTAAATGATAATAAACTGTTAGATTATTTAATTACAATAATGTAATTTGAGTAATTGATTACAAAAGTAATTGTTTAAGTTTAATAAATAAAGTGCAATCTAAGTTAATCACGTTTTTCCAACAGATGGAAGCAAACTAATTGTAGGTAATTCGAAATCATAAGATTCTTAAGAGTATTGTTACATGCAAAAAAAAGTTTGAAATTTTAATTTAAAACGTAACATAAATAGTGGTTCCACCGTGGCTCAGTGGAGGGGTGGGTGGCAAAATGATTTGCTTTCGTTAAATTGCAAGGACCGTAGTAAATTGTCATAAATCGTCAATAATCGTTAAATAGCGTCAGACGTTGTTCACTGAAAGCCTGTCCAGAGGGTACTTTCCAGTTAGCTAAAGAAAGTATTGTCACAAATCTGTTAAAAATTAACACAACATAGCAAAATAAAATGAAATGTAAATAAAAAAGGCATTTAATTCAAGACATAAATTTATCAAAAATTAAGAAAGTTTAGGTATACGGGATTAACACTACCAAAGTAGTGAAAAATCAAATTGATCAAGTGATCGCTAATTTTTAATATTAAAACAACTTACCTAATTATCTGCGTTATAAATTAAATTAAAGCAATCTGACAAATACAAAATCCTAAACCTTGCGCGTCTTCCATTAATTAGTTAAATATCTGTTCAATGAATTAAAACCGTACCAAAAGCTGATATGGACGTAATTACGAAAACACTTTGCGACAGTTTATAATTTACATCATGAAGTTGTTGTAACGGATGGACGACGATGGAAACGAAGACAAGAAGTGGGATCAAAATAATTCTTTTTAATAACCCCAGAACCTGGCACGTCGGTATAATAGTTTTTTTTTTAATAGATTTTGTTAAGTGAAAATTGGAGTTTGTGGTACGGGAATTAATCAGTAGCATCGCGAAAGTGGGTAAAGACTTCAATTTTCAGTAAACTTTGAAGGTTAAATTTTTCGATCATATGAAGATTTTCTAATAACCAAAATTTCCGAAACGGGGAAAAACTCAAAATTTTATTTATTCCCGGTACCCATACGAGAAAATCATTTACTTAAAAATTTTGAAATTCTGTGGTTGAATAATTATTAAGAATGAAAAATTCATGCCACTCGACCCATATTCACTTTAAAATATATTTAGTACACTCATGAAATTTAAAACTTGGACACCACAATTTCTGTAAACAAAAGTTTGCACATTGTGAAGCGGGCTTAAGGGTATCATTTACAATTCTAACAGCAGGTAGTCTCAGCAGGGGTTATCTTATAGAAGGACTGTAGAATGAATCATTACATTAAGCACGTTTTAGAAAATAGGTAATTTACGTTGCTTACTTAATTTTTTCTTTAAAGAATATATTTGAAGGTATCGCTAATTAAACACCATAGCTCGATTAATTATCGAATCAAAATTTTGTTTAGGAAATGTTTACAAAATAAAATTAGAAATAATTTTGATTTAAAAAACGTCTACAAGCAATAACTTTTAAATTAAATCAAAAAACTAAACATGGTTATTTGGGTTGACTGATTATTACTTATTTTTAAATAAATCTAACCTACTAATTATTGTAAGTTATTAAAAAAAATCATTAAACTCTCTATTCATAATATTTATATATTTTATGACGTTTCATTTTTTTCTGTAGTTAATATAAAAAGTGAAAATAAAAACTAAGGCAATTCTTATTGTCAACGTATATATTTAGTTTTTGACAAGAATTTATTACATAATTATAATTAAGATACCAAGTTATAGTTTAAAATTAAATGAAAACTTTTTTTTTAAATAAAGGTATTACTATATAAATAAATATAAGAAATCAATAATGGGTGTGACCTCCATTATTATTGATACATTCTTGGAGGCGTCTGCTCATTGACGCTATCAAGGTATCAATATAATTAATATTAATCGTTTCCCATGCGGTATCAATGGCTGCAATTAGTGCATTACGGTTTACTGGTATAAAATTTGGCCCTTGTTGTCTTCGGATAACAGCAAGTATTCGAGCCCAAACATTTTCGATAATGTTAAAATCTGGGCTTTTTGCTGGCCAGGGTAACAGCTCCAAGTTATTTTCTCGTATCCAATTGCGCACAACCCGCGAAGTATGAATAGGGGCGTTGTCCTTTAACAACAAAAATACATTATGAAAATGTTAATTCAACAGATCCCGAACTATTTTTTGGAGAAAGTATAGTGAAATAAGAATACTTACTTGTTGGAAAATATAATCTTCGTCTGGATAAAACACTTCGACTGAAGGTTTCATAATAGTTTCCAAAATATCTAAATACGCAGCAGAATCAAGACGTCCATCGATAGCCCAACAAACTCCTGGACCCCGCGCGCTAACCCAACCCCACACATTCACAGAAAAATAACCACTTTGTTTTTAGGACATATGTGATTATTTTCGTAACGAGTTCCTTCCATTCTAAAAACTTTTAGTGGTCCATCGTTGCGGCTATTGAACGTTTTTTCGTCGCTAAAAATCACTCGATTCCAAAATTCCAAAGGTTCGTTCACATATCGCCTTGCAAATTCCAGACGACGTCTCATATTTTCGTCACTGAGAACTTCTTTCGCAGCAGCATTATACTTCTTTATTCCCATCTCCTTTAATCTTTTTTGTGCAGTTATACGGCATCCGGGAAAATGTGTATCTGCTATAGCCCTGGAGTATGTAGCAAATGGTTGTTCTGTTACGTAATGAAACAACTCAAGATCTTGAGCACGTGTAGATACTTTAGGTCTACCACTTCCGATGGCTCTTTCCAAAGTGCTACGGGGCTTTTTGGTATATCTAACATACGTGAAATTTCACGCACGCTACGGCCCGCCGCTAATTCCAAAACAATCCGCGCTTTCAAATCAGCACCGAGATGAGGTGGCATTTTCACAACACTTGAAATTTTAAACTAAAATGGAATTTACATTTCTTACTTTATTTATTGGTTCACACTACCCCTTCTCAAACAGTAGGTAATTGTTTATTTATTACATACTTCTAATGACCAATGTAACAACCCTTAGAGCAATATGACTCAAAGGAAGTAAATTAAACAAGCAAGGATATTCTATTGTTATTGAAACTTATTCATAAAGTAAAAGCCATTTCCTTATAATGCTAATGGACAGGATTTTCTTTTAAGTATTAAGATTACAATAGAGGACTTATAAACTTTCGAAAATATCTAATTATAAATATTTACACTGCAATTGCGCTTTTTCCTTAATAATTTCTTAGCAATAACATACACGTTCTTGGTTTTAAGTTGTCATAAATTTGATATGATATAAATTTGTGTTTCTAATATTACATCACAAACTAATCTTTATTCGCCAAAAATTGTTGCTTAAGTTGTAAAGCTTCGTACACACCTGAACAACAAACCGAGCAACAAACATAACAACGAACCGAAAGTCAAACAGAACGACAAACGATCTTTTATGATTTCCACAATCCGAACAACAAACGGAACGTTTGTGCTGTTCCCATAATTATTTTCAGTAGTTTTCAGTTCATATATATTTATTATTGAGAAGAGAAAATTGCGGAAAACAAGAAGATAGTGCCAACCAAATTTTTACGCACAAAGAAGAGTAAAAATTATAATTTACTTCGCTTTTTTTATTTTGGAAATTTCCCGCCCAAATGATGCTAATAGGGACATCATTTTTTCTTGCATTCTTAAACACTGATTAATTTAAAACATTTTTCTTCTGTCAACTCCATAATATTACCTAAAACACAACAAACCCACAAAAGGGAGGACAAAAATAAATAATTTAATTCTCCCGCATAAGTTTGTTCGCCGTTTTGTTTAGATTCGTCCAAACCTGCAAACGCATTCGCGCGCATTTTCTTTGATGTCGGAGAAAAAACCGACAAGTTGCGGGAACGCCGCAAACCGTTCGTGGAACAATCAGGACTTGCGAATCTGTTCTAAAATTCGTACGTAGCACCGTCCAAATTAATGTTCCGATTGCCGTTCGGTTCGTTGTTCTGTTTGTTCCTCGGTTTGTTGTTCAGGTGTGTACGAAGCTTTACAATAAGCATATTAATATGAACTATATCTTATGAAAGGAGAGTTATGTAACTATAATTAACGACTTAACGTTACGTTAGTAGATTCCATTTACTATTTACACATATTTTCTTGGAACATTCGATAATTAACTATCGGGATATGATGACCCTATACTTCGCAGGTTGTGCGCAACTGGATACAAGCAAATAACTTGGAGCTGTTACCCTGGCCAGCAAAAAGCCCAGATTTTAACATTATCGAAAATGTTTGGGCTCGAATACTTGCTGTTATCCGAAGACAACAAGGGCCAAATTTTATACCAGTAAACCGTAATGCACTAATTGCAGCCATTGATACCGCATGGGAAACGATTAATATTAATTATATTGATACCTTGATAGCGTCAATGAGCAGACGCCTCCAAGAATGTATCAATAATAATGGAGGTCACACCCATTATTGATTTCTTATATTTATTTATATAGTAATACCTTTATTTAAAAAAAAGTTTTCATTTAATTTTAAACTATAACTTGGTATCTTAATTATAATTATGTAATAAATTCTTGTCAAAAACTAAATATATACGTTGACAATAAGAATTGCCTTAGTTTTTATTTTCACTTTTATATTAACTACAGAAAAAAATGAAACGTCATAAAATATACATTTTGTAAGGACTAAATATTATGAATAGAGAGTTTAATGATTTTTTTTAATAACTTACAATAATTAGTAGGTTAGATTTATTTAAAAATAAGTAATAATCAGTCAACCCAAATAACCATGTTTAGTTTTTTGATTTAATTTAAAAGTTATTGCTTGTAGGCGTTTTTTAAATCAAAATTATTTCTAATTTTATTTTGTAAACATTTCCTAAACAAAATTTTGATTCGATAATTAATCGAGCTATGGTGTTTAATTAGCGATACCTTCAAATATATTCTTTAAAGAAAAAAATTAAGTAAGCAACGTAAATTACCTATTTTCTAAAACGTGCTTAGTGTAATGATTCATTCTACAGTCCTTCTATAAGATAACCCCTGCTGAGACTACCTGCTGTTAGAATTGTAAATGATACCCTTAAGCCCGCTTCACAATGTGCAAACTTTTGTTTACAGAAATTGTGGTGTTCAAGTTTTAAATTTCTTGAGTGTACCTTCACTCTTTTATTAGCACATGAAGTTATACGACAATAGCTGTCCCTGTAGAAAGTTTAGAGAAGGTACTATGGTTTTGTACATTAAAAATGTGTGACAAATATGTGATTATGAGTACAAGAAATAAAAAGAAGTAGATTTAATATAAAAAAGTATATGAAACAAACATAAAAATTACGTTAGAAACAATACGAAGACAAAATAGTGATAGTCATAAAAGTACTAACTAGAGGTTTGATTGAATTTTATAAATATTCGGTTAAGGTAGAAGGGCACATTAAAGAAGGTTTTTTGACGTGTTAAAAATATAAGATACAATAACGACGTGTAAAGTACGTTATTTAATCTATCGTTTTTATAAATGAAAGTCCCATCAAGTTAGAAATTAAATGAACAAAATTACCGATAAACGATGAACAACACAATTATTACAACCAGGGATAATAATTACAACGGAACGATGAAATAACTGACAGCATAAATTAATTCACTATCAATTTATGCGGCAAATTAGCATTTTTTAAATTTTGTAACGCTCACCTGATGAGACAATCAATTATAGCAGCCCTGTATATGAAATATACAAAGAAAATTATTAAACAGAAGTTGTATTTTCTATTCTTGTGAAATATCACCTGCTAAACTATATTATTATTGATTTTGTTGAGAGAACAAACGTTAATAAATTGTTATGGAAAAATATGGCATTGATATTTGAAGTAAAAAGAAATTTTAGCAAAAACCCTTTAGTCTCCGCTTCTTTTTGAAAAACGTTTAGTAAACAGCACTCGTCTCCTTACATAATATCGTTGAACATTCTTTCGTTTGTGCTTGAATAATTTCTGTATACATTGATTTTTTCTAAATTATTTCTAGAAGAACGCACTTGACGTCATATGAATTCTATAATTGCTTATAAAGAAAACGTCTCAAAAGTATATTTACCGTATTTCTTATTAGTGTTAGAATTGCAAAACTTTCCTTTCAGGTTAGTGTAGAACTTTAGTATTACAGCAGCGACTTTCTTTTCAAAATGCGTTTAGATATGCATTATGTATGGTATCTTTAACATTTTATTTATGCTCTGTTTTCCAATACGCATCATCCAATATGTTATCTGAATATCGTTCAAGTTTGCACTTAAAAGTTGTTCGTGACGTTTTTTAAAAACCCACTTCAAACAAATTCATGTGCTACTTAGTATTGATGGATCCATAAATAAATCCATTTAAGTAAATAATGCATACTATTTTGGAAACATTTTTCTAAAGCCTTTTCCCCGTTTAATACAATGATTCTATCTTAAAGAAATGGATATCATATTAATACTGTTTACTTTAAATCTTACATGAAAACAGATTCTTTTTTAACATACTTTATTTATCTACATATAAACATGAAAGCTGTGTTGCAAGATTTAAAACCCTAATTTCACCACTAATACATATTATAATGTTGGTACATTCGAAAATAAAAGAAAAAATATACGCTTAGACAAAAAAATAAAAAATACTGTACATAAAAATTAACACTTAACGAATATTTAAAATTTTTAAAATATATTATAGATAACTGTAGATTACAATAAGATATTTGTAAATGTTTTCATGTTACCAAAAAATTATACGCGTTTACGCCATCTCATAGAAAACATTGCCAATTAGAAATTGAAACGGATTTTTCCGATACGATCGTAGCGAGCATTACAACGAAAATTAAATTGGTATGTGTACTTGATGAATAAAGTTTAAACATCAAAGAAAAATTTATTCTATCTATTCATAAATACAAAAAATAGAAAAAACAGAAAACCACATAAAAAAAGTGTAGGATGTTAAAAATAAAGACATTTGCAAAAACAACATATGAGATTAAAGTTATCTCTATAAATGAAATAATTAGTAATGGTATGTTAAGCGTTGGGGATGGTTGTTTTAGGTGGTAAAACCTTTTTGCAACCGCCTCGGTGATTGTTGTGGACTGTATAAAATTTTATTTTTGCTTAAATACTAATACGTCACTACTAGTAATAATGGTAGAAATGATTACTAAAACAGAACTTGATTGTGTAAAGGTATAATTGCTTGTATTCTTTTACAAGAAAAATAACGCATCCTTTAAGTGCGGACATGCGTATACAGTTATGCCTTAAAAATAATGTTAGGGGAGTTGGAAGGACGCACACTTGGTTTATAGATCTTTTAACAATGCCATTATTAGTTTTGACACTCGCTGCTCTAACTATACCATCCTTTTCAGGGTGAACTTCGATTATTCTACCTAACTTCTATTGTAAAGAAGGTGCACCTTCGTCCTTGATTAAAACCATGGTACCCCAAGTTATGCCGTTGTTTCCACTTTGTGCAATTTTGAAGCTAATACACATATTCTTTGTGCCACCTCTTCCAAAAGTGTTACACAAGCGGCTAAATCCTCATAGGTAACAAAGTTAATAATCCCCCGATCAATAAGTGTCCGGGTGTTAATGGTTAAAAATTGTTAGGATTGAGGTTTAGAAGACTTATAGGGCGGGAATATTCTTTGTGCCACCTCTTCCAAAACTGTTACACAAGCGGCTAAATCTTCATAGGTAACAAAGTTAATAATCCCCCGATCAATAAGTGTCCGGGTGTTAATAGTTAAAAATTGTTATGATCGAGGTTTAGAGGACTTATAGGGCGGAAATTCAGAATGGCTTTTATTTGTAAAAACACTGTATATAATCCTTCAAATGGTAGGTTACTACTTTCAATTACTATACTTGACCGCAGCCTCCCACAAACTCCCAAAATTGGGTACTTTGGAAGGTATAAAATTCCACTGTACTTTATCTATTGTTGCCAATGTATTTTGAATGTGGTTGTTGTGTTTGTTTAAAAAATTATACAATTTGTCTAATTTTGAGTTAGTTTCAACAAATGTGATCGCATTGTCTGAGTATACGTCAACCAACATGCGTCTTCTTGGAATAAAACGTCTGATAGCTAATAGAAATGATTCGATAGTGAACTATTTCTAGATGCACCGTTTGCGTAACTTTAAATTTTATTAATTTATAGTTACGCATTGTTCCTATCTCACAATAAAAATAGACCAGCATAATACAAATCGATATTAGAAACTGGTAAACACTGACTAGTTCTCACGTTTGGTAAATAGCTAATTAAATTGTAATTTTGTTTTGGATTGTACTTAAAACAAGTAATACAATTGCGTACAATCTTTTTACATATACTGCGCCCTGACGTTGGCCAAAAAGTTTCTCTCACGTGAAGGTGTAATTGCTACTACTCGTTTATAAGAAAAATAACGCATCCCTTAAGTTCGGACGTGTGTGATTGGTTGCTATTCTAAAAATAGAAATTTGTCATTGGCTCAAATTCTCACTAGTAATACAACAAGTGCATTCCATGTTATCGATAATTTTGCGAAGGTAAATCTTGAATGAGTGTTAGGTATGAAAACTGCACCAGTGCTTTAGCATGAGAGATTGACCTAAGCAAAATTATCTGTAAATATGGAATGCTCGCGTTGTATTTTGAGGATTATTACAAGAGAAAGAAAACGGGAATACAAAGATGACTATGACCTGTATGTGTTTATTGTTTAAACTTTTATTGATAAAATACACTACACAAATCTAATCTACATGCAATTCACACTAGTTATAAACTGTCAAGCTGACAGTTATCGTTTAATCAGATGCACATTGGCTTATTTTATACTAATTGGCCTTCAAATGTAATGTGACATTCGAATGTAATAATCACCAAAACTTACTTTTGCGTGTTCAGATTTTCATAATTAATATCACATATAATATTATTCTTATTTTTTCTTTTAATGTTCTTTTGCTGTTGATGCCTAAAATATAAATTTTTATACAGCTTTGGAGCACCTTTTCTGATTATCTAATTAATATTGCAGTTCTGTACTTACAAATCGTAATATCGTAAAATCGGAAGATCGTATCTTATGATCTGATCGTAGCAACTTATTTTACTGATCGGTATTATTAGTAATTCTGTAGCTCTTTCAAATTTTTTAAGGTCTGTTTACAAGGATTTCTACACAGAATTGCAGGCTTAGTTCTAGTTTTACAATTTCCCTACACTATAAAATAGATAAATTTGATATAAAATAAAAACAAATGTTTGAGTTGATAAAATCCTAATTATAAACTTTTTCTTTTTAGGAACAGCACTTGTTCGGGTCTTTTCAAAATTTATCCCAAACTAAACATTATAGTTGAAACTAAAATTTTGGCCAGGAACGTATAAGGACGACCGGACTCCTTATGCACCAAGCATATTATAGCCTTACTTCGTATATTATGATGGTCATGATGGCCAAAAAAACTTTCGTTGTCAGTAACAAATCTTATACCAAATGATTATTAACCTACTCCTCAATTTTTCCACAGTCACATCGTGTATGGAAAACTGAATTCCACCACTGGTTGTACTGTAGTACATTGTATAGTGTTGGTTTGAAGGTTGAGAATAGTCTTAATGTTCAGATCAAGTAAATACAGAAGTGGTTCTTAGAAACAACATATTTATCTCGTTAAGTACAATAGAAAGAACCAGTCACCAAAAATTAAGTAAGTTTTATCAAAGCTAAATTCTAAAAATAACTGAAAAAAAACATTAAATAAACAAAGTTCAGAAACGTAAAAAAAACCTTTCCGTAGAACATACCATTATTTTGAAAAATATTTATTTCTTCTGTCTCAGTGGGAGGTCACTGATGAATAATCTCTTAGCAATTCTAGGTTATTCCTTTTACATAATTGCCTACCGACAGTGCTTCTGGAACAATGCGCCACTAAGTTCTAATAGAATAGAAATAGAATAGATTCTTTTTCATGTTCATACATGAGAAGACGTTTTAATAACTAAAAGCAACTACAGAAGAATTCTTTATACTTGACTTTCCTTTTGGAAAAGTTATTTTACGGTTTTTAGGTATTTTTTTAAATAACCATTAAACCACTTCCTAACCCAGACGACTTGAACTTATTAAACATCCATAGCAATCAGTAGGATTGATTTTTACTTCAAGCTTAATTTCCAAAACTTGAAATAGTCATAGATGTTTGTAAAATCTATAAATAAAACAAAAGAAAAAAGAATTTGTAGAGCTAGAAGAGACGTCACTCTGCTTTCCAAAGTCAGATGACATAATCTTTTGTAACTATTACAACAATTCTACAGGGTGTTCCAGCGTTCTGTCCACGGAACATTGATCCCTTATGATAGATGTCACTTTCCTGTATTTTTAGAAATCATTTTTTTTATATACAGAGTGTTGATTTTTGGAGGCATATCACAGTTGCATTTTTTTTAAATAGAATACTTTGCTTCAAAATGAACCTAGATCAAGTCGGTGTATGTTAGAAGTTAAAGTGCCAGTTTTGACACATTATATTCTCATCTTTTCTGTTGAATACTAAACATGAATTGTTTTTTCAAATTATTTCCCAAATTTCAAAAATTTCTATTACGAGTATCTTTGACGTCAGACCCTAACAAGCAGAGTTATTATTAAATCCCATTAAAAAGGTTATTTGAAAAAATGTGGAAAAAAATCATTTTTCGTTTTCGAGCCACCGGTTTAATAAAATGATATTAATCGAATACGACAAAGGCATCATCAACCAGACCATATTTCAAAACTCTTAATACCTAGTTCAAACTCCAATTTTGGGTGGTGGGTTAATAATGAATTTTTGAAAATGTATTATTTTGCTTATAAAACGACGGGTAACTCAAAAACCATTAAAAATATACCCATAATAAGTATTACAAAATGGTGTTGCTTTGTGGAGTATAATCCAAATATGCAATGAAATATAGGGAGTTCTATTTAAAAAAAATGCAACTATGTTATGCTACTAAAAAAATTAGCACACTGTATATAGAAAAAATATTTTTTGAAAATAAAAAGAAGGCGACTTCTATCATAAAAAAAAACGCGTTTTAATATCTTTATTTATAAGAGAGCAATGTATTCAATGCCATTACTATTATTACTCTTATTTTATTTATAAGCAATCCATATTAAAACGTGAAAGTTGTAGAACATAAACGTTACTTCGTTAATACCTGATCATTGCAAGGAAACAATTCTTCAAAACATAATTTACCACTTAATGTCCTTGTGAATTTGTAATGATTGCAGATATAGATCACCAAATAATTTCTTGAAAAATGCGAAAAACAAGACTTGCGCCATCTCGTCATCATAGACGTAGAATCAAACGTTTGTAACAATGCGTTTTTATTATAACGCATCGTCACTAAATTAATTTGAATAATTGTTATTATAAGACCGATTTTTTTGTGTTTTAACTGTTTATTAATTTTGTATATTTATTAATTGTAAACCCAAAGCAAAAGATAGCGGACAACCCGTTGTACAAAATCCGATAGCGCCCTGCTTAAACTTTTGTGCGCACGCAGTCCCTTCCAGTAAGCTAGTTGTCCCACTTAAGTTATGCATGAGCTCTTTTGTTAAAGAGTCAGTTGGGTCCGGATACCTGTTCCACCTGATCCTGCGGCTAATACTGGGCAAGTTAGCTTCTCTAATTTAACCGCCAAAGATACCACTTTGGCTATTCCCTTCCGACCAGCACGATGCAGAAATACCGCATTGTGATCCTTGACTTTCCATTTTTCCTCTCCGGGTGTTGTATTTGGGGTGACGCATTTTCGCGCCTTGAGTACACCACTGAAATAGTTGTCCAAGTTGGCATAGCGCACTTTCGTGTGTCAAGTTGGCCATTCCTTTTCCTTTTTCCTATCCGTGTGTTGTGTTTAGGGTGACACATTTTTGCGCCTTGAATACACCACTCAAACCGTTGCCCAGGTCGATATAGCGCATTTTCGTATGTCGACTCGGTTACCCCACTACCTACTGCATCCATTAACAGACCAGCACGATGCAGAAATACTGCATTATGATCCCTTGACTTTCCATTTTTCCTCTCCGGGTGTTGTATTTGGGGTGACGCATTTTCGCGCCTTGAGTACACCACTCAAACCGTTGCCCGGTCGATATAAAGGGCGCATTTTCGTAATGTCGACTCGTTTACTCCCACTACCTACTGCATCCATTAACAGACCGCCGTTCTGCTTATATACCGGCACCGTCATTCCTAAATTAACCGCCGCTCTGCTTATATTACCGAAACCCTCACCCCTATAACTGTTAAATTCGCTGACTGCTTTTGGGTTGCATGGTTTGTGCTTTACTGTTACTCCAGTCAATAGAGCAAGTAATAAGTAAATTTTTGACAAAAATAATAATGGGATACCTCATGTGTTATGTAATTGTAAATAGTATAAAGTACCTTATATTCATGTTTTATACCGAAAATGAATTGTCATTATACTCTTAATTAACATTTAAATGCAAAAAAAAGTGTTTTTTCTCAACTTTTTTCCTGAGTGAAAAGTAATAAACCAACATTAATAGTGTAAAGAAAAAAGGTGTAGAGAATAAAAATACAAATAAAATGAGCACCCATTCGACTCGATCAGGTAATAAATTTCGAAGAAAAATCGGAAAAAGTGAAATATTTGTGTTTTTCTTTTTAAATTAGTAGGTCCGTCATTTTTTGAGATGGGAAACACAAGCAGACATAGAAGAGTATGTATTTTTATTCTTATACCAATTCAATTCACAAACTCCCACATACTTGATTTTTATCTTTGTCGTATTTTTTGTCAATATGATCGCGTTTATTATATTTTAGAGTTATGGCCTATGAATTGACAATAGAAAAGCTAACAGAAGACTACATTTTGTCGGGATACAAGGTTGTTGTAATATCCTATTTTACAAATACACGCCCCTGTATGTACTGCTGGTGTACCTAAAATTTTCAAAGAACAAAGGAATGGATTTGTCAGCATGCTAATTATAGAATGTTCAATATGTTGTAAAACATATACTCTGAGTGCCAAAAATTCTAGCTCTAATAATGTTAATGTTTGGAGAACTGTAAAGAAATAGACTGCTGCTTAACAAGGCGCCACTTGCTGGGTAATAGAAAGAAATAAAACCTACCAACATGAGTTCAACAGGTTTTACTAAAGGTCTAATACGCTAAAACAAACACAAATTAGAGAGACAAATAGACAATTCAATATAGCAAATAAAACTTAAAGTACTAGGAGAATGTGTCAGAAATAGAGAGACTGTCGCATATGATTACGTTCGTTAGCAACAACAATAAATAAAGCTCGCAATTAAAGTGTTGAATTTTAGGTAAGCTTTGTTTGTTACACCCCAAATTAAAGTTAGAGTTCCAATTGAGGATTGGTTACTAAGAAGGCTCGACGTACACACGTCAGTTATACACGGTGACTTAAAACTAACTTAAACTCGGATTAAAAAGGTAAGTACCTCCCGCCAACCCAAAGGCTTCTTGTTTTAGCTTTAACCACTTTATGTAAAATAAAAATTTGCTTAAATGCTAGAGATTCAAACCGTTTAATGTTACATGTACGTGAGCTTCATACGCATTAAATATTGAATAGGTTACTTAAACATTAAAACTTAGCTGTGTACTGAGGCATGTAGTTTCGATAAGGAAAGTTCTTGCTAAGGACAACAGTAATATTAAAAAAATGTAATAAAAGAATAAAAATAAAGAAATAAGAGAATGAAAGTTCCTGCTAGCGACAGTATTCGACAGCTCCAGAAGGTAGATAACCTCAGAACTTTCCTCAGGGGAGGTATGCAGCAAAGAACGGAAGGTAATAATGTTCCCTCAAAGTAGCAAGTATGCAGCATAAACGACCCCTGCAGCCCGTAGAGTTTACCGATTGGTTGCAGCTTAATTGGATGCGAAACCGTGGTAGTCGTGAAGTTTATAGGGAAAGGTTCTTAATTAGCCATTCCAGCACCCCCAGGACTTATCCATACACGATGAGAATATGAGGTCAACGCACGTGCTAAAGCATACGTCGTAATTAGAACTAACACAACCACGAGACAAAATAAAGGTAAAGAAAGTACTTACGGTGAATGCGGTCGGATTTAAATTTAAACACCAATTCGACTTGGAATTATTGAAACACACATTAATAATTTATGTGTAAAATTTTAACTTTAGGAGGCACGCCAAACACCCATGTAGAAGAAAGTAGAAAATGTCTGCTCATCGTCCTCGAAACTTTTGTTAATTAAAAATCCACCAATGAAAAATTCGCAACATGCGCGGCAAATTAGACTTTTGTTGTAACGTGTTACACATGACACACATTTTAAGAAGGCTTTCGACATACGTTCTACTTTTGCAAATAAACTCGTAACACATTGCCGATTTCGAGCTAATGCCTCCTTTCTCGGGCGGCAAAAACCTCTCAAATAATTATTTTAAAACTTGATTTGCTAATTAGAAATAAAAATTGTTTAGATTATTCATCCAACCTGTATACAATCTTAAACCAATTCATTGCACTTTTCAAACAGTTTTTCTTTATTGGAATCTTTAAATATTTAATAAGATGCTTATTAAACATATCTATCGAAAGTAAGACATTGATACAATTTTAGAAATGTATCAGTTTTATTTTTTATTATTAAAACATGACTCCTCATCGGTAATAGAATACTTAAAAGAAGTGGTTCGTTATCAGTTACTATAATTACACCTAGACATTTCTGTCTTTTAAAAAGAAACTGCAAGGAGATCATAACGAATTTTATAGAAATCTGTACGCAATACTGTTAACTTATGTGAGTGCGTTTCGTGACTAAATAATGTGATAATAATGCCGCTATATTCAATTTCACATTGTGCTTATGGCACACTATGTTGTAAGAATTCAGCTATTTTAAAACGTATACTTGTGCCTACGTGTCAAATAATATCTTCATACGTTTAGCTAATTATAGGTGAAGTTACTTATTTTTGCAACTATTTCTTTACATTTGCTTGTCAAATGAAATAGTACAGGTCCTACAACACACTTTCAACTACATCATTACCAAGTTTTATTTATTGACTATTACGTTTTAGGCAAATTGTAATTGAGAAAGGCATACATGTTTTAACATAGAAGAAAACCCAAACCTTAAAGATTATCAAAAAAAAACCAAACGCTGGCTCATGTTTTTCATGCGATTTGATTGTGTTAGATACAAAAGTAAAGACACCGTTACATATGGAGTTCCTCAAGAGTCTGTATTAGAACCAATTCTGTTTCTATTGTTTATAATTTAACAAATTGGTATGATCGCATTAAATTAAATTAAAGAAAACTTTCTAAAACGAAAACATCACGATTAAGTGTAAATGCATTCATAACGTTAATTCTCTTAGATCAAGAGATGATATTGTTGAAATATTGATTATCGGAGTAAGTGGCTCTACAGTATGGGTACAACCCTTGGTCTTCATAGATTTTAAAATAAATGTTCTTATAGATTTATGGTATGAGATATCTTCCTATTTTTCCAATATTTTTGCCTACTTTCAATTGATAGCATATTACGTTTGTGTGGGTTTATTAAACATAATTATGTTTTCCTAGAAAATATTAATGTTAACAACGTTATTGGACAGAAACTAATAAGCAGTTCGTGTTAATCTGCACAATTAATTGCTTGTATCACAGCTAAATACAACTTAGCATGTGATCCAATTTCCGCTTAAATTAAATAAAGGACGCAACAGATTAATAAACAACGAAATGAATAATAATTCTATGATGCGTCACTGAATTTTATTTACAACCTCAATCTCAGTACATTTTCAGTGATCCAGTTTTCAAAAACGTCGATTTTTACATAAGTAGCCGCACGTATGGGTGATTCCTCGGTTACTGGATATTTAATGAAATACTTAGTTATAAAATTGAAAAATTAAATTTTTGTTTACTAAAATGTACACTGTAGAAATTAAAAACATCAACCAATGAGGAAGGTCAGAATTTAATGAACCCAGTTGTAGGTACCTATATACTTTTAGCATGGGTTATTATTAAACCTTTTTAGATTTGCAAATATATTTATTTATGTTACGTTTAACAAATTCCATTTACTAACGACAAAAAAAATAGTTTATGTCTTTCTTAAAATAAAATTCTTGAATACGTCTAAGTTGTTATTACATTCACTTAAATAAACCATTTTATTATTGAGTATGAAGCATAATTAAAAATAGTAACTCAGTGCTTAAATTGTCGACATTATTAATAGAATAACGTGAATAATTTCGTTTAAAATTGATATGAAACTAACGAGTTAAGCAATTAGGAAAGTTTTGGGAAGTAATACATTTTATAGTAAATAGTTTCTTATCTATTCTGTATAACCGTACTATATGTTTATTTATCGCTTAATGCTGTTACATCAACTCTAATACCATGTTGAATATAATCCACAAAAACTTAGAATTAAGATCTACAAAAGTAAATGATCTAAATTTTTGAGTAGCTTCCGTTTATTAAACAATTTAAAATTCAGTAAGCATTCGAAACTTTGAAACTTTATTTAATAAAAAAACCGAAATGAAGCAAAACTTCAGAGTATAATAAATGCTACAATTAAATATTAAGAGGCAAATAAATGAACACGACTTGATTTGTAGAATACAAGTTTAGAAAATTTTATTACTTCAGAAACACTTTGAAATTGAGGAGAAGTCAAAAGAATAGAATGAGATTGCTTTGTAAAGTAACGTAATGAAAAATTGTTTCCATCAATCTCTGTTTAATCTATAAAGTAATTTAGGAAGTTGCACAAGTTGAATTATTAAAAAAATGTATAATTTAATAATTTCTATAATACCTATAGACGCACTGAGCAACAGAAGTTCGCTATACATAACAATATTATTTGTTTATTATTATTTAGGTAATTACGAATTAGAGTATATTGTGGTTGTAAAGAAACAAATAAATTTTAAGTACTTTAATTAATTATTTCTACCAATATAAAAATAAATCTCAGACGCTTTAAAAGAATAGAAAATTAACGCAAACACTAATTGCTTTGTATGTACCTACATAATGATTGATGTACAGTTAAAGCAAGTGGTTAATGGGTAAATGTAATCTTTGAAAAAGTTTAATTAAAGATCTCATACCTTCTTTTGCTTACAAGTTTCACTAAAACTTAAGTACTATAGAAAATCAACACCACTTTTCTTGACATTACGCATTATTTAATTTTATATACTTAAATCTAAAAGATCTTAAACTCAACAAATTTGCAGTTTTTAACTTAATCTCAAGCCGTTCTAATGTGAGACGAATTTGAAAAAAGGTAGATTTTCGTATGTACTACATGTGAATTTGTAAAATGTGAATTCGTAAAATGAATCGAGAGTATTCGGTAAAAACGAAGGTGAGGACGCACAAACGACATAACATATTAATATAGATAAACATTTGAGAGATTGTATAGAGTTAACATTTCGACAGGTTCGCATTATAAATTCTAACATTTTATATGATTTATCAAGTACATTGGCAATGTGGATGTCGAAAATCATTTTAGAGTAAAACATTACACCCAAATCAGGAATGCTCCTTACGACTTCCAGTTCCTCATTTGCGGTTTTATAAATATGTGAAATTTTGTTTATATTGAGTATATAACAATCCGGAATTTTCATAGCAATAGTAGATCAAATCAAATTTTTTCTATAGTAAAAATCCTATGTTACGTTTTGCCAGAGACACACGGTATAATTAGACGATTTAAAAAATATACTACTGCATTTAATTTTTGCTTTATATAAGGAGTGTGTTGGAACTTTGCTTTGTTAAAGAGAAATTTGATTTTTCAATTCAGTCAAGAATAATAAGAACATATTGCTATGGTTTAAAACTGTTTATATAAAAAAAATTAATTTAGCAATAAGATTCTTAAAATGTATTTACTTTTTTAAGTTAATTTTTTTAGTTTCAATTTTAATCCCAGGGCTTGAATTCGTATTTTATAAATAATAATATAAATTTTTCTACATTATTTTTTTGTATTAAAGATTTTTAAGATTTTAAGATAAAAGTTCTTTCCTACATATCTAACGTAATCAGTCGCATGCACGCTTAAAGAAATTTTAATTAAAATCAACTATGTAAATTTGTTTATAATAAGCATATTAACTTTTGTTGTTCTAAGCTCTATTACAAATTTCTTCAAACTATTTAATTTTTATAACCATTTGTTTTCTTTAAATTTTGAATTCTCCGACTCACTTTTAATTACACAAATCACTTTTTCTATGAAAAACAAAAATATCATAATACGTTCTTATCTATCACAATTTAATTGTAAATTTAATTTAACCACATTTTCATATGCTTAATAGATTTTATAAGTCGATTATTAATTCATTTCATAAAACTTTAACTTTTATTTACAAAATTCATGTTGACTCTTCATCTGCTAAATAGAAAAGTAAGTTTTTTTAATAAGTTCACTCTTTCCTCACTTCCATTCAATGTCTTTATAGTCATTTTTACTGCAGTAATAATTTAATCTTTGACGCGTCTATTAGTAGACGCCAAACTAAATATATGCATTCGTTCTTCTGAACTCTTAACAGCAACTAAATGAAAATATTATTAACACAAATAATATTTTTTCTTATGCAGTGTGTCCTCGGATGGGGTATCCTATAGGTGAAAAATGTTTAAATATTAGTTTTAGTAAAAAATGTCATTCTTGATAAAAAGTTTTGCTTGTTCTAAAACCCTATAAAATTAAATAAAATTCAAGTTTTTCAAAATCCGTCTTATTTTATAGCAAGTTTTATGAAAACAGTATGAATTTTTGCACTAAGTTCAAAAATAATGTAATAATCTAGTGAGTGACGTTTACGATGAGATGTACCAAGTACTATTTTAGATTTTTTTATGGGGCTATTTAAAACAAAAAGTTTACGCAAATAATTTAAACCATAATATTGAAGACTTGAAACGAGCTGTTATTGATGCCATTAACGAAATTAACCCAGAAATGCTGCGAAATACTTACAAAGAATTTAGAAAGAGAATTGAAAAATAATAATACTATTCTGGACTTCCATTGTCTATATTTTAGTTTAATTGAATAAACACAACGTTTCAATTGCTATTGAATCTGCAATCGTCTTCAGGTGAATACTAACAAACTTAAAGACTACTGTAACTTATATACTAATACAATGTTAGAGAAGCGATCAAGTGTATAAAGTTAATGAAAAGGGACGTTACCGTAAACTAAGATTAGTCAGGCGTCTAATTAAGGGTTTCCACACATTTAATCTCTACGCTGGGTTGACTAAAGATATTCTTGTTGTTTTCGATAAACGCTGCTTCTTTAAATTTTCTCTTGTCTTGCTCTTCTCGGTGTATAATTCTTGCCTCCGACCATTTCATTTTGTGATGTTTTTCCCAAAGTGTTGGGCAATGCCGGATTTCAAAGTCTCTCCTCTCTGCGTATAGGTTTTATGTTCCTTCAATCTGATATCTACGTATCTTTTAGTTTTCCCTACGTATGACTGGCCGCATTCACATGGGACTTCGTAGATGCAATTCTTGGAGTCACGACTGTTGTCTAGTCTAGTTTTGGAGATCATGCTACCAATAGTTCTTGATGATCTGAATACCGTGTTAATGTCATAATTTCTTCCTATCCGTTTTATTTTCTCAGATAATCCTTTGACATATGGAATGCTGAGTAGTGTTTTGGGTTTCTCTTCGGTCATGGCTGGTTGGTTCTTAGAGAGTTGTAGAGCAGTTTCTACCACTCGTTTCGGGTAACCATTTTGTTTAAGGTCTCTTCTGATGTTCTTGATTTCTTCTTGTAGTCCTACCTCTGTATTACATAGTTTGTGAGCTCTGTCGACTAAAGATTTAATAATCCCTTTCTTTGTTGTTCCACTGTGATTGGAGTCGTAATTCAGATATTGGCCGGTATGAGTTGGCTTTCTGTAAACTGATGTCACAATATCCTCATTGTTTCTTTTTTCGAGGACGTCCAAGAATGGTAGTGAGTATTCCCTTTTTTTCTCCATGGTGAATTTGATGGATGGCTTAATGTTGTTCAGGTGGTGTAGAAAAGGTCTAGCTGACGGTCGCTATGGTTCCCAATTATGAACGTATCGTCTACATATCTGAGCCATAATTTTGGTTTATCTCGCTTTTTCCAGTGCTTGGACCTCGAACCAGTTCATGTAGATGTTGGCGATTACCGGTGAGAGAGACGAACCCATAGGAAGACCGTCGTCTTGTGCAAAGAATTCGTCCTTTAATTGGAAATATGAGTTCCTGAGGCAGCATTGTAGAAGTTCCATTATCCCCTTAACCGGTAGCAAAGTTCTATTATGTAATTCCTCGTCCTCTAGCAACTTCTTCTGAATAATTTCTAAAGATTCTTCAACCGGAACATTAGAGTAGAGGCATTCTACATCGAAGCTGACAAAACGATCTCGTTTTTGTAATTCTATAGACTCAAGAATCTCTACGAAATGTCTGGAATCCTTCACAAACGATGGGCTGCCATCTTGAAGTGGTCGTAGAATTGGAAGTAAGAACTTGGCTAGTTGGTATGTGGGTCCACAACGAGAGCTAGTTATTGGTCGAAGCGGCATGTTGTCTTTATGTATTTTTGGTAATCCATATAAATGAGGTGGTTTGCTGTAGTGTGGCGTAAGAGTTGTCCTTGTTCTCGAAGGAAGGTATTCTTCGTATTTCTTCAATATCTGGTAGACCTTCCTCTCCAGGCTGGAAGTGGGATCTTTCTTCAAGCGTCGGTAGTTCCCTTGTCGTAGAATCTCGTCTGTTTTTTGGTCGTGTGTATGGGAATCCATGATTACTGTTGCTCTTCCTTTGTCAGCTGGCAGGATTTTGATGAATTTATTCTTGTTTATTGTTTATTCAATTAAACTAAAATATAGACAATGGAAGTCCAGAATAGAGTTATTATTTCAAACATAACATTGTCTAAACCATTCAAACGTACGTTGGAAGACCGGTATGGACCCGGAATCAGCAACAAATTTCGAGACTACGAGAAAATCAGGATCAAGATTACGTAAGAACTTATCTACCGAGAATGCAGTTTATGTTGCAATTATGTATATTGCCAAAAATCTAGATTAACGGAGAAGAGTGGTAGGTGTTTTTTTGATCTATCTAAGGCATTTGACACTGTCAATCACAAAGTACCTTTACACAAACTACAAAATTATGGTATTAGAGGTATGGGTCTGGATCTTATTAGATCGTACCTATCGGGCCGGAAACAGACGGTTTTTATCAATACTAACAATAACACTGTTTACTCCGAGTTTACAGAAGTTATAATGGAGTACTTTAGGGTTCTATATAGTAATCTCTTTTTGTTACTTCTATATGCTAATGACTTGGATTTAACGACGGGCATATCTTCCCTGTGACAATATGCTGACGATACCTCGATCGCAATAGCGGGTAACAGAATAGAGGAATTATTGTTTTCCTTAAGAGACGTTGGGTTAAAATGAAATGGTGGTGCAATACCAATAACCTAAAATTAAATTCTAACAAAAGTGGTCTAATGGTTTTTTCACTTAATGCTTGACAAGATACAGCATTTCTATATGTACCCTTAGGTGGTAAAAGTATTAGAATTCTAAACCAACTAAAATTTCTTGGTCTCATAATAGACCCTGGTTTAAAATGGGATAAGCATATTGATGATCTTGTTGGAAAATTGAATAAAACTTGCTACCTAATTCGGTATGTAAAAGATCACTTTTCCTTACCATGCTTAAAACAATTTTATTACGCGTATATCAATTCTATATTAGGCTATTGTATCATGTTCTGGGGTTCATATACTAAAGTTACTCGTGTGTTTACGGTACAAAAGCGGATAATAAGATGCATGTTAGGTTTACCTCTTAGGGAATTATGTAAACAACATTTTAAAACTGTGCCATCTTTTTTATGTTTTATCTTTAATAATATTTGTAAGGAAAATCAACTTTTTTTAATAAATATATGTGTAGCGAGGACTTAACCGTGTACACTAGATTTAATGAAAATTTGAGAAGCCCTCAGCATAGGACCACCTTTTTTTCTAATAGTCCAATGTACAGGGAAATATCTATGTTCAATAAACTACCAGATAGTATTAAAAAAATTAATAACTTTTATTTTTTTTAAGGAAAGAAGTACCTTGATCAAGGATGTTTTTATGACATTCAGGACTACTTAGATGGCTAGGGTGTGTATGTGTCTACTTATAAAATAAGTTATTCTGTATATAAATATTAATTTTTACAATTGTATTGCACACAGACGTTGCTGATGTCTTTTGTAGACCCGATAGTAATAAATTTATTTATTTTTTTATTTGTTTATTATAAATGGAAAGTTATAATTGAAGTTTGAAAGCTTCGAAATATCTCTAAAGATAGATACATTTTAAAACTAAACACATTAAAAGAATTTTCAACTTTTCTTAGAATGTTAGGAATACAAAATTACTACACAACTATACTAATAAATAGAAAAGAAAATTAAGTGCAAATTTTGCATAGCATTAAAAGCCGAAATTACAGATTGTATTTAATAAACAACCTGAATTATTATTAATTCAAATTATTTATTTTTTATTAATTGTTACAAATTTAAAATCTAAAAGGTAACAAAAATCTTAACCCTTAAATTCAAATTAGTGCCAAAAGTAATTATAAACATAAATATTTTTGACAAATGAACAAAATTTCTTAAAAATAATAAGTGCAATACAATCAATAAACAACCCCTTCGTAACTTTTATTTTAGTTTTTAATTTATTTAAAGTAAAATTTGATTAAGTTAAATAATAACCGTGTTGAAGTTTCAACAGCCTACGTAACCATGATTTCTACAAACGGAATTTTATTACAAGCAATTTAATTTTGCCAAGTTTATTGTCTCAATGTTTTGTTCGGGTTTATACGACATTTACTAGTCCAAGATATTTCGTGTTCAATTTATTTTCAATGCTTTTCGCTAAAGTATATTATTATATTACAACTGTTCAAATTACAAGGAGCTAATTTTCTTCAATTGTATTTGAAATAAATAAACACGTATTGTCTTAGTTTGAAATCATATTATATACGAAAAGGATAAAATACATGCGTATCTAATAAATACATATTTTTTACTGTTTTATTTATTGCATGTTTATTTAAGACAAGTAAATAAAAAAAATAAAATTTAATTATTTTATTTTCTGACTGTTAATGTTTGATTTAATGTAACACTGTACGCTTAATATCGTTAAGCTAATTAAAATATGTATTTGCAATTAAAAATATTTAGATATTATTTTTTAATTGAATTAACCAAACATTTATTATAAAAAATTATGAAGTAATTTGTAAAAGTTATAACCGAAATTATCAAGATAAAATATAATTCTCACATCTGTTTTCATTTTAAAACTAAGTAATTTATTAATTGTTGATTTGTACAATATTCAAGATCAATATAAATTTTTGTAAAAAAGAAAAACAAAATTACGACAAAGAAATTATTTTCGATACATTTAAATGCAATATAGATTTCGCATCAAACTTTTTGTTGCTGATTTACCATAAATGCGGGGATTAGTTTGCAAACTGTAGTAAGAACCCCAAAACGAATAAAGAAACGTATTGATCGAAATACTTAGTTACTAATGCCAAACTTTTTAATCCTTGAATACTAAAATCAAGAGTTGGTTTAAATAATTTTAGTTGACGACTGAATTCAATTGATTTATTCCGTTTTTTGTTTTTAATTTACTTGATGTTAATATTAGGGTGATCTTGACCAAAGGAAGGTAGTTGACGAGCTGATTATTCAGCTTATTTCCCACAAAAAATTTCTTTCATTTTTGGCAACATCGCTCACATTTGCCAAAATTCCGAGTAGATAAAAAACCAGAAACAGCATATGAAACATCATAATATTACCTGTGGCTTTTACTTTTACACAATGTTCTGATATTGTCGTATAACTTAGCTGAGTGTTCATAAGTTCAAATTAATGCCTAAAGGTCTTATTTAGATTAATTTTAGTCACAATTTTAGTTGAAAAACATAATTTTTTTTCCGTCAATTTCCAAATTACATGTGGCAACAATGTCAACAGAAACTTGAAGTATATTTATGAAGTTTAGCGAAAACTGCCTGTCAATATCTTTTCCGTTCTCGAGTTATAAGTTGTTAAAATGTGTCAATTTATAGATGGACACCTTGTATTGTATGGGTATTTTTGTTATTAATAAAGATAGAGATTCGGTTAAATGGGAAAAGTTGTACAGATTTTTATGCCAATTGAGATACCTACCATTAATTTGATTAATAATAATGACAATACTTAATACCTTCAAGGGGTAGTAATTGATGTTTTCAGATATTCTTGGAGGCGTCTGCATTCCAATTTTTGATAATAAGTTCAAATTAAATTAAAGTCCCCTATGTATAAAATATTGTTTGGATATATGTTGAATAGTTAATTATTTTTAGTTTTGTCCATCTACTATCCTCCATTTTCTGCCTTTACTAAAATTTTTATCATCCCTTTAACCTTTCCCTTTTTTCCAACTTTTTCTCTGACTAAACCTTGAAGCAATTGCTTTGCCAAGACACGGTTTTGTCACCACACTATACAGGTTTATACTGATCTTTTGGGGCACCATACATAACACTTGAATCACATACATAATGAAATTGTACCATATGAATAAATAAAGCATAATTCCTTTGTTCACCTTTTCCCCTTTTCTTCTTTCTTTCTGCATACTGTATTTTCCATGTAAATTAATTTGACATTTTGTTTCCCTCTCTCTTTTCCTTCCTTCCCTTACATATTTTTAGTTTTTTGGTGACCATTTTTTTGTCCTCCCCTCTATAATAATAATAAAAATTTTTGTTAGTCATAAATAACATTTGTTTTATACGCTAATCCTAGGACGAGGTTCAGCTTTAATGAAGGACCATCAGCTGTTCTTCCACCTAAACCCTAAAAATACAAAAGAATAGAGTAACTTACAAACATAAGAACCGCATAATTTAGTGCCCAAATATTATCATAAACGTTGAGAACTTACTTGACTTGACAACAGGGTACGTTTGAGTTGTTTTTTAAAAGAAGGAAGAGACAAATGCTTACCAGACAATAAATTATATCTCTTAGCAACATTGTATGAGAAGTATTGTTTAAAAAAAGTTGTTTTGTTTGCTGGAATGGTAATTACTATTTAAACCTTAGGTTGATATTGTGAATGTCGGTTCTAAAGCGGATTTTGTTATATAAGTAGGGTGGAGTTTTATTACAAATGATTTAATGATACATGCATGCTGAATGTAGAGTCTTCGATTTGACATGTTTAACCAACCGATATCATTAAGTTTATTAAAAATTCTCTGAAACTTTCAAACGCCAAATATAAATCTTAAACAACTGTTCTGTACTAGTTGAATCCTCCGGACATCCGTAGTGTCAATGCATGCGATACAACATTACAAAAATTAAAGAAAGAAAGCACAAGATTTCATTTTCTTTCATATTAAATGAATCTCTATTGTAATAAAGAATCTCAGTTTGCTATCTATCATTAGATCAAAGTCGCGAGAGACTTCTTCAACCCTTATCTTATTATTGTTAATATTAATTACAAGATTTTCAACAACTGTTTTCCTATTTTTCATAGATCAAAAAAAAACTACTGATGATTTAGTTGGGTTAATTATGAGTGAATGGCATTTAGCAAATAAGACTATCCATCTTCTTTCTTTTCCCTCAACCCACATTTTTCTGTATCTAATGTTTACTCTCATTTCCTCTATTGTTTTGCTTTTATCATTATCTGCATCTGAATTTCCTTTTCTTTCTTTGTCCTGTTCTTATCTATGTATGCTTGGATGACTTTCAACTTTTTTTTGATCATTAGTATATCTATTTTGTCATTTATTGTTCCCATTTTTATTATTACTATATCTTTTCTTATTTTTGTAGTTTCTTCAATTTTCTATTCCATTTCTTACCACCAAATTTTTCTTCCTGTTTTCTCTTTATACAATTTCTACTATCACACTTTTTCTCCAAAGTTTTGCATTTTTGTTCCATCTTTTTATTTATCTTTTCCATTTCTTTATTCATCTCTTCACTTATTAATTTTCTCTTAATTCAATTTAATTTAATTTTTTCACTTTCTTCTGCATTTATTTACATACGTTCTTCATCTCCTCATCATCTACCCATTTTTTTGCTTCTTCCAAATATCTCCCTTTTCTTTCTCAGGCAAACTGATAATGTCTCCACTTTTCGTAAATATTTTATATACTGTCTTCTGGTTTTTGTTTCTAATATTGTTCTTTCCCTCTCTGACATTTTTATAAAATTGAATTTCCGCTTTGATTAGGTACTATTATTCAGCAAATTAATTATATAAGATTTTAAACGGAAACCAAATTGATAGGCAAATAAGTTAAATAACGTTTCTTATTATATCTTATCTGTTATTACACGAATTTTCCGTATCACAATTATTATTATTACTAAATACGTTATTATTCTGTTTTTCGATAATACTCAATCCTTGTGGCAATATATTAGAACATATATTTGTACTTTATTCTTTTATATTTAAGTCGCGTAAATAGCCTTGCAAAATGCGAGACGATGAACTTCTTTTAGATAATCATTTTGTTGATGTACAATATTTGAATGATAAAAACACGTATTACAACCCGATAGTAAGAGGATCACCATATCTCGTTCTCTCCTTTCACCAAAGACTCCCAGATGTAACATATCTCATCGGTCAACAATTAAATTCAGTGATCCAAGTCTTCAACGTTCAACAGTGCTTGAGCACCGCGTTTGCCTACATAGCACGAGCTTACGACGACCAGTTTTGATGTCTAACATTTTATTTCATTTTATAGGTCTAGGTCGCTAAAACAGTCTTGGAAAGTTCAAAACAATAAACTTGTTCTAGATAAGCATTTTGCAGATGCATGTAGTTGTTACGGTTTTATTTTATACACCGAATAAAACGTGGGTCGTGAGTAAGATGTTACAAGGAATATAAATCTAGGAAACGTATGTCGCAATTAATACGTTACGACGAAAATCATGTTTGACGCGCATTTTGCGATTTTCGATTGGTTGAGATTAAATATCGATTTATATTTCCGAAAACGGAGCAGTACATCTTGTAACTACTTTCCTGCTTGGTGGTAACTGGTAGTGTTTAGCAAATCGTTAATTAAAACTACGCAAGTAGTTGAAATGCGTTAAAAGATTTCCAAGAACAATTGGTCAAGTTCTATTTGTCTAAACCTACCGTAAGTACTCGTTCTTCTCTCTTTTTCTTTGTACAAATTTTAAATATCACGTGGAATTTGGAACAGCTGGGGGCAATCTGTGGGTACCACGTGTACCAATATAAAGGGTGGTTATGCATTAGGGCTTAAACGAGGGAGCCTAACGCCTTCCAGTTTGCTTTAAACACCTTCCCCAAAAAGAGTCCTGTATGTACAATTGAGGAACTGTCAATATCGTCGCCAACTAAAAATCCTACTCTCGGGACTTTGTTCACATAATACAGCTAAGTTTTAGTGTTTAAGTTATCGTATTTATTGCTAGTGAGTGTGAAGCTCATGTACATACGACATAAAACGGCGTTAACCTTTAGTTTTAAGTAAAACATTATTCGGTGGTGTACTCAACAATCGAGACATTTTAATCGGCTTAATACGAGCTTGTGCGCTTCAATTCAAACGATTGTCGCGAAGTCAAAAGGCCTTTTGGGTTTGCGGGAGGTACTACCCCGTTAGATAAGTTACTTTTAAGCGTCGTGTCGTTGCAGTTCGACCCAATAAATTGCCGTGTGTAAAGTATATGTTCACCAAGTGCTCCTATCAGATTGAAACGTTAACACTACGAATTGTGTTGCTGAAGCTTATCTGTAGATCCGGTGCGTTATTCGTATAGATTTTTTTTGTATTATTAAGCGAGACTACTGCTTGAGGATACGTGACGACATTTGACAGTCTTTTTCCTTCTCACTTTCCTGTTACTATAGAAATTTAAACTGTCTGTCTTCCTTTTATTGTTATTTGTTGTTGTGTCAATTTGTTCAATCTGGTGTCTCTCGTATTAGGATTAAGTAAAACGTGTTGATCTCCTGTTGGTCGATTTTATTTGTCTCTCTTACCCAGCAGGTGACGCCTTGTTGGGACAGCGGTTTAATTCTTCGACTTCCCTAGAACCCCCCCCTCCACTTTACGACTACGCCGGGAAGTTGCTGTTCTACCTAAACAACTTATTTCTACCAAACTTCTACAATACACTGATCAGTACTTTCTTTTTATTTTTTTAGCTTCATCTAGAGCCTCTGTTTATTTGTAAACTGAAACCGTTACATACGCAGCAAAATCAATAATCGTTTACCACCACGTTGTTTTTCCATCTTAAAAGAGATATTAAACTTCAATACCAAATACACAGTACCGTAAATACAGTATACCTATAGCAATGTTAAAGAGCGGAATTTTGTTGACACTACAGCTGCAACATCAACTGGTCAAATATACTCTTGGAAGCATCCGTCTCGGTGTTTCAAGCAGATGTGCCCTTGTTCTTGTAAAATACGTCAAATTGCTATCATCTGTGGGTATCACCAATATTTTGCCTATATGCTTCCACAAAGGAAAATTTCTAAACATGTTTTAAACGTTACAGAGTCAAAAATGGTTAGAAAAATTCTATTCTAACTTAGCTTCCTGGCATTATAATTCATGGACTTTTTGAGAAAAGGTGGAAAACAGGTGGTATAGATCACATCTGATACGTTTTGATGTTGTTCGGATTGATTAATTAATAAAGAATGACTTTGGTTCATGCAACCAAAAAATAGACCGCAATCTATATGGCGGTTCTGTTGCCATTATATGTCACAATGGTCAATTCGATAAAAAGACAAGTTTTCTTGAGAAATAAGATACGACTTGCAAAACGTTTAATGATTTTTAAAGCTGCTGGTGTGTGAAGAACATAATCAACAAAATGACAGGTGCTGGAGTAACAATGGAGAAGTTCAAAAAGTCATGCTTGTCAAGGGCATAAAAGGAATTGGGTCTGCTTGAGTGACCAGATTAATGACAAACCAGAATAACTTGCAATAAAAAAATTATTAGGAACATCGCATCATTTGTACGATAACCCGTGGAAGCTGATGCTGTCGACATCTCCCACCTAGAGTAAAATCTACAGAAAACTAAAGTTTGAATGGTGAGTTTTGATATTTTACCATTAGATTTTTTTTAAATATTACTCTACATTTTATGAAATTAGATGGGGAGTTATGCCACGGTTTCCTAACCGAAAATTTTAACACTCCTTTTTTTTACTTTTTTCCAACAAATTAGAGTTAGTACGTTATTTGTATGTATAAACAAGATATCAAGAAAATCACTAGTCTGTTTTTTATGAAAATTTGTACGTGGATGTTATTTATAATTACGCAGATCTGATTGGATTTTGGGCTTATTCTATGTAGCCACAAGGGCCGTTAACCTACACAGATTTTCGATTTTTTACATATTTAGAAAAATATTCATTCTAGACTTTTTTGTTTTAAATTGGTTTGTTATTTATTTATACACATCTTTTGTTTAAAATATTTCTTTGATCCGATAAGTAATTACTGAGATATAAAATCACGTAACAATACCTCTACCTAACAATATCTTATAAAAAAAGTAGAGGGAGAAAAGTTGTTGGAAATTTTATTGTCTATAGCTTTTGTTTGAACAATTTTATTCTAAAACGCAATTTTATTCTTATTACGGCGATAAACACTTTTTAAATTGTTACATAATAAGTGTTTTAAACAGAACTGCTTTATTACTCTAATTTTTTTATTTTGTCTGATCTTTCTAAGTAGATTACATCACAACCAAAGTAATAATATCAGATTAAAAAAAAAATCAAATAATTGAAGATTATGAAGCTACCCCAAAATAATGTTCAGTAATTGTTTAAGTTAATATATTGACATATTTTAAAAAGTTTTTCTAAACCAGGCGTCATAGCAGGTTGAGAGTGCTCTAAAACAGTCCGTTTGCATTTTTAACGAACATACATATACATACAGGGTGGGGCACTATCAACGAATTATTCTGTACTACAAAAACGAGAAATAATGTAAGAAATCTTAAGGCATACATATATCGAGATTATATGAAACCATATTTTAAAAATATTTTTCATTGTACAGGGTGCTCCAGAAACACGTACTATATCAAAGTTGGGTTATTTTAAATGGAACACCCTGTATTTTTTCTATTTTCAATTGTACGATAAAAAATAATGTATCTTTTTTAACATGTTCCTATACCAACTTACATCCGTTTCTGAGATAAATCAATTTTACTTGATTTACAGATCCTCGAAAAAATGCAATAACTTCAAGATAAATAAGAACAAACAACTTTGGTTTACACCACCTTACTAAAAACCTTCAACATCTCTTTTTGCAATATTTACTATTATGTTATGATGTACAGAGTGTTTTAAATACTACCGCATAACGCTAACGACTTAAAACTTAAGTAACTTGTATTAACTAAATGAAACACCTTGTATTTTTGTAACCTGTTGGAATCAGAAACTAGTTACCTTTCAATCGGTATTAGGGTTACCAACCCCTAATTCTAATAGTTTTTGAGATATTTTAAAATTTGCTAGTTAAATAATTTGCAATTTACGGAATTAAGTTACCTGTGAGATAACAGTAAAATAAACATTATCTTGCAAACATTTTTTCAATCTGGTTTTAAATATTAATTAATTTTTTTCAGAACAAAATAACAGAAATGTGCAAATGACTTAGGCCAGGTTCTAAGAGTCAGTCGAATCACGCCCACCTGTCACAAATAACAGCAACCGTTATTAGTTTCAGCAAAAATTGATGACACTGTAAACATTGGTAACTTTGTTAAAAAAATTTTAAAATAATGGTTTTCGAAATTATCGTACTACTATTACAGCGATTTGTATTACATTCTTAGTTAACAGGTTAAAGTTTGTCGATGTTTACAGTATGATCGATTTTTGATGTACTAAATAACGGTTGCTGTTGTTAAACATCAGTAAATTGTGACCGGTGTGCGTAATTCGACTGACTCTTAGAGTCCGGGATACCATTCATAAGCACATTTCTGTTTATTTTTTCTGAAAAAAAATAAATATTTTTAAGGTAAATATTTAAAACTGAAAGTTGCAAGATAATGTCCATATTGCTGATATTTCACAGATAACTTAGACTCCAGTACATCGTAAATTGTTAAACTATTAAATTTTAAAATATCTCGAAAACAATCATAGTTAGGGTTTGGTAACCCTAATACCAACTAAAAGGTAATTAGTTCCAGCTTTCAACAGGCTACAGAAATTTAGGGTGTTCTATCTAAGTTAAGCAAGTTATTTAAGTTTTAAGTTGTTAGCGTTATGCGGTAGTATTTAAAACACTCTGTACATCATAACATAATAGTAAATATTGCAAAGTAATGTTGAAGGTTCTTAGTAAGGTGGTGTAAATCAAAGTTGCTTGTTCTTATTTATCTTGAAGTTATTGCATTTTTTTGGAGGGTCTGCAAATCAGGTAAAATCGATTTATCTCAGAAACAGAAGTAAGTAGGTATAGGGACATGTTAAAGAACATACATTATTTTTTATTGTAAAATTCAAAAAATTGAAAAAAAATACAAGGTGATCTATTTAAAATATCCCAACTTTGATATGGTACGTGTTTCTAAAGCACCTTGTACAATCCAAAATATTTTTAAAATGTGGTTTTGAATAATCGTAACATATGTACGCCTTAAAATTTTTAACATTGTTTGTAGTTTTAATGCTATATAATAATTCGTTGGTAGTGCCCCACCCTGTATAAAAAGTTTTCCTTATTTTCTCAATTATGCTTAATAAAGTACAGTAACTTTCTTAATCAAAAATCGTTTATCGTTATAAAATTGCTCGTCTATTTGGTAGGTAAACCACTCTCAAATCACCTGTCAAACCGGACTTTCGGCTTTTCGGTTTTTTCCCAATTTTTCGATATTTGTCCCAGCAAGAGGTACTTTTCTTTGTACCTATCGATTTGTTGTGGTTTGTAAAACATCTTTACTAACACGGTTTTTTGACCAGTCATCGTTTTAGCCCATATCATAATTATAGGGGTTTTTTCGTAAGAACCCATGTTAACGTGCCAATCTTTAACGAACCATAATTTAAAAAGAAGTCCGGCAAGGATCAAATTTTTTGTTCAGGACTCTTTAAGCTTTAAAACTCAAAAATATTTTTGGAAAACATATTTATATTTTTATTCTGTAGCTAATGATGTTTATTTCAATTTTGGGTCTTCCTTCTTATCTTTCTCCGCTTCATATCTATCTTTGTCTCTTAACTTTTTCTATAAAATTTTTTTTTTAATTTAGGCTGACCTTGTAATAGGATTATAAAATGATTCAATTAAATAAGAACGACTGCTGACTTAAACTTTAACTCACAAATGTTCGAAACTGTTGCATTTGATAAGGAAATTATGTATTACTTTAATTGTCCGTTAATCACCTTACTATCTCCGTATGATAATGTCGAAATTTGTCATTTTGAAGGACGACTACTATATCTAAATGAAATTGTCTTTAATGATAAAATTTTTTTTGACTCGTAGTTTCATAAAATTTAACAACACACTTACATGAGATGTAATGTCAAAAGACGGGGCATCCATCAGATCAACTTTTTTTTGTATTTGGTTGATAAATAATAAATTGTATGTAGTATAAGACTTCACAAAGCACACAAAGTAAGAACAAATTTTCAGTTATTTTAACTTCCCACAACAAAGATTTTCGAATGAACTAGAGAGCTCAGTTGGACGATAACATAAAGACTAGGACAAAGTTCATGACAACCATATACCACTCAAAGACAAACGTATAATAAAGCTTGCTAGTGTTCACTCAAGCAATTTCAAGCATTAATTGCAAAACAATTTGTATAATTTGGTTTCTACATGTCTTGTGTCTATATATGTACTCCTAAAACTAATTGAAATTTTATCTTTACATAAAACCTCCATTTATACTACTAATTTAATTATTAATACCTAAATATGGGAATAAGCAGCAATTGCACAAGCAATCAAACCCAAAATTAACTTAACATATTTAAAAACAAGAGCTTCTCAAATAAAGCAAACTATAAAATCTATGTTTATTGTCAAAAATTGAAGCTAAACAAAAATCTTAGAAACGGTTTATTCAACATTAAATCAACAGTTATTGTAATTAATCTATTGTCGGTGAGTATTGATGACGGGATGGTTATAAACCCACTTCCGGTTTAAAGCGACTTTTCAATAAATAACGCATGTTATCTGAGATTATTTTTGAAAAAGTACTCACAGTTAAATGTAGGAAACGACGCCTTAAAATCGAAAGGTTTCAAACACAGACATACAGTGCGAGTTTCTAACTTGGAATAAATTCAGTAAAAAAAGACAGTTTTTTTCGGAAATATGCTCAGACACGTCGATTAGTATTTTAAATTGCGCTTTTTTTCATGTAGAAAAATTTTATACAGTGTGTCCCAAAATTGAGATATGACGTCACCGACTTTTTTTTAATAGTAGCCCTAATTTTTTATGGCTATTCTTAAAGTGTACATCGAGTTACACATGCGTACATTGCAGTTTCCGATTAATATTAAACATAATAACGAAAATAAAAATTGATTAACTCAATAATTTTACTCAATAAATGTAAAATGTTGTCCATGTAAAACCACCGGAAATGAAACTCGTTTTGAACATTTCTAATTACTTCAGCGGAAATTAGCCTACACTCCTGTCTTATTCGTTCTTTCAACTCCTCAATATTTTCCGGTTTGGTCCTAAAAACTTTGCCTTTCAAGTACCCCCATAAGAAATAGTCCATAAGTGTTAAATCAGGAGACCTGGGTGGCCATTCAAGGGCCCTCTTCTACCAATCCATCTGCCTGGAAATGCATCATCCAGATACTCACGGACAGCTCTAGCAAAATGAGGAGTCTTGCTGAAACCAGATGTTTCTATTCGGGACATCAGCTTCAACCGGATCAGGGAATTGAGTAGCCAAAGTCGGAACTAGTTCTTCTTCCAAGAATTCTAAATATCTTGCTCCATTGAGATTTTCTTGGAAGAAAAATGGTCCTATTACTCGATCACCAATAATCCCTGCCCAAACATTGACTTTTTCTGGATGTTGAGTATGGCCTTCCCTCATCCAGTGTGGATTATTGTCTGCCCAATAACGACAATTTTGACGATTTACCTCCCATTTAACATAAACGTTGATTCGTCAGAAAACAGGACGTTTTCTATGTTTAGAACATTTCTGTCTAGTAGGTCCATCATTTGTTCGCAAAACTGGAGTCTTCTATCCGAATCATCTTCGGTGAGTTCCTGAAGGATTGTCAATTTATATGGATGACATTTTTGCGCTTTAAGAGTTTTTACCACTGAAGACTGGCTAATTTCGAGTTCCCTAGCTATCTGCCTAGTGGAGACATGAGGATTTTCTTGAACAGAGAGAAGTACATTAATTTTTTCCTCTTCATTTAGCGCACTCTGACGATGATTATTTGTTTTTCTTAAATGCCCGTTTTCCCTAAACTGTTTTTCAATCTTGCTTACGGTACTTTGCGATATGGGTGGTAAATCAGGATACTTCTCTCTGAATAAATGAATAACTTCAATTTGTGTTCTAGTCCTATCTCCGTAGCCAATCATCATTAAAATTTCAATTTTGTGGGTTTCAGTTAAGTACGGCATTTTCGTGTATTTTTCAAAAAACGGTGTTTCTCACAAAACCACAAACTAATAGGGTTCTCGCTCAACAACTCGAATACGATGCAGCTCTTCTTACTTGTTTTATTAACTTACTTGTTATCTTGTTTTTATAACATTTTGATAAGACGTCAACCCGATTTGACAAACAACGAATACCTTTTGACGTGCCATTTTTAAATTTCATTTTTCGAATTAGTTAATGTTTTTGTTAAATATCTTTTAAATGACAAGGGATAAAAACTTGAAATTAGGTACGCATGTGTAACTCGATGTACACTTTAAGAATAGCCATAAAAAAATTAGGGCTACCATTAAAAAAAAAAGTCGGTGACGTCATATCTCAAATTTGGGACACACTGTATAAAATTTTTCTACATGAAAAAAAGCGCAATTTAAAATACTAATCGACGTGTCTGAGCATATTTCCGAAAAAAAAACTGTCTTTTGTTTACTGAATTTATTCCAAGTTAGAAACTCGCACTGTACATATAAATGTGTGTCAATTTCCATCGAAGCATATTCGGTCATTTTAAGCATTTTAATGAAGAAACGTTCAAGGAAGTTCTGGACTTCTAAGTTCTACAATAGTTCAATGTTACATACACGAGTAAAGTTTATTTAACAGTGTTTCCAAAATTAATTTTATACGTAAATAAGTTATCTAAGTACTATAAATATAAACTAGAGACGGTTTGTTGAAAGTCGAATTAAATTCGATTTTAATTAAATAGTTAATTCGGCATTCCATTGGTCAAAAACTTTTAATATAAACAATTAACTGTCGAATTAACTAGTTCATTGTATTCAAATTGAATTCGACTTTCTCCAAACCGACTGCTAGACATTTTTATAAAATTTTCCAGTAAACGAAAATCAAATTTTAAATAATTGAAAAATATGAACTATAAATTGTTTTTTTGCTCAAAGGGTTTATTTTTATTAAATATAAAATAATTTAAAAAAAACAAGGAAATCGAGCCCCACGATGGGTTTAAATTTGTTCCTTGTCAGTTTGGTTTTTATTTTTATTTATTTATTTCAGTATTTATTTGGGGTGGTGTTTGTTGTGGGCTATAAAATTTTTTTATTCTTGAATACCAACACTTCACTAATAACAATAACGGTTGAAATGATTAATAAAACAGGACTTGCTTGTGTGAAGGTATAATTGCTACTTCTGGTCTCTCCAAGAAAAAGAACGCATCCCTTAAATGCGGACATGCGCATACAGTTATGCCTTAACGAAAGAATTAACAGGCCTAAACACTATTCAACAGGAAAAACCAAATTAGTTCTACAATACAAAAATAAAAAAAAGCAAATTAAGTCAATTATTAACATAATAATTCTGAATTATTCATTACACATAATATTGTCGCTGAAACATTTTAGTGATATAGAATAGCTAATTTAAAAACTACAACTTTAGCCATACAAATATGGTTCATCTGTACGTAATTAAATATTCTGCAATTACAAATAAAAATTATTGTAAAATGTTATAAAAAGCGTACATAATTAAAACTTATTAAAATGTTTGTCTCTTAACATAACATTCTTCTTCTTATACAGGCTGTTTAATTAAGCTTGGTACGCGACCATATCTCAAAAACTATTGGGTATAGAAACCATCGATATTTTCGGGGACTGACACAGTTATTGACCTTCCCGATCGGTCATCATCGTCAATGGAAAATTTACCTCTTTTGAAGCTTGCATTCCAATTTTTGACGGTCGCGTACGAAGGATATTTGATCACCACAAGGGTATTGAGCATATCTTTCGTAAATCTGCTTACCTCTTAACCTGTTTTTAAATACAGGTACTTGATGATGGCTCGATACTCCAATTTTTCGATTTTTACAATTTCAGTGGACATTTTTTTTTATTTTATTTATTGCCTGACTCTCGTTTACTTTTTTTGACGTCAAATTTTTGTACACTGAACACTTCTAATAAGTTATCGTTCGTTGCTATGGTAACCCTAATATTTTGTTTATGCAAGGAACTGGTCTAGGCTAACTAGATATCAATACATCCTCGTACGTAGAACTTCCAAGATTCATTTTAGGAAATTTTGGTCATACCTTTTTTGATTGTATAAAAGACCAAAAAGAGTTTGAGTTTGTGCTAAGAGTATTTAGAGGCGGTTGATATATGCTTTGTAATGATTCTGCAATTTGTTTTTTTTAATTAGGGCTCGAAGACGACTAAATTACATTATAGTAAATAACAGAATTTGTTATTTTTATATTTTTGTGAAGTTTGGAGTTATTAGTTTGATGTATTTTTAATTATGCTTAATGTGAACCATGGCGGATAAGAACTATTTCTCTTAGGTGTATAATAGGGAACACTATCTCGAAGAACCGAGTTAAGAATAGAATAAAATTCATGGCATGCGTCATTGATATCTTTCTCAGATCGTATAAAGAATTCTAGTTAATGGTTAACATGTTATTATACAGTTTGGATAAAGTTTGCTTTTTTAAAATTATAAACTTTATTAGTATTCATAGACCCGAAATTGTTATTATCAGGTTTAAAAGGTGTAGTAGAATATCTCTAATGGGGGATAATGTGTATCAACCGGTACTAAATCAGTAGTATTGCTCTTACAAATATTAATATCTATATTACTAATAATTAAATCTAACAACCTCTTATTAACATTGAAAATATTGTTCATTTGTTTGACAATTAATAAATTCTAGAAAATTGTTTAGATTATTACATTTATTGTCACTATGATCTTTTTTTTTGTAATAATGTTTGTGACGTTATTTTCCTCACTTACGGCGGTAAACGGTCATCTGGCTCCTTCATTGTGCGTAACACTTGTAGCTATCATGCAAAGCATGCGTCATCAACGCAAAACAACAGTACTGCCAAACATAGAAACCAAAATATACCTACATTGCGAATAATAATTGACTTTTTTTCGTATGTTCTAAGTTTTGACGACAGGTTCTAATAAGGAGGTTTGAGGCCAGACAACAGAATATTGAGAATTGTAAAAAAGGCCAAACACCAGGAAATATAAATTTTCAAAATATCAAATTTTTTTGTATTACTTTATAATTTTTAGATAAAGTACTCTTATCTGTACTAAGATAGCTGCAGAGTTGGTTCTTTTTCTCAAGGCGATGTTTTGGAGAGGTATTCTGAAGTCTTTAATACCAATTAAATGGTAAAGACAAAAACGCAAATAAGTAATTGAAAGTTGTATAAAAATGAGGGTTTATCATGTTTCAAGTAGTTCAATTTAGTAAATAATACATTTTTTTTGTTAAATGAGACGTAACGTTCCGCTTTCTTTAATTATTTAATTTAATTTTTTTCAGTAAATATCTAATTCCAGATTAGTTTACAATAATTTTGTAATCATTAGTAGTGGTGTACATATATTGTTGTTTTTGTCTATATTATGTTCTTAATGTTATATTATCATCACGTTAGAAAGAAAATAATATAAAAAGAAAGAGGGCTCAGAGAACAAAAACCTTGTGGAACGCCATTAAGCATTATAGTAGAGCGTGAGATATGATTATTCCTAAATATAGGTCCTTTGGTACTATGCTTAGATAATTTCTGGTAAAGTCAAGTTTAATGGCATACTAATTCCTTAATCATTTCACTTAGTAATTATTGCTTGATTGTGTTTCGTATATTGTAATATTCGGAACAATAAGCTGGGAGTTTTCGCTTTATAGCATTTTCTATTATTTTGCACAAAATTTGGAGTAGGGGATATGGGACGAACTATTTCTGCCATTATTTATTTTCTCTTTCTAGATACACTCTTTTCGATATGTTGATAATGAAGAAAACGTTTTGGATAAAATTGATTAATTAAATATAGATTATAAACTTTTTTTTTTCATTTGATGATTCATTCTATTAGAATTAATTTTACTTTTGTTGTGTTTTATTAATATTCTGTAGGTTCCCGTTACATAAATTCAGTTTTTTTACTATTTGTAAGATTGTTTTTTTTTACATTTGATTTAAGTTTAGTTAATCGCATAATTAATAGGTAATAATATAATAATAATTAAGAAACTGTATTTTTAACAACAGCTTTCCTTTTGGAAAGTGTAATTTCTTTTCTGTATCCAAGAAATTATCTTGCAGGTAAGAGGGTAACAACTCAAGTAAGGTTCTTTCTTAATAAAGTAGTGTAATGATTATACAGATTAAATAATTGGGGATAATTTCTATATCTAACTGGTTTTGCTACTGCCACACTCCTGCCAAAACGAAAACAAGTTCATATTGTAGAAATATTTTAATTCACTTGCGATTTGAAGTGGTACTTTAATCTTCGAAAGGGGGGACCTTAAGTTGGAATCTTTTTAATCCCTGAAGTGCATAAATTATATCATGATTATTGTTACAATCTCGAATCAGGAATAAGTATTCGATTAGTTTTGTTTTTAGCAACTAATCACTTTATGTAGGATTCTACAACTATCGACATAAAAGTCTCGGAAGGCATTTTTATTTGAACCAATACAGAGTTTATCAGTTACTTAATGCTTCAACGTTTAACGTCTCTTGTCTTGAAAGTGTTGGGAAAAAAATTTTATTACTAAAATGGCTATGAGAAAATTCTAAAAATTATTTTCAAGTTCCGAATTTTACCGCAAGGCGGCGTAATTGACAGGGCGACGCATAAAATTCAAGATTTCTCTGAAAATTTTCATATGACGCTATGACTTTAATAACATCATTAAAAAGCTTCAATAATTTTATATAAGTTTTGTTTGAGGGTCATTGGCGTACCGGCCTTAATAAGACAAGGAGAAGCCCTACAATGTCTAATAATTTAAATAACTGTATTTTCTAAATGACTTAGCTAATTACAGCAAACTCAGGCTTGTTTGTAAGAAAAATGTCAGTGTTTTTAAATACCGTATTCATCGGCACTCGACAGTTTCAAATAAAATGCTAGGGGGTGCAGTTTGCAATAACAGTTTTTTTAATTTTACCACGAAAAGTTCAAATCATACAGTATAATTTTGATGTCATAATCGGAAAATAGATTAAATTTGCTAGAGAAAACGCGAAAACCGCAGTTTGCTATAATCAGATAAGTCATTTAAATTATTAGACATTCAGGAGCTACATCTTGTCTTATTAAGATCGGTACACCAAGGAGCCTCAGACAAACTTATGCAAAATTATTCAAGTTTTGTAATGATTCATACGAAAATTTTTGGAGAAATCTAGAATTTTATGCCGCGCACTGCCAATTGCGCTTCCATGCGGTGAAATTCGAAACTTTAAAATAATTTCCAGAATTTTCTCATAGCCGTTTTAGTAATAAATTTTTTTTCCGAATTTCTATACCCTATAATCTTCGAGATATGGCCGCGTACCAAGCCTAATGAAACACAGCGTGTATATACAAGTGTGTCTACGTAGAATCATACGGAAAACTTTTTTATTATTATTATTATTATTATTATTATTATTACTATTATTATTATTATGATTATTATAATTGTATGGTTATAAACTTAAAATGCCATCATCAGAAATTAATTTTTTTAAGCCGTATACGAGATTTATCAAAAAATATAAATTTTGCTCAAAAGTAAAGTACCATTATTTTTTACAATACAGAAGATTGTTATAAATAAAAGTTGTTTTGAATTAAAAGTTATATTCAAATATTAAATTACAGCCATTTAGCATAAAAATTGAGGTTTGGTGATTATTTACTAATCATTCCGTATTACTTATTCTGGTTTGATACATTTAACTTAATCTAAGATGCACTGAGTGAAATATTTGGCAATGAATGTCAGAGTGACATGGGCAATAATAAAAATAATTAAGAAACAATAAATTGTTTACAAAAAGACAGTGGTTATGTCAAAGTTTTAGTAGATTTACTTAAAATCTAATTATGTTTGATGTTGTATAAATATACTGGGTGTCTAAACAGGAATGGTGTAGAGCACAGTATTACCATAGATTCCAAAACCAATCCAATGAATTATTTTAATTTTTGTAATTCTAACGTCTGGGGTAAGTTTGAATTTTTCACGAGTTGCGTTAATTACCTTCCCAATAACGAATTCGTCATGCCGTTTTAGTACAGCAACAAAAAACTTATTAGAAGGATAAAACAGTCATTTGCCTAAACCAAGACTTATCCGGAAAATTATAATTAGGAGAGGAAACTTAATCGAAGAATTCAAATGTGCATAGCTGTTAGTAGGGGGCACGTTGATAATCTTGTTAATCAATTTCATTGGGTAAAAGTTGAGTTTGTTAATCTATTGTAAAATAAGTTTCCCCTTGTTGTTTAGACATATCAAGTTAATTTTAAGTAGAAAAACATCAAAAACATAACCCAGTAAGGTTTACAACTTTAAAGCGCAATATTTTGAAAATCTTGGAGTTGGTCAAGAAACACTTCTACAAAGTTTGTACCATTCCTGGTTGGACACCTTGTATAATGTTTGTTTATAAATATGTAACATGAAATTTATGCGTTACAAAAATTAAAAAGGAATGAATAGCGAATTTCTCAATGAGTTTTTCAAATGACTTTTCGGCTAGCACGTATTCGCGGCAGGGTCGTGGATTAGAAACAGTTAGATTAAGTCGTTTGAATAATTTTTAAATCTAATTAAACACAAACTCAAAATTTATTTCGTCTTCTTCTATTTGTCGTAACCAGATACGCAAGATATCTATCACATTTAATCAGTAACCTGGTAGTGACTAATTGGTAGACACACTCATTTAAACAACGAAATCGACTACGGTACGATATAAATTTTATTGCGACTAGAACATATTATTACAATTAAATACAGTAACAAATAGTTAATCTACAGTAACCGAAGGCGTTTAGTGCTTCTTGCGCGTACAGATAAGACGGTCGCAAATACAAAGCGTGCTTATAAAGCGCGCGCTAAACATTTAGCGTATTCGGAGTAAGAACTTCACCGGAGTACAGAGGTTGATAATAATTTACAGTACCTTAGGAGTTCAACTAGCAGTTGCCAACACGCCGTAGCAAATTAAAGAGAACACGCCAGTGGATTGATAATCTGCCACGCATCTATTATGTACTTTATACTGCTAGTAGCTTAAAGAACGGACCTTCTGCGTCGGCCGTATTCGACGTAGTGGAAAGAATCAGCAGACCCGTCCGTAATAATAGTAACTCGTGCTTTACGTTAGAAGACCAGTACTTACAAAAAAGTACACCCGTATTTAGCTGATAAAGATATCCGTGCTTAGTTCTAAAATAAAGTAAAAACAAAGATGTCAGTAACCACGTTGTATTAGGGGTGAAGGATTTTTAACTTACGTTGAACGTGTAGGAAAAGAAAAATGCTTGTCAATCCATCCTTATCATATCAGAAAATGGCACGCGAAATTACGACAATCTGGAATAAATACTTGTTTATTGCTGATGCCTAAGAAAACGATGGATTAGATTACCTAAATGAAGTCAAATGACGGCGTACACACCACCGATCACCATCACAATAGCCACGGAAATGCGCTTAGTACGCTTTTTCCCAAATCAAATCAACAAAGCTCGTAACAGAAATTGTCAAAAGTAACAACGTCCAGAAAAAGTTAAAATTTGAAAACTAAGACATCGACAAATTTTGTACAATTTGTAACTTCATATTTGTATATCAATTTTAATTCAAAACAACTTTTTATTATAACACTATTCTGTATTGAAAAAAAATAATGGTTCTTTACTTTTTGAGCAAAATTCACATTTTCTGGACTCCATGCAAAACATATATTTTTTATTTAAGAATAAACTTTTAATTTTTAAAAACCGATAATAGACAAATTTTCCATGTGGTTCCAACTGAAGTAAACACACTGTATTACTACAGAGCAAATGTACTGGTTGGGCAACTTAACACGGTCACCGGCCATATCTCAGAAACGAATCGTACCACAATGTTCGGAAAAAAGTTTTATTAGGTAAATAGCCATGAAAAGTAGTTGGAAAATATTTTTGAGCTCCTAAGAATACCACCAGGGGGCGTGCGGTCATGCTTAAATAGAAAGTTGGGATTTTGTTAGTAATCGTTTTAATTAAGGGGTATTTGAAATATATGTGAAATAATCCGCCAATATTTTTAAAGGTTTTTTATTTAAAAGGTTTATTGTAATTTAAGAAAATAAAGTGGTAGGGAAACGTCAAAATATATTTTTTTAAATGTCAATTTCTTCGAATTTAACAAATTTGATCTCGTTAGAAAGCATTTTCCTTTGTCTATCCATAGTATTTGATATAGTTTATATTTAAACAATAGTGAAACTTCTATAGCGCACTATCTGAAATATAAACAAATATCGTGGTTTTACTTTAAAAATTAAATGGAATGGTATGTTTTTTACACAGTTAATTATAGGATTAAGAGCTTAAGATTTTATTAAAAACTGCTTTTTTTAACAGAAGTTATAAGGAAATAAAGTTGTAAATATAAATTTTCTACTCCTGGCGACGAAATGTGCAAAGTAGCCTCAAAAACATTGTCATTGTGCTATTCGACTAGAACGGCAGTTGGTTAAAGACAATAGCAACAATGAAAAGTTAAATATTTTGACATTATGCTGATTCTGTATTTTACCATTTCCGCAGGTGATTTGTTTTTGAGACTACTCTGCACATTTCGCCGCCATGAATAGAAAGTTTATCCTTTGAACTTTATTTCCTTATAATTGCTGTTAGGCAAAAGATATCTAGTTGTGGTTCTTATGCTCTTAATCCTTTAATTAACTGCGTAAAGAAAAACATACCATTCAATTTAATTTTTGAGAAAAAAATCAAAATTTTTGTTTATATTTCAGATAATGCGCTATAGAAGTTTCACTATTGTTTAAATACAAACTATATCAAATGATAGACAAAGGAAAATGCTTTCTAACAAGACCATGTTTTTTAAATTTTGTTAAAAACAACAGAAAAAATTGACATTTAAAAAATATATATTTTGACGTCTCCCTACTTTATTTTGTAAATTACAACAGAACTTTTTAAATAAACAAGTTTTGATGATTATATATATAGTTTAAATACCCTTTAATTAAGGCGATTGCTAACAAAATCCCAACTTTCAATTTAAGCATGACAGGTATGCCCCTGGAGGTAATTTTTAATAAAACTTTTTCCTTAACCCTGTGGTACGATTGGTTCCTGACATATAACCTGCGGCCGTTCTTAGTTGTCCAACCGGTACATACAAACAGTGACATATTAAGGTGCGTCCAGACTACTCGTACTCGTGCTTGTTTGGTTCGTGTCCAGACGGACTTTAGTTGCTTGCGGGCTTTCGACTTGAGAGGATCCGTAGGACAGGTTTGTAATTTTTCAAATTGATCGTGACAAAGTTATAGTTGCTAGTGCAAGCTACCTATTGATACATTTATTATCAAAAAAAAAGAAACTCAAGAAACGTCCTCAAAAACGTAGATGGTGGATATCGTCGATTTTTCGGAGTCGCGATCTCTATAACGGAACAAAGCTTTTGGGGGAGCTACATTTCAAGACATTTTGCCGTATGTCCCCTTCAGATTTTGACACTATACTGAATTTGGTGAGTCCGAAAATTGCAAAGAAAGACACCACATTTCAAAAAGCAATCCCCATTGCAGAGAGGCTAGCAATCACTCTAAGGTACCTAGCATCTGGGAATTCCTTTATGAACTTAAGTTTTTTATTAAAAGTTTCTAAGCAGACAATATCGACTATTGTTCCAGAAGTATGCGCAGCTATAATTAAAGGTTTAAAGGAGTATGTCAAGGTAAGATCGTTATTTATTTTATGCATGTTCATTTATATAGTGATAATCAAATTATGTAAAACATAGTACGACATAAAGAAATTTTTAATGCTATTGAAAATCACCAGCAGATTAAGTAATTGGCTGCTAGGATTATTGGTTGACGGTAGCACTCCTTGGGTGTCAAGCTCTAGGTAGTGTGATTGTGAGCTTTGGCTCAAAGATTGAGATTGCAAAATATTTTCTTGTGGGTTTGCAACCGATGACCCACTTGTAGATGGCACAGGGACATAGGATGTTCGGTAGCTGTTGTCACTAGCTCTTAATCTTGGTCTCGAATAATCAAGTCGTGAGAATGGATAAAAGAGTTGTGCTTGTGGCACAAAACGGGAAGTATATGAGCCACTTTTAGCTTTGAAAATTCTTTTTTGACATAGGCACAAGTTTGTTTGTCCATAGATCGGAGGACGTTTGCTATATACTCTCCATAGGCGTCATATTCGTTCTTCTTCGTGTTGAGCACAGTTTGAAGAGCAGTGTACGCTTGTCCTATTCTGGGATCTTTACCCCCAGCACGTTTCGGCACATTTTTTGGACTTTAGAGAAACTTTTTAATTTTTGTTGGAGGGGTTGTTGGCATGTTATCCTCCGTCTGAGCGTCATTATTAGATACCTTTTGGCTGTTGACAACTTGTGAGGTACCTCCATCAGTATACCTACTTTATTCATTTTGTGACTCAGTCTCTTCTAAGCCTACCTGCAAAATGAAAAAAGTAATAGGTCGTTTTAAAACTTTTGTTACCTACTGATTTAAGTACAACTTTATACATGAATTCTAGTAATACTAATAATAAATAATAATGAGAATCATAGTAATAATGTGCTAAGTGTACCTAGTTATTTCACTGTTTATATAGTATGTAAAGTATATTTTCATTTTTATTCTAGTTACCGCAGACACAGCATGAGTGGTTGAAGGTAGCCGACAAATACTAGAGAAAATGAAATTTTCCTCATTGTGTTGGCGCAATAGACGGGAGACACTGTGCTGTACAATGCTTTATAAATACTGGAAGTGACTACTTTAATTATAAATCATTCTTCAACATTGTTCTTTTTGCCTTAGTAGATGCAGATTACTGTTTTCTCTACACTGATGTGGGCCGTCAAGGTCGCATATTAGATGGCGGTGTCTTTCGAAACACGACTTTTTTTCAAAAGATGGAGAATGATGCTGTAAATTTTCCTAGTGCGTGCAATCTTTCAGGTAGAGTAATAAAACTTCCCTACGTCATCGTCGCGGACGACGCATTTCCTCTTAATACTCACATAATGAAGCCATATTCTGGACAACATACGAAAGGTTCAACTAAGCATATTTTCAACTACAGATTATCAAGGGCGCGGCGTATAGTGGAGAATGCATTTGGAATAGTTTCTTCTGTATTTCCAGTGTTAAGAAAGCCCATGCTACTAAAGCCATTGAAAGCCCACATAATTGTCATGGCTTGTGTACATCTTCATAACTACTTCTATTTCCAGGTAAATCAACTCTCCTCAATAGATATTTGACAATGAAGAAAATGGACAGATTATCTCTGGATCATGGAGAAGCGAGGATACGACTTCTACATCGTTTATACCATTAACAAACATTCCACGACGGTCAACCCAGGCTGCTCACGACAGGAATGAATTAGCGGAACTTTCGTGGCAAGATAACTACCAATAATAATAGTAATGTAGATTAACATACTATGTTATCAGTTCTTTATTAAAATATGCTAATCAACTACTCAATTAAAATAAATAATGGGTTATTAATAATTATTAATGTCTTTTCACTTACCTCTGTATTGATTGCCGATTTTGGTTTATACTTGGGTGCAAAAATTCAAAGGCTTTGAATGCAAACCACAGAGGAGTTGAGTCGGCATCATCAGCTCCTGATTCAGTTTTTCTGGGAGTTGCAAGCTTCTGACGCACTTTTCGGTATGTTGCAAGCAAGCTGGTAATTTTTTTCTTCAATTCTGACATGCTAATCTCTAGTTCTTCATAAATGGCTAGCCAGCTTTATATTTTTTAGGCGTTACTTTATAAAATTTGTGGCTGGGATCCCACAAAATAGGGTAGTGTTTATATACAGTGCTTCTCAAAAGTCCCTCCCCCTCATATTTTGGAGCGATTATACTTAAACAAATGAATTTTGGAAACTAAATATTAAAGATTGTAAAATTCCCTACTAGTAATGATAGATGACGAAATCGTCAAAGATGACGTCACAAGGCCATTGTGACCCATAATTTTAAAGCCAGTTGCCAAAACTGCCATAAACCCAAACAAAATTAGTATCATTGAATAGGTTTTTTTGATACCTTTTGAAAGAGGTCTTGCTTGCCATAGGGTTCCATTTAAAATTATTGGTCACAATGGCCTTGTGACATAATCTTTGACGATTTTGACATCTATCATCACTAGTATGGAAGTTTACAACCTTTAATATTCATTTTCCAAATTTCACTTGTTTATGTATAATCGCACCAAAGATAAGAGGGAGGAGGGGACTTTTGAGAAGCACTGTATATTTATGAATTTCAAACTGAGATCATTAGTCCACTCCATCATTGACAAGCATGAACTCTCAACTGATTCAATCAGTATCCGTCCACATAGCTTGCGTTTACTTGTCGCGAGTTCATGGCTCACGCTGCTCGCATGGCTTGTCTCGTGACTTGCCCTCACGTCCACACTACTCAGAAGTCCTGCAAGTATCGCAAGCACGAGCACGAGTATAAGTAGTCTGGACGCACCTTTAAATGACCCTCTTTAAAGCAACCAACAATATATCAATATTGTTTGTTGTGTTTTTTTATACGTCGGTACTTGAAGTTTAAGTTTATTCAATCATAATTAATGTAATCTTTCATGTGACGTTTTGCGTTATCGCTTATACCGGTTTCAAGGTAAGTTTGTTTGAAACGTGTAATTAAAAAAATTACTAATTTAAAATATTTAAATAATGGTCAACATATTTATTTACTTTGGAGCGTAATTAACTGCCTAGATGGTCGTTTGAAAAAGTTTTCAAGAGCGTATTTTTTTTCAGATCTTATTTAATTTTTTTATTGTCAATGTATAAATCCAAATAAGGTTTTTGCGATTTTGAAAGGTAATATTGCTAGTAGGTACTCTACAGAAAATTGATGATAAAGTAAAGTTCACCTTTTTTATAAATTGTTATTGATACTTGCCTTTTCTTAAATCCCTAAAATCTAAGTTGGGTTTTTCCATGATAATAATCTAAAACCACATAAGAAATAAGTGAAATGTAATTTTCTCTGACAGCCACGTGCTTTTCATCGTGGTCACCGCAGCGTGTCCACTTTAAAAAATAATTGTTTGAATAAACTAATGCTTTTCTCGATTATTTCTTTTTGTCACCAAGTATCAATTTTAACATAATGCTGATTTCAACATTATTTACGTTTACTTTAATGATAACATTCTATAATATTCTACTAATCACATAATGAGATATTCCTTTTCTGATAGCAATTGTGATTTAAACTCAACATTTGCTACTATAAAATGTAATGAAAAAAAATACGAAAATGATTATTGTATTGTTGATTGCTTTTACAGGGTCATTTAATATGTCACTGTTTGTACTTTATATTAAAAATAAGGTTTTGTAATGAGTACGTTAAAATTTATATTTATATTTTCTTATTTCAGGTACTATAAAGCGCATGTATTTCGTATCATATTTTAATGTCATAAATTATCTTAATGAATAATGAAACTACCAAAACTCACGCTTGCATAATAAGGTTATGATATATTCTGTTTAACCCGCCATCAACGTCTGTTTTAAAATTCACTGTATTTTTGTTTTGTTTAATTTTTATACATTCACCAATTAATCTTTTTTAAATTTGGTTTTGTTTTTAATTGTCATTGAATGTTTTTTTTTATTTAATTCTGTGTTTTAGGTATTGTTTTGTTTGTCCAACGTATACACCTTTCAATTTTCGCAATATAGTTCATATATTAATTTTAAGTTATTTTCTAGAATCCTTTAATTTGAAATTGATTATTTTCTCTAGTGTATTATTATTTTTAAATTTACTTGTAATGTTGTTTTTAAGTAATATTATCTTTAATTTTGTTGTGTTGACGATATTTTTATCATAGCAAGTTTTTTTTAGTTATGCTGTGAACATAGTTAATAGGTTAATTTGTTGTTTTTAGAAACATTTGTTTAATTATATTTATATGTGTATTGTGAAATTTACTTTGTGCAAGTTCAATTCCTTTGACTACCATTTTTATTAATGCATTCTTTTTGTCATTATTAGTGGTATTTAAATTATAATTCAGATATCTGATATCTGCTTCTATATTTCAAAATAATTTTAAAATTAAAAGTATCTTCTGCAATAATATTATGTCTAAAATCTAATTATATGGTTTCCTTGATATCGTGTTTACATACGGACGGACGGCCGATCGGCAACTAGACAAAAATTTTGTTTGCTTTATTATTTATTAAGGTACTAATTCTAATTTGTCGGAACAAGTAAAAAAAAAGTGAAAATCTTCGGTTTGAAACCGTCACATAACTTCTCATCTTATTTGTAATATCTCGTAGTATATAGTAATAAATAAATTCTCAATTTCAATTAACGTAAAAAATTTAAGTTACTAATTAAATATGAAGGACAATGAGTAGATTAATTTAGACATAAAGCCAACACGCGATTGTTATTAATTAATTTGTGATTAATAAATGAGTGCAAAAAAACCTTTCATTTTTAGTTTTTTTGTTTCTGACTAAATACTAATAAACGCATGTTAACGAAGTAAAAAAATGTTGTAGAGAATTAAAATACAAACAAAATGAAAACAAACACGACTCGATCTGATTTTTATTTTCCGAGAAAAACCAAAAAAAATTGCCAAAATTTGCTTCAACTGAAAAAATTGTATACAAAACACGTAGCATAAAGCCTATTAATGCACTCTTTGTTTGGAACTTGGATTTGTGCTGTAACACATAGAGTTATCATACTCGATTTTAAATCTACTGTTAGTTTATAGATATCTGACAACTAACATTCATCAATAAATCGGTTAATGTTAAAATATCATTTTTTAAAATATCTCGAAAACTGTTTGAATTAGGGATAGGTAACCGTAATACCATCTGAAAGGTAATTAGGTCAGTTTTCAGCAAACTACAGAAATACATGACGTTCAACTTAAATTAAGCCAGTTATTTAAGTTTTAAATGGTTAGTGTTTTGCCGTAGTATTAAAAACACCCTATACATGAAAGTTGTACGTTCGTACTTATTTTAAAGTTATTGTATTTTTTGGAAAGTTGACAAATCACGTAATAACTATTATCAAAGAAACAGAAATAATGAAAGGTAAATATTTCCTCATATAAGTTTTCTGTAATTGATTTGTTCTTTGTTGAGGAGGGGTACCAAAAACCACTATGTCGTTTTTCAGGCAATGGTTTGTGCAGCAGAATGTGCACTTCTTCAGGTCTCTGTTTATTAAAAAGGAATGCATTTAATGGTAAGTTATATACGTATACATCATATCCTTAATATATTAATCTAATTATAGGTGATTGACTCGACTACTTACTTAAAACAGATAAATGGTCCGCCACTTGAATAAGTGTAAAAAGCACATGGATATTAAACAAAGACAAAATAAATTAACAACTAAATGTAATTAATGAAAAAACGACATAGTGGTTTTTTGGTGCCCCTCCTCAACGAAGAACAAATCAATTACAGAAAACAGAAATAAGTAGATATTGCAAAATGTTATATTATTTTTTATGATACCATTTATGAATAAAATAATATAGAAAGATCAATTTAAAATAAACCAACTTTTATGGTACATATTTCTGAAATGCTTTGCACAATCTAAAATATTTTTAAAATGCCTAAAGTTTTCTGACATTACTTGTCGTTTTGATACTATAGCATAGTCTGGGTAGTTGCCGCAGAGAGCTGACGTATAAAAAATGTGGCTACAAAAATGTAAGTTGAATTTAATTTGAATCTTGCAGTTGTCAATATTAAACCATTGTTGAAAAGAATTTGAATTATTTCAAAACAAATATTATGCCCTGTGGTGTTAAATAGATGTTTTTTGCCCCAAAATTTACAATTTTATTCATATTTTTTATTCTGATTAAAATACTTTTGGCAATGCCAATGTAAACGTTATCACAATTACAAGATATTTTATAAATTCTTGCATTTAGAAGTGGATATAATTTATTTTTAACTGAACGTAAAATTTATTGGTTTTTTGTGTGATTCATAATTTCTAAAATAGCTTCACTTAACTGAAGTTGATTTAATCTAATTGCATCTAATTATTTTTTGTTTTATAAGAAGACCTCTTCGTAGGTTCACATTTTGTAGAAATTACGTTATCATCAAATGAAAGCTTAATTTTTTCCAAGAAAGGAGCTTTTGTTGTAACACTAATAATAATAGATATAATTGCTAATAGTTTATCTTAATTACATTTTGATAGGTAATAACCAGTGTTTTTAAGGTTAAGCACAGAAGTAGGCGTTTAATTTTTGAATTGTGAACCTGCAATTGGATGTATTTAACAATCCAAATTTAAAGTGTCAACCAATACTTGTAATGTGGTAGCAGATTTAAAACCACAAAATTTCAACACTAACTTTGAAACCGAATTTAAAAACAAGCAACACCCATTACTTTTATTTTATGGGATAACCGATAACTTTTAACAAAAGGGTGTGTTTGAATAAAATTATTGCGTCCATACCTGTAAATACTAAGGGTATATTTCAGTTTATTATTTAACTTAGTAACTGTTAGTTGTTTTTTATCAATATTTAGAGAAACGCCGAGGAACACCGATCACGTGAGTAATACCGATCACGCAGTTTTGCATTTAAATAAGCTGCTAATATCCAAATACTGCGTCACAAATACTTCAAGGTTAACAGCAGTGTTCAGTCGAGTGCTAGATTTGAGATTGAGATTTGACCTAACCTTATTGTTTTAAAAACCTAACGCTTTTAAGGCTATTCTCTCAGGGAGCTATAAAGTTTATGTAAATTTATCTTTTGTATAAGCCCAAATTTTGACTCCTGCGCGACATAGATAATAATTTTCTGACAACACTACTTTTTTTTTTAATTTTTACTTAAAAATCAATGAGAAAAATTAACATTAAGTAAACAATAAATACTGAAAACTCTTGGAGAATTGTGAAATGAATGTACTCACGGGCGAATTTTTCTGAGCCCAACAGGCCAGACTTGGAAGCCGATTAATATTAATAGATAAATAATATATTGTTGAATTGTTGATGTAAATTTTTTTTGTACATGACGTGCATTTTAAACAGTTTTAGAAACAGAAAAAACAACAAATAGCTATTTATGTAACAAGATAATAAAAATAGTAAACCGCCTACTAGAAATCTGAAATTGTCCCGAGTGATAAAACAGTCTTAAGCCTGTGAATGTATGTTCAGGTAATACCAATCACCACGGTCGACCTTTTATATAAAAATGGCATTGTTTTATCTGCAATTAAAGTGAATATAAATATTACAATGTTAAAGGCTATAATTTTGACTTGAAATGATGAATCTTGCTTTATGCAAAACAATTGACTCTTTGATCTCACGTTTATTTAGCTCACTTTGTTGCTTGTAATTATTTTCTCAAGACCAGGTTGTTCTACTTTTATGTTTTATTTGTACAACATTTATTCGTTCATTCATTATCTTTATCCAATTACTTTCTACAATAATCTCCATGTTCTTGCACTAGCTACTCATTTTTTAATTTTAATCACCTTTAATTTGGATTCGATTTATTCCTAGCTAAAGCTTCTTTAAGCTTAACCTCATCACTAACTTCTTTTTTTGTCAACAACAACAGCAATTTCTTTAATTTACGTGTCTGTATAAGTAGTTGTTCCCCAAAAATTGGGCCTTCTTAGAGTAAATAAAGGAAGAAAGGAGTTATAAAAACACCAAGCTCTCTTTAGCCTCTTTGGCTAAAGAGAGCTTGGTTTTTATAACTCCTTTCTTCCTTTATTTACTCCTAAGAAGGCCCAATTAGTTTTTTGGGGAACAACACTTATAAGAATTTATTCTAAAAGGAGAACAACGAACAAAAATAAGTGTCTCGTATACTTTTTCATACTTCGCTAACATCTTTACTATTTCTTCTTGCTTATCCTTGTAGCTTTATTCGTACTTACATCGTAATCTTTTCAACCATATTATTCGCCTTTCAAAAATGTGTTATGGAGTTTTCCCACTGGATGTACTCAAGATTGCTTGTGAGTTTGCTGAAACCAATAAAATTAAACACAATTTTAATTCCCCAAAAACATTGCTGGCAAGAATTTGAATATGGCTTCTTCAGACGAAATTCTAAAATTATCCCTCGTAAACCAGAACAACATCATTATGGCATCAAGTTATTGCATTTAATGCATAAGAAGTCAATACTTTTTATTTAAATCTTGAGCACACTTTTGAAAATAATAAATTTCCCCAAATAGAATGTATAATGTTGACGAAACTGGGATCACCAATGTGCATACACCAGGCCACATATTAGCAACTAAATATAAATGCAATTTATACAGTATCCAAAAATGGTTGGGTGAATGAGGATTTATTCTTTCAGTGGATGAAACATTTCGCTGCTCACGTTAAATGTTCTGTGAATGCATGGTACTCATTGTACTTTAAAAGTTTTTGATGGTATTGTGATCATTACATTGCCTCCGAATACACCACACTGTTTGCAACCTCTCGACGTTTGTCCTTATGGACCGCTAAAGACTGCTTACAATCAAACATGAGGACATATCGTGAAACCTTAAAATTATCAGAAAATCAGACAAACCGATATTGCCAAACTATTCAATAAAGTCTACAACCGAACGGCAACTATAGAGAAGGGTTTGAGACACAGGTATTTATCCACTCAATCCGTTTACTATAAATGAAGAAGAATTAGCACCGGATCCAACATTTATCAAGGAAAAAATATCACAAAATGATAAAAAAACCGAGAAACAACCGACAACAAAATGTCCCAACAGAAAAAAACAGCATTATGATACCTTCAGTGATGACTCATGCAACCCTAACGCCGAATTCAGAAGAAGTAGACGGGGAAAATAAATGCAAAAGAAAACAAAGTAGCTTGGTCAAGATTAAAAAACTGAAAAAAAATTAGTCTCAGGAAATTTTCTGTGTAATATTGTGAGCTCATATACTTTTATTTTTTTTAAGTAATGTCACTAAAAAATAAATAGTTCTTATTAGTTTTGATTTTTTTTCAGCGTTTGAAATTCAAATACAAACTTTCTTTATTATACAATGTGAAATTTTTTTTATTATTATATATATATTATATTCCAGCGCGCTTCTCTACGCCCTGATTTTCAAAAAATTACATCTTCGAAAGTATGCGTCCAATAGCAATTTTTTTTTGTTGGAAAGGTACATCTTTTTGGCTACCTTTGCTCGATACATTTCGACCTCCTCAGAAACATGCAGACCCACTGTGCGACTAAAAACAGCTAAAAAGTGGTAAAACACACACATTTATTTTTATATACCGTGTGTTTCTGGCAAGACGCAACATAGGAATTTCACTATGGAAAAAAATTGAATTGATCCACTAAGGCTATGAAATTTTTGTATTGACGTATACGTTACAATTAATTGTTATTGTGTGTTCCTTCTTGTAATATTCTCTAATTTAATTTTTGAAAATGAGTGTGTATACAATCCCTGAGAAAGTTCAAATAGTTAAGTGGGTATACAGAAGTGAAAGCTATAGAAACACTTCTACTTTGTTTGCTGCACTTTTTCCGGTTTGGCAGAAAAACGGCAGTGTACACAAGCGTCCGAAGCAGGTTCAACAAAACTAAAACATAGACAACAATGAAGAAATTGATGTATTCGGTGCTGTGCTGTGTTAGTATTCGACAACTAAGTATCGACTGGTGGTGTAAATAGGTGTCGAGTTCATAAAATTTTAAAAAGCATAAACCGATGCTGACAAAAGGCAAGAATTTTGTGAAACATTAATGAAAATACGCAATAATGATATAAATTTTGTTAAGAATATTTGCTTCATCGATGAATGTTCGTTCATTCTTAATGTAGTTTGTGGTATCAGCATGATGGGTGTCCAGCACATAATGCGAATCAAATAAAACAACTTTTAAATAAAGCACTTCTTAGAACCTGGATTGAAAATTGAAGTTACTTGGCCACCAAGATCACCAGGCTTGTCTTCCGACGACTTCTTTTTATGACCTTACATATCTTCGAAGATTTATACAGAACTCACGACACAATTGAGTCTTTAAAAGAAGGGCACTGTTTAGCAGTAAATGGACAGCATTTTGAACAGTTGCTATAAACCATGTAATACTTATTAACTTTCACTTTTGTATATCCACAAACAAATCGGACCTTTTCAGGACCACTAACACATTTATAGAAACGAATTTTTAATACGCTGTAATTAAAACTTAAAACGACAATCACTTTTAATAAAAAACCGTATTTGAAATTACAACATTTCTTACAATTGTTCTTGGATGGTTTTAAAATAATAATCTTGTTATCTTGTTTGTTGACTCCTGGATTCTAGTAAAACCTGAAATGGATAATCAAACGAGAAATGGCAAATTTAATAATTTAAAGCACAAACCTTTACGCTCTTATTATTCATAACATTAAATACCTTAATCGGGCATTTTCTAAAAATTTTTATTAATCCCATAAGTTTAAAATAATTATTCAAGAAGGTAAAAATGTATAACATTGTCTAATTCTGGGTTATACGTTGGTGATTCCCAATAAAGTTTTTAGAACACCAACTTCTGTTCATCTGTAGAGACCTGTGGTAGAGACAAACTACTCGATCCATACTAATCGAAATATCCGTCTTATCCATAATAACTGTACTGACTTAAAATAAACTTTTAGCTTTAGAATACCTGCATATTCTTGCAAGATTCAAGTGTTATGTATATAGTTTACACACAGGTCTACAATACAAGAAAACAAACGACTTATTTAACCTCAAATTCACTACGAACAGGTTTTATGAAAAGTATTTTATTTAGATATATTAAAATATAAAAGCAACTGAACATTGATTAGAATTTTCATACAATCACAAAATACTAAATACTTACTTTTTTACAAACTTAAAGAATAATATTTTCATTTGAATACCGTAACATATTAAGTATATAACAATAGTAGATCAAATCAAATTTTTTCTATAGTAAAAATCCTATGTTGCGTCTTGTCAGAGACACACGGTATGTAGATAACGAAAAAAAGTTATTTTTGATCAGATATTAGAATTTTTAAGTCGTATGTTAAAAATATGAATAATTATCACCCATTATTAACAATTAATTAATTAATTAATTTATTTATTTTTTCTTCTAAATTCTATACCACCGGCATCGTTCCTTAAACTTTATTGTAATTTACAAATATGTATTTGACGTTTACTGTCAGATATGTAAATATCATGGCAATTTGATAAAAATGTACTTACGCATTTATTACTGGTGTACGGTAGACAATGGAAAATTAGATTATCGTTTTATACATTTTTTATACATGGATGTATATTTGAACATAGTTTAGAATTTTAAATAAATTTTTTCGATAACGATTTTCAGTATTATAAAAAATGAAGGTACTTTATTCTTGAGTAAAATTCATATTTTTTAACATAAGTACTTCGTAAAGGACTGAAAAACGTTTAATATCTGATATTTGCATTTTAGTTTTTACACTATACAGAACTTTTTATAAAGAATAACTTTTTTTCGTAACATTAATGATAAAAAAATTTCCCATGTGATGAGAACTTAAGTGGACACGTTGCATAACTGGTTTTGCAGTTATTATCGGTGACAACTAGAGTTAAAACCGACGTAAAGTACTAATTATCGTTTGCCCACCTTATAGTAAGAGATCTGGTTAAGTATTTTACGAATGTTTACATAAAAATTTTAAAGAAAAATAAACCTCCTACTGACCCCACTTCTTATCGTCTAATAAATTTGTTATGTGTTATTGATAAGGTTTTGTAAAGATTGATTTTTTAATGAATTAATCCATTAATTGAAGAGAAATTACCAATTGAACCAGCAGTATTTCGATCCGGTATAAGTTGTGATGAAGTATTGGCATTAATTAACAACGCATATTGAAGCTGGATTTCAGAAGAAACTTATAACTGGAGTTGTCATTTTGGACTTAACTGCTGCATGCGCGGAAGAAAAAGAAGAACATGTAGAAAAAAGGAAAGAAAAAAAATAGTTCTAACAAATGTTATAGACAATAAAATTTAAAACATCTTTCCTCTCATAACTTTGTTTGTATAATTGAATTGGTGGAGATAAAACAACTACTGTCACATGAGAATGATAGTCATATCACAGTAATTCCTTATTAAAAAAAAAATAGTTTAGACAAAAGTTGTGTAGAATTAAATTACAAACAATTTTTATTTAAAGCAAAAATGTGTAAAATAAATATTGCAAGATTTTATAAATCTATAGGTTAACAGCCTTTCAGATCATTGATATTATACCCATATAAAAAGTTTTATAAAAATCTAATCGGCACTTTTTATACTCATTATTATAAATTTTTAGGTTATGTCATTTTGAAAATAAATTATTGCATTTATTAAAAAAAGATGACAATCAACATGCAGATAAAAAACTATTATCAATTATAACACAAGGAGTGGTAAGATTATTGTCGATGATTTTATGCGTAAAATTGAGGTGTGTAACGATGCGTTTTTATTTTTAAGTATCGTATAGTTACTAAATTAATTTGAATAATTAATTGTTAGGATAAGACCGATTTCGTTGTGTATTTACCTGTTTATTAATTTTGTATATTATTAATTGTGAACCCAATGCGTAAGATAGCGGGCCACCAGTTGTATAAAATTCGATAGGCCCCGCTTAAACTTTTGTGCGCACGCAGTCCCCTCTCGTAAGCTAGTTGCCCCACTTAAGTTATGCCTTATATAAGCGTGAGATTTTTTGTTAAAAAGGCAGTTGGGTCTGGATACCTGTTCCGCCTGGTCCTGCGGCTAATACTGAGTAAGTTTGCTTCTATAATTTAACCGCCAAAGACACCGCTTTGGCTATTCCCTCCCAACCCGCACGATGCAAAATACTGCTTTATATTTCCTTGACTTTTCATTTCTCCCCTCCGTGTGTTGTATTTGGGGTGACGCATTTTCTGGCCTTGAATACACCACTCAAACCGTTGCCCGAGTTGACATAGCGCATTTTCGTATGTCGACTAGGTCACTCCCACTACCTACCGCATCCCTTAACAAACCGCCGTTTTCCTTATACACCGTCACCCGCATCTCTAAATTAACCCCTGCTCCGTTTATATCACCGAAACCCTCACCCATATAACCATCAAATTCGCTAACTGCATGGTTGGTGTTTTACTTTAATATATGTTGTTTCTTTATGAAATCAATAGCAATCTGTTTTGTGCTAAATAAAAAACTGTTGAGTTTTATAGTATTTTCTTTATTTCTCCAAACTGCTTCCCTTTAAACGATTAGAACATTGGAATTTTTAACCTTCACTGTAGCTGCCCGACGAGCAAACGGAGAGTAAACTTCATCATCAAATCTGGCGCCCGAGATTCGCCCGCTTTTGTTATTTACAGAAATTAACCGAATTGGGAAGCACGTAACAGGTGGAAATGGAATGGCTAACATCAATATCGCGATTGTAATATCATTTATTGTTAATCTTACTACGTACCATTTATATTAGATAATGGCTATTTATGTTACCAGTAACAAAACGCACAATTTTTTACGAAAAGTGGACTATTTTGATTATGAAAAATGGCCTTTATATGTCAAAATTGGAAAAAAAACAATATAATGAATGAAATGCAATAATTCTTCTGTAATTCATTTATCTATTTATTTATAAAATTTTATGAATATAATTTGACAAATTTATTGAAGTCTTAACAACAAAAGTAAATAAGGTGATATTTTTTGTTTGTTTTTTATTAATTTTTATGATAGAATATCTAACGACATTACTCGTTTCTATTACGGTAATATAGTCCTTGAGGTATAGTCGATTACAATAAAGTTGATGGTATCCTTCACTAATTTAATTATTTAGAATGTCCAGATGGTGAGGCCACGTCTGGACTCTTATTATTTGAAGAAAAGGGATCAAAAAATAAACTCTCTGGTCCTGTTAAAAGGCAACATTTTGCTACCGCAGTGGGAGTTTCATCAAGTCAGTGCCTTTTCCAATTTTTGACAATTTATAACTCATCCAATCTTAGCACTGGCCTGATGAAATTCCCACTGCGGTAGCGAAACGTTACCTTTTAACAAGACCGGAGAGATTATTTTTTGATACCTTTTCTTCAAATAGTAAGGATCCAGACGTGCCCTCACCATCTTGACATTTTAAATAATAGTCGATTATTGCTTCAAATTTATGACGAGACAAATTTTAAGACATAAGTACGAAAAATTTAGTATCCATAAAAATAGTAGCCAATTTATCAAGACTGGATTGTATTTAATAAGATTATATTTGAAGGGTAAAGATACCGTTTTTTGGATAAATATTACAGAAGGTGGACAAATAATCGATTGATCATGTGAAATTTGACACGCGAAAGAAACAAATGTTTGATAGCGTTTAACATATTGTTATTAATGCATATCTACAAGTTCAATAAAAATAGTATCGCTCTACTTAGATAGTAGGTATGTAACTCAGGGCTGTTGACGCGAAAATGTCTGACAAAAAAGAAGTTCTTCATTGGTCGATTTTAAGATCTTTGCTTTACTAAATGTACATTGCGGCCAACTACAGAATAGACGACGGCCATACCTCGTTAACCACTGGTTACACAACTTGCCAAAAAAAAATTTTGTGGGTAAATAAGCCAAGAGAAACTGCTGGAAATTATTTTTGAGTTCAAATAATGACCTCTAGGTGACGCAATTCTCATAGCCAATTACAACACGGGATTTTTCTAAGAAATATGCACATTAAGAGATATTTCAAATATATATCTGATTATTAAGAAATATCCAATTTCTTTTGTTTGAGGTATTTTGCTCTATCTCATAAAACACAGTGGTATGCGAAAGTCAAACATTATTTTTTGCAAATGTCAATAACTCCAGTTTGACTCAACAAAATTAAACGCGTAAGACCTTTTTTACTAAATCATTTGTATAAAAATTTTGTCTGAATCACTCTTATCGCATCAGCTAGGGGCGCTATGTCACGTTACAATAATTATTGTCCATTATCATCAAACATTTGAATGGGACTCTATATTTTCATTTACATGGTTTCCAAAAAGCTAGCGCAAACCGCAAATTTCTTTTCTCTAACCGGAGATATTAATAATAAAACAAATACATTGCTTGACTATATCGTAATTTCGAAACATGTAATGAAAAAGCTTTCAAATCATAAATTTATATTATTTTAGTGAAAATGACATTGCATCTTTTATTTTCACAGCCTACTAGATTAGTTAAAATTTAATATATAGTTAGGTTTAATTTTACTCATCATTATAAAACTCGAGTAGCCTTTGAACTCGAAAATAATTTCGACAGTTTCTCTTACCCTATTTACCCATAAAATTTTTTTCTGCATGTTGTTGAACCAATGGTTACAGAAATATGGAGAGCATCCATTCTTAGTTAGCCACCCTGTACATGATAAAATAACTGAAAATAAACATTACGTGACAGGTTAGTAGATTTCCCTCAAGAATATTTCTTAAGATTCAAAACAAAAAATTTTAATGTCGATTTAACTTACATGTTATCAAAACTCAGAAGTGTAATTAGTCTTAAGAATTCCATCTTTTTTTCTACTCATCCTTTTATTGTAGTTTATAAACCGTAAAAGACGTGGAGAATTTTTCCGATTAAATTACTTTATGCAATTAGCTTTTTTCACTTAGTTTTATATGCTTCAACAAGAATTTTATTTAGGAATTTTAAATATTTTCTCATAGTTCACTCATTCTAAAAATTACGTATGAGTAACTTAATAATCGTACTCAATTAATACTAAAATTTAGGTAGTTTATTTGTTCTAGAGCATTGAAATTTCACGCGTTTTGTGTGTGGCCCACTGTTTTAATATTTTAGATTTTGTATTAGACGATCATATAAGTGACCTTAGTGCATTAAACTACTACGTAAAAATATCTTCAAATTCCTTAAGAATTTAGGTGTGCTTTTGCTTTCTATACTACACGTCAAATCCAGAATTGATTGATATTTTTAAATTCTTCTGAATTGTTAAAGCTGCGAGAAAATTATGGAACGCTACAATAGAAAATTGCATTACAGTAAAACCAACATCACGTTTTACTATGTATACGATACAATTGCTCAATATATAGTTAATTGTAAAGTGAAATAATATATGAACTGTGGTATTCTATACATATACCTAAAATAGACAAAAACAAATAAAAAAAACCTTCAAAAATTGACCTATTAAAATTAAATTTTTACGTCGAAATTAGATTAGGATAACATTTAAGAAAAGCTCATTGACTTTAAAGTTGTTTCGAAATTTTCATAAACTTTTTTAGTAAAGTGAAAAATTGATCTTAATTTGAAGTTTAACTTCATCTTAAAATCTCAATTTTAGGATCATCCAAAAGTTCTTATTTACATTATTATCCATTTAACGGATAATAAATTAAAGATATAGTAAAACATTTTATAATCAATAGTATAAACTTATGATTAAATTAAAAAAAGTATGAAAATAGTGGAACGTATAATTTCTCAGAATGCGATTCACAACTAAGTGCTTGTTAATGAAGTTATCCTTTACGGTGTGTTGAACTACCTATTGATAATTTAATTTAATTACAAAGTGTTAATTTCTATTACCCGTGTTTCTTACGCCTTTTCCTCACCACTTCATTCACTTCCACAAATATTAAAATTAATTATACATTGTAAATTGAAAAAGTTTCAACCAATCGCGGTTTATTGCGAGATTATTTTCTAACTGTTTTGGAAATTCAATTTAGGTCTAGTTTTGCACAAACCCTAATTTAATGCGACGCGTATCTGTTACGACGGTGTTCTTCAACGGACGGACGGCGGCGTCGAATTCAGTTTAGTATCAGAAGCGTAGGGGACAGCATACGACCTGAGCTCTATAACTCTACGCCAACGTGCTACGCTCTGTTGTTCTTAGTGAATGGTACCAATTAATAAATGCTGTAAAAGTTAAATCAATATTCGGTAAGTGTTATTTTATTTTCTTTTTTTAATTAATGAAACCGTTCGAATCTTTTTGCTGTAATTGCAATCGATCAGCGCTTACAAAAAAAAAACTTAAAACTTTTAATGTCAATACGAGCGTTATTCTTTTTATTGGGACTTTAAGCTTTTATCTTTAACAAGGTTAAATTAAAAACGAGGCCATTTGTCCTTTAGAAAAAAACCCAAATTTAAAATCATATTGGATTAAACACACGTTTTAATAATAACATACAAATAATCAAGCCCGTTTTATTGTTTATAAAGGAAATGGTGCAATAAAAACGTAATTTGTTCAGTGTGCTGTCAGAAGTGTGTAAATTTAATTTTAATGGCTTTAGTAAATTAATTCTGTTTTCAAATTATTAACTGCACTAGTAAGGGCATTAATAATCGTGTACGCAAATTCGTGTTTGTGAAATAGTTGAGCAAATTTTGCCAGATCCCTTTAAATTTCAGTTTCCTATTTCAATATTAACGTTTTTAAAAATTTATGACAAAATTACGGAAGAAGGTCGTTTGTGTTTTTCAACGCAGTTTAAATAATACGGTTAATGAAACAAACTCATTTAAAACTTCTTTTTTGTAAATTAATTTTTACGAAATAATTTGTTTACATGTAGACGTACTTCATGTTTACACAAACTTTAGTTTAATAGTTTAAGCCCGTCAGTTGAGTTTCGCACAAAAGTCCTTTCATAAAAACACCGGTGAAAATTCTTTTTGTGGATGTAAAATTCATTATCATTGCATTTAATAAAATCAGTTACGTATTTCAATGGCTAAGCGTTGTATTATTTTGGAATGATTTAAATACGTATAAACTATAGCGTGATGAGAATTCAAATTAAATTGCTAATATAATTATTACAATAAATTCCGTTATGATATAGAATTTGCATTAATTTATATCAAATTTCATTTTAATTTAAATTTAATTATTACTAGTATTGAAATTTATAGTTTATACAAAATGGTTTATATTTAATATATTTTAATTTGACAGAAAAATACCCTCACTTAAAATTTCTTGAGGTGCCTGCTTGTAGTTTTAGCATGACGGTAGAGACATTTTTTAAAAATCTGTTCAAAATAAAACGACCGCACCAAAAAAATTCGTGTATCTTACTAATTCAAAAAATACAAAGTGATTCCGTCTGTGATAAGTTTAATCAAAGTATTTCAAAAAACGCAAATATTATGGCTTTAGGGTTTTACAACATCAAATAAAAGAATTAATAACAATTGCATAAACAAATATTTTGTAACGGTTGTTGTTTACAAAATACCAAAAGAAGCGACGGCTTAGGCGGAGCAACCTGAAAAAAACTAAAGGGAATTCGGCTCGATGTAGCGCACTAAATTAGTGGAGGATAAGAATATTTATAGTAGTTAGAGCAGCAGCGTCCGGCGTCGGAGAGTTGCGTGGATTCCTGAATAACTATAAGAAATTAGGCTGCTGGTCTAACAAGGCGCCACCTGCTGGATAAAAAAAGAAATAAAACCGACCAACAGGAGATCAACAGGTTTTGCTTAAACCTAATATGCTAAATCGAACACAAACCAGAGAAAGAAAGAGACAAAAAATTCAGTATAACAACCAAATCTTAAAATATTAGAAGAGAGTGACAGAAATAGAGAGATTGTTGTATCTAGTTACGTACGTTAGCAGCAGCCTCGCTTACAATAAATAAGGCGTTTAGTTAAGGTGTCAAATTTCAGGTAAGCTTTAGTTAACGCTTGAGTTAGAATTATCATTCAAATTAAGAATTGGCTGCTATTAAGGCTAGCGTACACATATCACTTACACACGGAGAATTACACTAAAACTAAACTAGAATGAAAGGGTAAGTACCTCCCGCAAACCCAAAAAGCCATTGCATTTAATAAAATCAGTTACGTATTTCAATGGCTAAGCGTTGTATTATTTTGGAATGATTTAAATACGTATAAACTATAGCGTGATGGGAATTTAAATTAAATTGCTAATATAATTATTACTTACAATACATTCCGTTATGATATAGAATTTGCATTAATTTATATCAAATTTTATTTCAATTTAAATTTAATTATTACTAGTATTGAAATTTATAGTTTATACAAAATGATTTATATTTAATATATTTTAATTTGACAGAAAAAGACCTCTACTTAAAATTTCTTGAGGTGCCTGCTTGTAGTTATGGCATGACGATAGAGACATTTTTTAAAAAATCTGTTCAAAAAATAAAACGACAGCACCAAAAAATTCGTGTATCTTACTAATTCAAAAAATACAAAGTGATTCCGTCTGTGATAAGTTTAATTAAAGTATTTCAAAAACGTAAATATTATGGCTTTAGGGTTTTACAACATCAAATAAAAGAATTAATAACAATTGCATAAACAAATATTTTGTAACGGTTGTTGTATACAAAATACCAAAAGAAGCGACGGCTCTAGCGGAGCAACCTAAAAAAACTAAAGGGAATTCGGCTCGATGTAGCGCACTAAATTAGTGGAGGATAAGAATATTTATAGTAGTTAGAGCAGCAGCGTCCGGCGTCGGAGAGTTGCGTGGATTCCTGAATAACTATAAAAAATTAGGCTGCTGGTCTAACAAGGCGCCACCTGCTGGATAAAAAAAGAAATAAAACCGACCAACAGGAGATCAACAGGTTTTGCTTAAACCTAATATGCTAAATCGAACAAAAAACCAGAGAAAGAAAGAGACAAAAAATTCAGTATAACAACCAAATCTTAAAATATTAGAAGAGAGTGACAGAAATAGAGAGATGGTTGTATCTAGTTACGTACGTTAGCAGCAGCCTCGCTTACAATAAATAAGGTGTTTAGTTAAGGTGTCAAATTTCAGGTAAGCTTTAGTTAACGCTTGAGTTAGAATTATTATTCAAATTAAGAATTGGCTGCTATTAAAGCTAGCGTACACATATCACTTACACACGGGGATTTACACTAAAACTAAACTAGAATGAAAGGGTAAGTACATCCCGCAAACCCAAAAAGCCTTTTGTGTCCGCGACAACCGCTCTAAATAAAGCGCCCCAGCCCTTATTGAGCTGATTAAAAACAAAAGTCCGGTTGAGGAGCGTACACCGATAAAAGTAAAAAAAAATAAAAAGTTGTTTTTACAACCGTTTAAGATACTTATTAAGTTTGACTAAAAAACGTGTCTCTTGGCAGTCTAGTAGCTTAAAGTATAATCTACATTATACAATATATTTGGATTGGTAAGACGTTGATGGGTTTCTAAATTTTTGTTTTAATTTGTAACCACTCTGGGGCACTTGCCCCACTAAAACGGGTGTTGTCTTTCATTTATAGGAAAGGTCTTAATTAGCTACTCCACCACCCTCAAGAGTTATCTAAGTACAATACCCAATGCGCACATAATGTCGGATAACACGTGCTAAAAGCATATGCAGCAATTACAATTAATGCAATTAGGAAAGAAACCCGGTGAATCTAGCCAGATTAAACTTAAACGACAATTTGTATTGGAAATCGTGAAACCCACATTAAATAATTTCTGGTAAAAATTTCATTTCAGGATATATGCTAAAAACACCCGCGTGCATTAAACGAAAAGGAAAACGTCCGCTGTACGTTTCCAAAATATAGTCAGAATTTTTATCTCAGCCAATAGAAAATTAGAAACAAGCGCGCCAAATACGACTTTCGTCGCAGCATACTACTCGCAACACACGTTTTAAGACGGCTCACGACATATGTCCTAAATTTGGAAAAATAAAACCGTAACAGTTTAAAAATGTACAAATCAACAATACTAATTTGATTTTTAAATTTAATTCAGTTTGATGCAAGTGCGTCAATTGGGAACTGCAGGACCGATTTGACTAATTGTTTTTAAATCTTTGAAACTGAAAAAAGCTAAAAGTGCTTTTTTCCATAAAAACATAATATTGCTGTAAGTTAATTTATGAGTTTGTCATTTCACGCGTCTAAAACACACCTTTTTTACTATGTGTGATATCCTACGCTAAATGTGGCACATTTTTTTTTAATTAATTTCAGGAAGATAATAATTTTCATAAAACGACTGATGATTACTAGCAGCCTACCTTAATCTTTTTATTTCATTGTTTTAAGTTTTTTTATTTCTCCAGCCTTTGCCTTGTAGAAACCCTTCCGATAGTTGGCTCACTACGCTTACCATTTCGACAACCCGTATAGGACGGGTAAAAGTTGTTTTTGTTTTACAATTATTTAGGCTATGGAAGCCATCCTTGACTAAATAAGCCGAGATTGATTTAAACAACTATTTTTACCAAACCAATCCATCTGCATTTAGATGTAGCCAATGTCATCTTACATGATGATAGGTGTTTCTTTGTTGAAATCACTTTTCAGCAATTCGAGACTTTGTATAGAATAGAATAGAAGTCTATTGCAAGAATTTTTAGTTTAGGCACTGGTTCAATTTTAATCTTTTCTGTCCAAACTACCTCCACTTTCAATAGGCCCAGCAATGATTTTACAATTTATCACATTATTGTTGCGATTCTGATTTAAAGGATCCTTATTTTAGATACTACCAATTACGTAGATAAGATCACATCTATGTTATCAAAAGGTACTTACAGTCGTTTACCACGTGATCTTACTCCAAGCAATGAACACGAATTTAACCAAATTAATTATAAATCTTTCTCTCAAACCTTAAGAGTGGCTTATACTGTTCAATTCCAAAACTACTCGACTGTATAGTCTACGAATCATAACAAACAATTCACGGTTTGTTCCATGTTGCCACAATTCTCCTTTTTATAAATTAGCTCTATTTTTGCCGTAGATCCTTAACAAACTTGTAAGTAAACCCATGTTAAACTCTTATTATTTTATTGAATATTTAGGTTATTTGAAGGTAAATCTTAATGATCTGTTTGTTAGTTTTGATGTGACATCATTGCTTACAAATATGCCTATCATTTTCACGAGTCGTGTTCAGGTGGTTCTATGCAATTCTGTTATGTCTATGGTCGCCATTTTTTAGATTAGTTTTTAACAATCCCAAAAAATATGACCTTGACATCAAGTTCACTATGGTAGTTAAAAAAAATTTACTTGGCGTTTTCCTCTCTCGGTATTCCAATGAAGAATTAGGTAAAATCTAAAAATCTACTTATACCGGCAAATACTTGCATGTTTCTTCTGCCCATAATCCTGCCCAAAAAAAATCCGTTGTCTTGTATTGTGTACTGTTTCAATATCTCAACCGGACAATGTCACTGCGCCGTCTTACTACTACTCCCGTTGCTAATGGTCATAGCAACGACACACGTGTGTTTCAAGCATTTTAAGTTTTCCTTTTGATAACGTATGCACTTTAACACTCACAGTCGTTACAGTTAACTGTTGGTATTTTCTTACTTTTATATAAATTAATTTACACTTTGACAACCAGCTAGTGTCACCTAAAATAAGTGGAGGTTTTCCCGGATGCACTGGGGGTGAATTGTTAGTGATACTCCAAACATCCTCTTTTGTTGCCGACTCACTACTTACTTGCGTCTCCACTATCGCTCTACTCAAATCTCAGCATTTTGAAAATTATAATAAAATCGAGTCTTATATTTCTCACTCTGACATAAACTCCGCCCTCGATATTTTTATATCCCTTTAAATTTTTCTATAAGAAGGCATTTATTATAAACCAGATGTAAATCAAATAAGAACAATAATATATAGCAAATAATTATATATTTTAAGAAAGAAATTAACAAAAAAAACAAAGGAAAGGAACACCAACTGCAGCGTCTATTTAACCAACAGAAAACACCAAAAACTGCACCAAAAACTTGACTCGGACACGTGTTTCAACAGCTAAGCTGTTATCATCAGCGATACCGATACTAAAAATAAAAACAACGGGAAGCTTATATATACTATCTGCTTATCACGCATCGTTAACCTTAATTGATTCTTAGATAAGCTTAAATAATTCCGAAAATCTTAATGGACCGTTATCATCGTAATTCATAAGCAAATTTCTGTTTTTAAAAATTTCTAAACTTTCATAAGAATCAAGTTCGTTTTTATTATCTACCCTCTTAATTAATTCAATGTCGCCTACTCTATGGCCATTTTCAAGCATATGCATGGCAACACTGGACCTATCTGTGCGATGATATTTGACATGAGCTAAATGCTCTTTAAAACGAGTTTTAATAGGTCTCTTGGTTTGCCCTATATATACTTGGTTACAGTCTTTACAATTTATTTTATATATTCCCGATTTATCACACATTTCTATTGGGTCTTTCGGATTGCCTAAAAGATTTTGCATGTTGTTACTACTAGAAGTCACTGTTTGATAATCAAATTTTGAAAATATCTTTTGAAGACCTTTTGTGTATGTGGGATAATTTGGTAATTTGACATATTTTTATCTATTTTACTATTACTAATTCCTAACGTTGTAATGTTTCTAATGTTTAACTTATGTTTATGTTTTTTAATTATGTTTGTGACAATTGATTCTTGAAAACCATTGTATGATGCAATCTGCTTAATATTTTGCAGTTCTTTATCAAAGTGATAAGCAGATAGTATATATAAGCTTCCCGTTGTTTTTATTTTTAGTATCGGTATCGCTGATGATAACAGCTTAGCTGTTGAAACACGTGTCCGAGTCAAGTTTTTGGTGCAGTTTTTGGTGTTTTCTGTTGGTTAACAAAAAAATATAATCAAATTTAACTTTAACACAAGTTATTTAAAAAGTTATCAACCGTCACTCTTCTCCCTCAAAATGTAAAAAAAATCTTGTCTGCTATGTCAAAAACTACTACTTCAAGTAGTAATAGAAATGAGATGGGTCAATCATCTTGCTGTCAGAACAACTCCTCATTATGACAATTAACCAACAGGAAATTTTGGTACAAATTTTGTTTCCAGACACTAGTTTGGAATATTTTTAGTTTGCTCTGTAGCTTTTCATTTAAAAAATACAGGATTTTGAACAATTAAATGTAAGAAAATCACTAATAACTTTCTTCCGGATTTTGCTGTATGTCAAAACTTGCGTTCAACGTCTTGCTGTTTACGTTAACATGTTCTTCAGGATAACTAAACTGTTTTTTTGTTGCTCTACCTTTTTTTTATATATGTATCGTGTGCAACCGATCGTGTCCTTCTCTTTTCACTCTCCGTTTTGTGTAACAAGGTTTTCCATGTGTTATTAAGGGAATATCCTTCTTCTGTATTAACCATATTGTTTTTTCTATTTTTCGCTTTTCTTACAAATCTCTTTCTGTTTTTGGTAGTGATTATCACCTCTATGTTGTCAAAATCCATTTTGTGTCTCGTTTCGTGTGTTCTGCCGCTGCCGATTGTCCAATTCTTTTGAATCTTACTTTTCTGTTGTATTCTTTTATTCGCTGTTGCTCTGTTTTTCACATTTGTCTAACGTAACACTTCTAATACTAGCATATTATTTAGTCGTTCGGATTCTGGCTAACTTATTCTTCGTTGTTGGTAAATACTTCTAGATTGACGTGGCGGTTTCAAAGCGCACTTGTATCTTCTGCTTTTATCTATCTATCGATCTTCTCCGTTATATAAAGTTTCTGTTGGTTTTTACCTATCATGATGTTGATGTCTGAATAAATATTCTTCTTAAGAGCTCCTACAAGGTACATTTTCTCATTGGTTAGATGTCGATTAACGCTGATGGTTTTGGCTCTGCATATCTATGAGTGCGTCTTCTTTTGTATACTGCATGTTGTAGCGTTTTCCCTATGAACATTAAAATCGGATTGGCGGTTTTGCGAAAGTATTTCTTGATCAAGTAAAAAAATTTAAAACATTGTTTGAATATGATGTACCCGCCAGTAGGGAATTGTAATGGCCAAAAACTCTTTATTCTAAGAGCACATTTAAATTGCACCGGCTACAACACAGATAAATGCTACAGAGACTCTAAGGGGTCATGGGAATGTTTGCTTTTTGGTTTATGTTTTGTTGCTTACCTTTATAGAGATGCTTCTCAACTAAAATCCTAAATAATAACGAATAAATGGGCGCCAGCTTATTTATTAAAGGAAACAAGAAAAACCTTTAAAGGAATAAAAACAAATTTTAACCAAAAATATAAATCTAATAATCAAAAAAGATTTAACATTAAATCATAAACAAAACGCATTGACATTTGTCTACTCTAGTAAGTAATTGACTTATAAACTACGGTGTCAAATAAAGGATTAAATTTTTTTCAATGAACTTAAACTAGAACGTATTAACGCGAGGATCCTTTACAACTTTTAAAACGTTACTAAACTAAAATAACTTATTAAAGATATTGAACTGTAAATTCGCAGCTTAACCGGTAACTCAAAAAGGTAAATATCAAATGTAGTCGCAAAACAAACAACTACTGCATAACGTAAGGTACAACTACTGCACTTAAGGTACGACAACTAAAGCTAATTATTCCGTACCGACTAATGCGATAAGACAAAGATAACCACGAGTGCGATTTAATTGCAAATAGTTTAGGTCGACTTTAGTTTACCAAAAATCAACTTCAATAAACGGAAAGTTCGAAGAATTGTTGATATTATTTTAAGCACTTACTCGGAGTTCGTTGTGTTAAGAAAGGAACGTTGAATTTTGTTAAAGGTCAAACAAGTAATTGGACTGACCTTGGTATTTGCGTGAACGAAACTGCACTCAGATTGACGTAATGCAAACGGAATTTTCTATAAAACGAATTTTATTTTTCCCTTAGATTAATAACAAAGTGGATAGTTGATTTTTATTGATAAAAACGTAGAAACCAAACGTACAAAAAGGTAACGAATATTCTTCAATTTTGCAACGCACGTTTATTCTTTTGAATCAAACTTATGTTAGCTATAATTATCAAAAGATCGACTTATGTAACTGCTTTTACATATCTGTGTCGCAAAACTTTTTTTCCGTATTTTTGATATTTTTGACGATATACTTAAAACAACATCAAAAAATTTAAAAATCTATGTACGTTAATTGCCTTCTTGGTGCAAAAAATTATTCCCAAATTTACTAAAATTTTTGGTTTTATAATTAACGTTTAAGTAGTAAGTTTCATTAAACTCATATCATCGGTTTTTATAGTCTTTTCTTGTATAACATTGTGAATTGCAAAAATTCAAAAATTTATGTATGTCAAAGACCCTTTTGGCTCGGCGGATTATGCCCATAAACTAATTAAATTTTTGATAGTGAATATGACACCTGCATGCCAAGTTTCATTAAAATCGTAAAAGCGAATCTTTAGATATGTTGTTTACATACAGACGGATGGCCGGCTTGGTTATAATGTACTCTCTAATTTGTCTGAAAAAAATTAAAATAAGGAGTGTTAAATTTTTCGATTTAGAAACTGTCGCTTAACTCTTCATCTTATTTAGTTAACGTTCATGAAAGTGTATACTATTATTACGGGCAATCAAAAAACACAATAAAATACAGGATGTCCCATAACAAAAAATATAACTTTGATGCGCCATTCTTTTTGGGACATATTGTACAATTCAAAATAGTTTTAAAATGTAACATTTAGCAACCTGCAAGTTACTGAAATGACAAAACTTTTACTGTTTCGCTATAAATCTTTGTTTCGTTGGTGGGGATTCACCCTGTATAACTAAATGATTTGCATAAAACAACACAATCTTCCAAAAATAATAGTTATTTACAATTTGGAAATAGCGTTGATACTCCTTTGGTAATAGCTTGTCCTTCTTGTAGAAGCAAGGAAATAAAATACTATCGTTGGCAAATTTTTGCCACAAATTCTAAAAATCCTTAACTTAAACATTGTATATTGTATTAAACTTTGCTATCAACATTTTATAATTTTTAAAGAAGTAAAAAGCGTATCGTAAGACCAGCGTACCTTCCACACCGGATGTTATAACCTTACTAACAATTTCCACAAATTAAAATCATCTTATTCTGTAAGTAATCTCTTTTTTAGTAGGTAGAACTAACACTGCTACCAACTTATGAACAACAGAGGTTTGACTTAGGATTACAAGTGTGTTTCCAAAGGCAGTAATCATAATTTTCTAAATATAATGTAGGAAAACATATTTACATTAAATTTAATTCTAATGATAAGTGGTGCGACATCTAGTGCCACAATCTCGTGCTATCGTAGCACTTTCAAATAGTAATCTATCAAAATTTTGCCGATTTATGTGTAAACAGTTTACAAAAAGTCGAACCTTCGAACGTCATCAAGATGTTGGCTTAAAAAACGATTTCAAAGCACCTACTGTGCATTCGCAACAATAAGTAGTGTCGTCAATTAACCAAATCAAAACTTTAGTAATTAACTAAATTTCTCGGTTTAAGGACAAGTGCTGGATACTAATTTTAAATTAATTTAAAAACTGAGCTAAAGTTGATTAGTTATTCTTGGAACCTATTTTGTTGTATCAGTGATACTGGTTCACTATAGTATGTTAATTAATTAATTAACCAATGTATGTTAATTAATATTTTTTCTGTAGAAGCAAAACCTACTAAAATAAACCTGCTTGATTAAAGTAATGCCTGTTACTATTTAATTAAAATTAGAAATATCTCCATAACTGTAGATATTAGGAAAACAAAATACTAGTACAAACTAGTAGGAAATTAAAACATTAGCAACATTTAAACGAAATCGAAGGTGCCATTTAAAAAAAAAGAGTTTAGCAGTTTGAAAAATTTGTGTTTAAACAGTATGACTAATTCGAATTTTTTTTGACTATTTAAATACTTCTGAGTTTCATCTACTAATTACAAAATTTCAAAATGCACAGTTATTATTATCATTATTACATAAGAATAAAGGCTGAGGACTGAACCTGTAGCAGCCTATATACAGAAAATATAAATAAGTAAACACAATAGCATAAACATTATAAAAATAAATCAACATCAATTCTATTTTTGAAAACATTAACTGAAGATGATCCTACTGTATCTTCGCATTGGTCATTACAGGAATGAAACACTCGATTTGTAAGGAATGTTTGTCTTGAACGCAATTGAATTTTAATGCATGTCCACGAAGGCGGGAATCGGTGTTCAGAACAAAGGTTTCACTTAAATTTCCATAATTAAATTAGTTATGCAAAAGGTGAATATGGGTCACCGCGCAAGTGTCGATCAGAAAAATATAGTAAGTTCGCCGATTTTAGTCTCTCCGAATACGGTGGTCGTGCAACTCCAAAGCATAGTCTAGTTGCCCGACGTTGAACATTCTCTAACATGTTTTGATCACGATTACACTACACCCGCGTATTCAAGAAGAGGACGAACATAGGTTTTATATAAGATAATTGAGGATTAGAATGAAATTTTAGTAAACGATTTTTGAACGAGATATAACACAGAGTTAGCACGTTTACAAGTTTTTATAATATGTTCTGGTCAAATTAAATCTGACGTCACTCTAATACCTAAATCCACGTAGGACGATACCGGTCTAAGAAGTTGGCTGTGGAAAAAGTACTGAAACCGCAGATTATTTTTGCCAAGGTGCAAAACAACACATTTGCATACGTTTAAGGGAAGTAACCAATCACAACACCACTTGCTGATAGAGTCCATATCTGCTTGTAAGGCGTAATGTTCTAGTAATGGATTACCATAAATTTTAGTATCATATGGTAAATTACTAGTGTATGCAATCAACAGTAGAGGGCCAAGTATGGATCCCTGAGGAACTCCACTTTTTACAAACTTTTCCGACGAGAAAGATTGTCCAATTCTAACGCTAAATTTTTTGTTTGATAGGTAGTTTTTAATCCAAAGCAATAGATTACCACGAATGCTGTATAGCTCACGTTTTAACTGTAATCTACGGAATGGAACCCTGTCGAACGCCTTGGCAAAGTCAAGATATATTATATCAGCTGGCAGTTTATTATCAAGAGACAGATACCAGTCGTTTACGCAAGTAGGAAGATTTGTAGTTGTGGATCTTCCTTTCACAAATCCATGTTGTTCGAGTGGTATTACATGGTGTTTTGTAAGAAAATCAGAGATTGCCTCTGCTACAATGCTTTCCATAATTTTTAATGAAATTGAAAGTAAGCTGATAGGACGGTAATTAGTTGGGTTCATTTTGTCACCTTTTTATGAACAGCAGTTACGGATGTTACTTTCTACAGATCTGGTACCGTCGATGTTTTGAATGAGCGATTCATAATGTTGCAAATAGGAGTACGTCAGCAAAATTTTTAAGAAAAATGTGTTTAATCTATCAATCCCTGGTGAAGAGTTATTTTTGAGGCCAAGCAGTTTTCTTTGACTTTCTTGACATCCAACGTGACTTTAGTGAAACTATCTTGAATGCGATTTGCTTTAATTTCTGGTAAGAAGTTCAATTGTGAAAAACAATGCAAATGTGTTTGACAAAATTTACGCAGTTTCAAAATCAGTTGAACATATGGACCCATCAGGTTGTCGCAGACGTGGAATACTAACTTTAGACCACAAAGTTGATCGAACATATTTATATAACTTTTTGTGATTATCTGAAGATGCAATACTTTCTTCACATTTCTGTCTGGCGGTCTTGATGGAGGATTTCAGTAAGTTTGACAAAGTTCTGTGAGTAATAAAATCTTACATAGTATTTGACCGCTTGTATTTTCTCCATAGGTTACGTTTATTGTGAATAAGTGACATAATTCCACTATTTATCCAAGGCTTAATAGGATTCTTTCTAAAAGTTTTTATAAACAATTTTTTGTGAATAGTATTTTTGATAGTTTGTAGAAAAACATTCTACATGTCTGTTACGTTATTCAGAGGGTTTACTACCTATCAAACAAAAAATTTAGCGTTAGAATTGGACAATCTTTCTCGTCGGAAAAGTTTGTAAAAAGTGGAGTTCCTCAGGGATCCATACTTGGCCCTCTACTGTTGATTGCATACACTAGTAATTTACCATATGATACTAAAATTTATGGTAATCCATTACTAGAACATTACGCCTTACAAGCAGATATGGACTCTATCAGCAAGTGGTGTTGTGATTGGTTACTTCCTTAAACGTATGCAAATGTGTTGTTTTGCACCTTGGCAAAAATAATCTGCGGTTTCAGTACTTTTCCACAGCCAACTTCTTAGACCGGTATCGTCCTACGTGGATTTAGGTATTAGAGTGACGTCAGATTTAATTTGACCAGAACATATTATAAAAACTTGTAAACGTGCTAACTCTGTGTTATATCTCGTTCAAAAATCGTTTACTAAAATTTCATTCTAATCCTCAATTATCTTATATAAAACCTATGTTCGTCCTCTTCTTGAATACGCGGGTGTAGTGTAATCGTGATCAAAACATGTTAGAGAATGTTCAACGTCGGGCAACTAGACTATGCTTTGGAGTTGCACGACCACCGTATTCGGAGAGACTAAAATCGGCGAACTTACTATATTTTTCTGATCGACACTTGCGCGGTGACCCATATTCACCTTTTGCATAACTAATTTAATTATGGAAATTTAAGTGAAACCTTTGTTCTGAACACCGATTCCCGCCTTCGTGGACATGCATTAAAATTCAATTGCGTTCAAGACAAACATTCCTTACAAATCGAGTGTTTCATTCCTGTAATGACCAATGCGAAGATACAGTAGGATCATCTTCAGTTAATGTTTTCAAAAAATAGAATTGATGTTGATTTATTTTATAATGTTTATGCTATTGTGTTTACTTATTTATATTTTCTGTATATAGGCTGCTACAGGTTCAGTCCTCAGCCTTTATTCTTATGTAATAATGATAATAATAACTGTGCATTTTGAAATTTTGTAATTAGTAGATGAAACTCAGAAGTATTTAAATAGTCAAAAAAAAATTCGAATTAGTCATACTGTTTAAACACAAATTTTTCAAACTGCTAAACTCTTTTTTTTTAAATGGCACCTTCGATTTCGTTTAAATGTTGCTAATGTTTTAATTTCCTACTAGTTTGTACTAGTATTTTGTTTTCCTAATATCTACAGTTATGGAGATATTTCTAATTTTAATTAAATAGTAACAGGCATTACTTTAATCAAGCAGGTTTATTTTAGTAGGTTTTGCTTCTACAGAAAAAATATTAATTAACATACATTGGTTAATTAATTAATTAACATACTATAGTGAACCAGTATCACTGATACAACAAAATAGGTTCCAAGAATAACTAATCAACTTTAGCTCAGTTTTAAATTAATTTAAAATTAGTATCCAGCACTTGTCCTTAAACCGAGAAATTTAGTTAATTACTAAAGTTTTGATTTGGTTAATTGACGACACTACTTATTGTTGCGAATGCACAGTAGGTGCTTTGAAATCGTTTTTAAGCCAACATCTTGATGACGTTCGAAGGTTCGACTTTTTGTAAACTGTTTACACATAAATCGGCAAAATTTTGATAGATTACTATTTGAAAGTGCTACGATAGCACGAGATTGTGGCACTAGATGTCGCACCACTTATCATTAGAATTAAATTTAATGTAAATATGTTTTCCTACATTATATTTAGAAAATTATGATTACTGCCTTTGGAAACACACTTGTAATCCTAAGTCAAACCTCTGTTGTTCATAAGTTGGTAGCAGTGTTAGTTCTACCTACTAAAAAGAGATTACTTACAGAATAAGATGATTTTAATTTGTGGAAATTGTTAGTAAGGTTATAACATCCGGTGTGGAAGGTACGCTGGTCTTACGATACGCTTTTTACTTCTTTAAAAATTATAAAATGTTGATAGCAAAGTTTAATACAATATACAATGTTTAAGTTAAGGATTTTTAGAATTTGTGGCAAAAATTTGCCAACGATAGTATTTTATTTCCTTGCTTCTACAAGAAGGACAAGCTATTACCAAAGGAGTATCAACGCTATTTCCAAATTGTAAATAACTATTATTTTTGGAAGATTGTGTTGTTTTATGCAAATCATTTAGTTATACAGGGTGAATCCCCACCAACGAAACAAAGATTTATAGCGAAACAGTAAAAGTTTTGTCATTTCAGTAACTTGCAGGTTGCTAAATGTTACATTTTAAAACTATTTTGAATTGTACAATATGTCCCAAAAGAATGGCGCATCAAAGTTATATTTTTTGTTATGGGACATCCTGTATTTTATTGTGTTTTTGATTGCCCGTAATAATAGTATACACTTTCATGAACGTTAACTAAATAAGATGAAGAGTTAAGCGACAGTTTCTAAATCGAAAATTTAACACTCCTTATTTTAATTTTTTTCAGACAAATTAGAGAGTACATTATAACCAAGCCGGCCATCCGTCTGTATGTAAACAACATATCTAAAGATTCGCTTTTACGATTTTAATGAAACTTGGCATGCAGGTGTCATATTCACTATCAAAAATTTAATTAGTTTATGGGCATAATCCGCCGAGCCAAAAGGGTCTTTGACATACATAAATTTTTGAATTTTTGCAATTCACAATGTTATACAAGAAAAGACTATAAAAACCGATGATATGAGTTTAATGAAACTTACTACTTAAACGTTAATTATAAAACCAAAAATTTTAGTAAATTTGGGAATAATTTTTGCACCAAGAAGGCAATTAACGTACATAGATTTTTAAATTTTTGATGTTGTTTTAAGTATATCGTCAAAAATATCAAAAATACGGAAAAAAAGTTTTGCGACACAGATATGTAAAAGCAGTTACATAAGTCGATCTTTTGATAATTATAGCTAACATAAGTTTGATTCAAAAGAATAAACGTGCGTTGCAAAATTGAAGAATATTCGTTACCTTTTTGTACGTTTGGTTTCTACGTTTTTATCAATAAAAAATCAACTATCCACTTTGTTATTAATCTAAGGGAAAAATAAAATTCGTTTTATAGAAAATTCCGTTTGCATTACGTCAATCTGAGTGCAGTTTCGTTCACGCAAATACCAAGGTCAGTCCAATTACTTGTTTGACCTTTAACAAAATTCAACGTTCCTTTCTTAACACAACGAACTCCGAGTAAGTGCTTAAAATAATATCAACAATTCTTCGAACTTTCCGTTTATTGAAGTTGATTTTGGTAAACTAAAGTCGACCTAAACTATTTGCAATTAAATCGCACTCGTGGTTATCTTTGTCTTATCGCATTAGTCGGTACGGAATAATTAGCTTTAGTTGTCGTACCTTAAGTGCAGTAGTTGTACCTTACGTTATGCAGTAGTTGTTTGTTTTGCGACTACATTTGATATTTACCTTTTTGAGTTACCGGTTAAGCTGCGAATTTACAGTTCAATATCTTTAATAAGTTATTTTAGTTTAGTAACGTTTTAAAAGTTGTAAAGGATCCTCGCGTTAATACGTTCTAGTTTAAGTTCATTGAAAAAAATTTAATCCTTTATTTGACACCGTAGTTTATAAGTCAATTACTTACTAGAGTAGACAAATGTCAATGCGTTTTGTTTATGATTTAATGTTAAATCTTTTTGATTATTAGATTTATATTTTTGGTTAAAATTTGTTTTTATTCCTTTAAAGGTTTTTCTTGTTTCCTTTAATAAATAAGCTGGCGCCCATTTATTCGTTATTATTTAGGATTTTAGTTGAGAAGCATCTCTATAAAGGTAAGCAACAAAACATAAACCAAAAAGCAAACATTCCCATGACCCCTTAGAGTCTCTGTAGCATTTATCTGTGTTGTAGCCGGTGCAATTTAAATGTGCTCTTAGAATAAAGAGTTTTTGGCCATTACAATTCCCTACTGGCGGGTACATCATATTCAAACAATGTTTTAAATTTTTTTACTTGATCAAGAAATACTTTCGCAAAAACCGCCAATCCGATTTTAATGTTCATAGGGAAAACGCTACAACATGCAGTATACAAAAAGAAGACGCACTCATAGATATGCAGAGCCAAAACCATCAGCGTTAATCGACATCTAACCAATGAGAAAATGTACCTTGTAGGAGCTCTTAAGAAGAATATTTATTCAGACATCAACATCATGATAGGTAAAAACCAACAGAAACTTTATATAACGGAGAAGATCGATAGATAGATAAAAGCAGAAGATACAAGTGCGCTTTGAAACCGCCACGTCAATCTAGAAGTATTTACCAACAACGAAGAATAAGTTAGCCAGAATCCGAACGACTAAATAATATGCTAGTATTAGAAGTGTTACGTTAGACAAATGTGAAAAACAGAGCAACAGCGAATAAAAGAATACAACAGAAAAGTAAGATTCAAAAGAATTGGACAATCGGCAGCGGCAGAACACACGAAACGAGACACAAAATGGATTTTGACAACATAGAGGTGATAATCACTACCAAAAACAGAAAGAGATTTGTAAGAAAAGCGAAAAAATAGAAAAACAATATGGTTAATACAGAAGAAGGATATTCCCTTAATAACACATGGAAAACCTTGTTACACAAAACGGAGAGTGAAAAGAGAAGGACACGATCGGTTGCACACGATACATATATAAAAAAAAGGTAGAGCAACAAAAAACAGTTTAGTTATCCTGAAGAACATGTTAACGTAAACAGCAAGACGTTGAACGCAAGTTTTGACATACAGCAAAATCCGGAAGAAAGTTATTAGTGATTTTCTTACATTTAATTGTTCAAAATCCTGTATTTTTTAAATGAAAAGCTACAGAGCAAACTAAAAATATTCCAAACTAGTGTCTGGAAACAAAATTTGTACCAAAATTTCCTGTTGGTTAATTGTCATAATGAGGAGTTGTTCTGACAGCAAGATGATTGACCCATCTCATTTCTATTACTACTTGAAGTAGTAGTTTTTGACATAGCAGACAAGATTTTTTTTACATTTTGAGGGAGAAGAGTGACGGTTGATAACTTTTTAAATAACTTGTGTTAAAGTTAAATTTGATTATATTTTTTGTTAACCAACAGAAAACACCAAAAACTGCACCAAAACTTGACTCGGACACGTGTTTCAACAGCTAAGCTGTTATCATCAGCGATACCGATACTAAAAATAAAAACAACGGGAAGCTTATATATACTATCTGCTTATCACTTTGATAAAGAACTGCAAAATATTAAGCAGATTGCATCATACAATGGTTTTCAAGAATCAATTGTCACAAACATAATTAAAAAACATAAACATAAGTTAAACATTAGAAACATTACAACGTTAGGAATTAGTAATAGTAAAATAGATAAAAAATATGTCAAATTACCAAATTATCCCACATACACAAAAGGTCTTCAAAAGATATTTTCAAAATTTGATTATCAAACAGTGACTTCTAGTAGTAACAACATGCAAAATCTTTTAGGCAATCCGAAAGACCCAATAGAAATGTGTGATAAATCGGGAATATATAAAATAAATTGTAAAGACTGTAACCAAGTATATATAGGGCAAACCAAGAGACCTATTAAAACTCGTTTTAAAGAGCATTTAGCTCATGTCAAATATCATCGCACAGATAGGTCCAGTGTTGCCATGCATATGCTTGAAAATGGCCATAGAGTAGGCGACATTGAATTAATTAAGAGGGTAGATAATAAAACGAACTTGATTCTTATGAAAGTTTAGAAATTTTTAAAAACAGAAATTTGCTTATGAATTACGATGATAACGGTCCATTAAGATTTTCGGAATTATTTAAGCTTATCTAAGAATCAATTAAGGTTAACGATGCGTGATAAGCAGATAGTATATATAAGCTTCCCGTTGTTTTTATTTTTAGTATCGGTATCGCTGATGATAACAGCTTAGCTGTTGAAACACGTGTCCGAGTCAAGTTTTTGGTGCAGTTTTTGGTGTTTTCTGTTGGTTAAATAGACGCTGCAGTTGGTGTTCCTTTCCTTGTTTTTTTGTTAATTTCTTTCTTAAAATATATAATTATTTGCTATATATTATTGTTCTTATTTGATTTACATCTGGTTTATAATAAATGCCTTCTTATAGAAAATTTAAAGGGATATAAAAATATCGAGGGCGGAGTTTATGTCAGAGTGAGAAATATAAGACTCGATTTTATTATAATTTTCAAAATGCTGAGATTTGAGTAGAGCGATAGTGGAGACGCAAGTAAGTAGTGAGTCGGCAACAAAAAGAGGATGTTTGGAGTATCACTTAACAATTCACCCCCAGTGCATCCGGGAAAACCTCCACTTATTTTAGGTGACACTAGCTGGTTGTCAAAGTGTAAATTAATTTATATAAAAGTAAGAAAATACCAACAGTTAACTGTAACGACTGTGAGTGTTAAAGTGCATACGTTATCAAAAGGAAAACTTAAAATGCTTGAAACACACGTGTGTCGTTGCTATGACCATTAGCAACGGGAGTAGTAGTAAGACGGCGCAGTGACATTGTCCGGTTGAGATATTGAAACAGTACACAATACAAGACAACGGATTTTTTTTGGGCAGGATTATGGGCAGAAGAAACATGCAAGTATTTGCCGGTATAAGTAGATTTTTAGATTTTACCTAATTCTTCATTGGAATACCAGAGAGGAAAACGCCAAGTAAATTTTTTTTAACTACCATAGTGAACTTGATGTCAAGGTCATATTTTTTGGGATTGTTAAAAAACTAATCTAAAAAATGGCGACCATAGACATAACAGAATTGCATAGAACCACCTGAACACGACTCGTGAAAATGATAGGCATATTTGTAAGCAATGATGTCACATCAAAACTAACAAACAGATCATTAAGATTTACCTTCAAATAACCTAAATATTCAATAAAATAATAAGAGTTTAACATGGGTTTACTTACAAGTTTGTTAAGGATCTACGGCAAAAATAGAGCTAATTTATAAAAAGGAGAATTGTGGCAACATGGAACAAACCGTGAATTGTTTGTTATGATTCGTAGACTATACAGTCGAGTAGTTTTGGAATTGAACAGTATAAGCCACTCTTAAGGTTTGAGAGAAAGATTTATAATTAATTTGGTTAAATTCGTGTTCATTGCTTGAGTAAGATCACGTGGTAAACATGTCTGTTACGTTATTCAGAGGGTTTACGACCACATCAAAGTTGATATTTTTTAAGTCAGTTTGAACGTCGTTGTATTTAATTACTGTATATTCCACACATTATGACTATAGCGAGAGTGTGTTTGAACTTGTGCCAATAACGCAACATGATCAGATATACCGATTAGAGATGTGTACTGTACCTCACTTATAAGTTGTTCATCATTTGTAAAAATTAGATCTAGGGTAGATGGATTATTATTGGTACAATATCTTGTGGTTTTACTATTAGCTGAGATAAATTAGAATCAATGAAAAATCGTACAAAAACGTTTGAAATTGATGAAGAATTTGAAACACCACTAATAGGCCAAGAAATGTCGGAGAAATTAAAGTCGCCTGTAATTCTTACATTGCGAAGGTTTGGGAAAGTGTCTAGATTTTGAATTAGAAGCATTGTGGAAGCATTGCTGGAATCTCCAGGTCTGTAAATGCTTACTAGGTTTAAAACAAAAGGTAACTTGCTAATGTGTAGCACTAAGGTGTCTATACCTAGTAATTGCCAACTAGAAAAGTTAACTGAAAAATTACGTGTAATTTCTCACAAAGGTAAATACATACTCCTCCACCAATTCTGGCGGGTCTATCGTATCTGAAGATAGTGTATCCGTTAATAGCAACAAGTGAGTCTGGATCAACTGGTTTGAGCCATGTCTCAGTGATACATATAATATGTGGTTGTAAATCATGAACGGTACAAAGAAATTCATACAATTTAAATTTAAGTGAATCAAGGTTGGTATACAGAAAGGTCCAGGATGTTATTAAGGTGTCTTCAAGCCTGAAAGTTAGTAGTGTTGATAATTTTTGGAATTCCGTGAATATACATAATTGTCAGGTTTGTTTCGCCATTTTTCTTTTTGTTTTAATTTTAATACATGTCCACGAAGGCGGGAATTGGTGTTCAGAACAAACGTTTTACTTAAATTTTCATAATTAAATTTAATTATGCAAAAGGTGAATATGAGGTTACCGCGCAAGTGTCGATCAGAAAAACATAGCAAGTTCGCCGATTTTAGTCTCTCAGAATACGGTGGTCGTGTAACTCCAAAGCATAGTCTAATAGCTCGACGTTGAACAATCTCTAACATGTTTTGATCACGATTAAGGACCGGACATCACACTACACTCGCGTATTCAAGAAGAGGACGAACATAGGTTTTATATAAGATAATTGAGGATTAGAATGAAATTTTAGTAAACGATTTTTGAACGAGATATAACACAGAGTTAGCACGTTTACAAGTTTTTATAATATGTTCTGGTCAAGTTAAATCTGACGTCACTCTAATACCTAAATCCACGTAGGACGATACCGTTCCAAAAAGTTGGCTGTGGAGAAAGTACTGAAATCGCAGATTATTTTTGCCGAGGTGCAAAACAACACATTTGCATACGTTTAAGGGAAGTAACCAATCACAACACCACTTGCTGATAGAGTCCAGATCTCCTTGTAAGGCGTAATGTTCCAGTAATGGATTACCATAAATTTTAGTATCATCAGCATAAAACACTTTCTTGCAATGAATATGATGTGGTAAATTACTAGTGTATGCAACAACAGTAGAGGGCCAAGTATGGATCCCTGAGGAACTCCACTTTTCACAAACTTTTCCGACGAGAAATATTGTCTAATTCTAACGCTAAATTTTCTGTTCGATAGGTAGTTTTTAATCCAAAGCAATAGATTACCACGAATGCCGTATAGCTCACGTTTTAACTGTAATCTACGGAATGCAACTCTGTCGAACGCCTTGGCAAAGTCAAGATATATTATATCAGTTGGCAGTTTATTATCAAGAGACAGATACCAGTCGTGTACGCAAGTAAGAAGATTTGTAGTTGTGGATCTTCCTTTCACAAATCCATGTTGTTCGAGTGGTATTACATGGTGTTTTGTAAAAAAATCAGAGATTGCCTCTGCTACAATGCTTTCCATAATTTTTAATGAAATTGAAAGTAAGCTGATAGGACGGTAATTAGTTGGGTTCATTTTGTCACCTTTTTTATAAACAGCAGTTACGGATGTTACTTTCCACAGATCTGATACCGTCGATGTTTTGAATGAGCGATTCATAATGTTGCAAATAGGAGTACGTCGGCAAACTTTTTTAAGAAAAATGTGTTTAATCTATCAATCCCTGGTGAAGAGTTATTTTTGAGGCCAAGCAGTTTTTCTTTGACTTTCTTGACATCCAACGTGACTTTAGTGAAACTATCTTGAATGCGATTTGCTTTAATTTCTGGTAAGAAGTTCAATTGTGAAAAACAATGCAAATGTGTTTGACAAAATTTACGCAGTTTCAAAATCAGTTGAACATATGGACCCATCAGGTTGTCGCAGACGTGGAATACTAACTTTAGACCACAAAGTTGATCGAACATATTTATATAACTTTTTGTGATTATCTGAAGATGCAATACTTTCTTCACATTTCTGTCTGGCGGTCTTGATGGAGGATTTCAGTAAGTTTGACAAAGTTCTGTGAGTAATAAAATCTTACTTAGTATTTGACCGCTTGTATTTTCTCCATAGGTTACGTTTATTGTGAATAAGTGACATAATTCCACTATTTATCCAAGGCTTAATAGGATTCTTTCTAAAAGTTTTTATAAACAATTTTTTGTGAATAGTATTGTTGATAATTTGTAGAAAAACATTCCACATGTCTGTTACGTTATTCAGAGGGTTTAAGACCACATCAAAGTTGATATTTTTTAAGTCAGTTTGAACGTCGTTGTATTTAATTACTGTATATTCCACACATTATGACTATAGCGAGAGTGTGTTTGAACTTGTGCCAATAACGCAACATGATCAGATATACCGATTGGTGATGTGTACTGTACCTCGCTTATAAGTTGTTCATCATTTGTAAAAATTAGATCTAGGGTAGATGGATTATTATTGGTACAATATCTTGTGGTTTTACTATTAGCTGAGATAAATTAGAATCAATGAAAAATCGTACAAAAACGTTTGAAATTGATGAAGAATTTGAAATACCACTAATAGGCTAAGAAATGTCGGAGAAATTAAAGTCGCCTGTAATTCTTACATTGCGAAGGTTTGAGAAGCATTGTGGAAGCATTGCTGGAATCTCCAGGTGTGTAAATGCTTACTAGGTTTAAAACAAAAGGTAACTTGCTAATGTGTAGCACTAAGGTGTCTATACCAAGTAATTGCTAACTAGAAAAGTTAACTGAAAAATTACGTGTAATTTCATCACAAAGGTAAATACATACTCCTCCACCAATTCTGGCTGGTCTATCGTATCTGAAGATAGTGTATCCGTTAATAGCAACAAGTGAGTCTGGATCAACGGGTTTCAGCCATGTCTCAGTGGTACATATAATATGTGGTTGTAAATCATGAACGGTACAAAGAAATTCATCCAATTTAAATTTAAGTGAATCAAGGTTGGTATACAGGTTTGATCGGCAATAATTGTATAATTTTTAGTTAAAGAATTTTCAAGCAATTTCTTCTTATTGCGTAATACTTGACGAACGTCATATTCGTTAGGTAGAACTAACTACTTTAATCATACGAAGATGTTTTGAATTGTGCGATAATTTATCGCACTGAATGGTAGACGAATCAGTTATAGATTTTGTACAAATTGTGCAGGTCACTGGCTACGCGTTTGATACAGAAACAGGTAAATATGATTGATAAGAGTCAATGTCACTTACAGAATAGTTGTTATAATTACGAAAATGCAAGATTTACGAAAATGCAAAAAATTTTTTACTTTACCAAAATTTACTTCAGGTAACTTTTTAACTTTCACTATTCAATTGGTAGCGTGCAGAAAGATCACAAAAATTATCCAAATTTGTTGATTATAACTTTATGAAACATTTACGGAGCAAAATAAACGTGTTTACTCGACAACTCGATATATGTATCAGTCTTGTTACCATTTCTTACTGATGTTGAATTTTTAAACAAATTGCTCTAAAATGGCAACACCGCCAAATGTAAAAAGTATTTTTTATCTAAATTAAGCAAGTCTTAATTGAACAGAATAAAAAAATGATGGATTGGGATTTAAAAAGCTGTAAATTTGTGCTGCTCAGCGAAAACTAAACATCCTGTATAAACAAAAAAAAAACATGCATATTTTTAATAGAAATCAGTTCAGTATTAAACATTTTATGTTGACATTTAGACAAAGGCACTAGAAACCGAAACCAAAGTAATGGTGAACCCTGTATATCAACAATTTATTTTGAACAAAGTTTATAAAATGATAAACAAATATCGAGACTTTTGAAGTTTATGACTAACTAGTAAAATTTAAACTTTTATTACTCATTTTACAGCCGTTTTCAAACTAAATACAAAAAACATGTTTTGTTATTTATAATTAAATAGTATTTTGTTGTGTTTTGAAATTGATTCTTACACGACATTTTTATAAAAGGTTTTGCTCTCCAAAACATACTCAAAGAATTGTTAAATTATACCAGTGTAAATGTGTATTTTATTTTTGGATTTTATTTTATGTTGCCTTTTAATTTATTACAGTTATTTTAATGGTAATAAAAGCTTATTTTATTTATTGACTAATTTTTACAAAAAATTCTATTCTCACTTTAATCTGAAATCTAATTTTAAGATACAGTTATTAAAATAAATATTTAGTTTAGATTTTGGCCGATAGTAAAATATATCAAGTTGAAAATTAAATTTTAATTACCGAACAACCCTTGATAGACTAGAGAAGACTTTCGTTTTAGTTCAATATTAGTATCCTAAACAAAAATTTAATTTTTAGAAGTACTTCTCTCAAACTGAGCTTTGTAAGGTAATACATTATTCATGTTTAAGCAGTAAGTGAAAATGTGTTTAGTTTGTTAAGAAACGCTTTACAATGCAGTGGGTTTCTCATTTACAAAAGTGAAAAAAAACTTCAAAATTACAAGCAAAAAAAAGTATTTTCTTTGTTAAATGAAATGTGTTACCACTCAATATTTAAATAATATTCTCTCATTTTGTTAAAAACAGACATTCACTGCTTATTCGTCACCTAAGATTTTGCTTCAAATTATTTTTAAGAATTTAATAGTGTGAAGAATGTTTTTGTTTATTTTATTTGTTTGACATATTTTTTTGGTATTGTTCTTGTTTTGTCAGAGAACGGAATAAACACTATTTCTTAATTTCTTTAAAATACCTGCCAATATAATTCAGGCTGTTTTCAAAAATTTCAGAAAGTGATAATAAATAAATTATAATATATTATAAATTTAGTTTACTATAGAATTGTTTTAATTTAATGTCATTTGACGTGTGTTATTTTACGTTTAATAAAACCTTACAAAGGTATTTGTTTATAACTCAATATACAACAATTTATTAAAAGTAAAAACTTTTGAACGAAGAAAATGGAAAAACTTCTCGCGCCTGAAAGATTAGATATCGCCTCGGATTCACTCTGGAATGGGAACATTAGTACAAAAGATTTCTGAACTTCACTGTTGGTAGAACCGATTCTGAAAAACTGAAACTACTTTTTAATTATGTATCTTCAAAAGTATATCAACACATAAGCTTTCCCAATACTTTCAATGTTTGTATGTAAAACCTGTCAATAAAGTTCACAAACGTCACAAGCTCGCAATTTGCTTCCAACAATCCAAAGAATCCGTAGATCAATATTTACAAACTTTAAACCTGTTAGCCAGAGTTTGTAACTTTAAAGCCGTCACTGCTAAACAACACCAGGATGAATTTGTAAGAAATGCTTTTATCCGTGGCTTGTATGACTCCCACATAAGACAACGTCTCCTTGAAAATCCTGTTTTGACTCTAACTGATGCTCACGATAAAGCAAGGTTGCTGGAGTTAGCTCAGAAACAGACTCTGTCCTACGTTCATTTGCCAATGGTAAATTGTATTTGTACTTTGACTGCTTCATCTCTTCTGAAACAAACAAATCAATGATGACTCTTTAAAAAAACCTACCCTAGCAGCCAGTTCCAGTAAGTGTTATTTTTGTGGGTATGATTCTCATTCTTGAGAAAGGCGTCCTGCTCGCAATGCTACTTGTACAAAATGTCTAAAGCGTGGTTACTATTGGAAAGTTTGTAAAGCAAATAAAAGTAATACGAGTAGTAATTGTTACACGAAGAAATCTTCTGCTTTTGCTCTAATTGCTACCAGCTGCGGTAAAACCGTTTCGTCAAGCCTTAAGAAAACTATCAATGATATCGAATGGACATGATATTATGAAACAACACTCCAGTGTTCAAGTAGAGTTTGGCAAAGAAAAATCACTATTAAACATCTGTAGTTTAGCAGTAGCAAACGTTGAACCAGTAGCACTTTTTGGAAATTTGTTATCTGAATGTAGACCGATCGCTGTGAAAACTCGAAGACAAACTTTAGTGACGCTGCTTTCATTCAAGCTAAAAATCGCACGACTCCTCAAAGAGAATGTGATTGAAGCAAGTCAATTACCCTAGCGAGCTCAAGTCTTGGTAACTTTGTTGGATCATCAGAAGAAGAGAATGGTGATCGATTACTCTTATACTATTAATAAGTTTACTCAGTTAGACGCCTACCCTCTGCCTAGAATCAAAAGTATAGTAAACAGTGATGCGAAATATGAAGTGTTTAGTACGGTTGATTTAAAAACCGCTTACTATCAGCTTCTAATAAAAGACGAAGACAAACCGTATACTGCTTTTGAAGCTTGTGGACAATTATTCCAGTACAAGAGGATACCCGTTGGTGTCGCTAATGGAGTTGCTGCTTTTCAAAGAATTCTAGACAAGATTATACGCATCGAGAAATTGACTGACACCTATGCTTACTTGGATGATGTCACTGTGTGTGGTAAAGATCAGAAGGAGCATGATAGGAATCTTAAACGCTTTATGGAAACTGCTCAAAAGTACAACTTGACTTTAAACAACGAAAAGAGTTCGTTTTCGTATAACATTTTTTTTTAACTTATTCCCTGCTGAGTTACACCCTATGAAAAAGAGTGATTAAAATTGGGTTGTTTTTTTGGAACAAGGGTCTAGATAGAGACGTAAAATGACATACACTCACAAACTTCTATTTTTTAAATATTTGCTTACATTTTCTCCAGGGCTATATTAAGGTACAATTAACAACTCCCTTAATAATTTTTGTGTAATTGTGACTTAAAAACATAAGATCGTTAACAACATTGTTAACAATATTTACGCAATTAATTCACTTTGCTGTAAATTGTAAAAAGATTTTCAGTCAATTGCAAATACGACACAACTAACTATCTAATACCTGGTATTTTATTCTCGTTGATTAAGTTTTGTTTTCTGTGGTAATCATCAGTTTTTCTGTACGAAAGGTATAAAGAACAGAAATGTTTTTGCACATCAATATTGTTCCATTTATTCTGATGATGTTTTTTAGTTTTTTTTTCATTTTTAATAGTATTGCTTTATATATTTTCTTCATACTGATGTTCACTAGTTTATTTTTCCTTACAGAAAAAGAACAGTAGGGCTTTAAAAAAAATGCTGGTACTTAGATCACTTCTTCCTTCTCATGTAATTTGAAAACCAGTAACCTAGAAGACACTTAAACCTAGGTTCCTATCTAATGAGATTAAGTTCTTGTCTGTTGAAACGTTTGCTAGATTTGCTTCAAAATCTCTGTTGTTTTCTGATTGCTCACCTTTAACTTCATCGAACGTGATGGTTCTGCAAAAGCTTAAGCAGACTGCCGATTAGTCGAAACCGTATTTTGTCACAATGCAATGAAGCTCTTTGAATCTAGATTATCATTGCCTATTGTTTCGACTGCTGCCCTTAATATTTAGAGTACTTTTCAAGTTTCTCTGACTTTGAATGTTCTCCACTACACTACTTATTACATTACTTCCCTTTAAACCATTGATTTACCAAAGTTTTTACTCTCTCTTTCTCTTTCTTTCTTTTTAATTGTGTGTCAGCAACATTTATTTATGTAAGCATAAACAGAGGCAGGGCTAAAGTAAAGTATGCATTTGTTTTGCATAATTTCCACATTTCCCCAAATGTCAATTTTGCATAGTAGTACGTGTATTCAAACACAACCAATGTAGATTTACAATCTGTGAGTACAATAATATAATACCAAACATCTGTCAGTTCTTTCAGTCCTTGCAATTTTCAAGAAACCTTTTTAGTATTGTAAGCAACGCACTTATCAATTTGACCTTTCTTTTGATTAAAAATAAACTATCAACAATTTGACGACTGATTAAGCAGTCCTTCGTCGCTCGTCCATAATTCTGTAACTCTTCCATAAAAACATAGATTATGGACTTGTTACATAAATAGCTATTAATTGTTTAAAAGCATTTTTACTGAATGAATACATTTAGTAACTCAAACTGGGTAATTAGATTCTAATTTTAGACCTGAATTAGGCTCTAACTTAAGATATTCGTATTATCTTACTTCTACTTTTTTTATCAGAATATATTTCAAAGCTCAAAAATTGCCAAGTATTTTTGGAATGATTTCATTAAAAATTCCCAAAACTATTATTTACTTTTCCAAAGCTAAATGTCACAGGGGCCTAAAAAAATTATCAGAATAAGAAAACAAATCTAGAATTAGAACAATGTAACTATACAAACAATTAGCAAGAATAGATTCCAACAACTTGGCGAAATTTGACACAATTGCTATTGGTCTATAATTTTCAATATGTCTACTATCACCACTTTTAAATACTCAAATTACCTTTGATGATTTTGTAAAATTAAATTACATAGATGGCACAGTGGGTCAGTTAGACATGATATACAATCTTTAACAAAAAACGCTGGTGCATTATCGGGTTCCATTGTAAAATTTGGTTTTAAATTTTTGCATGCATCCAAAAGATCACGATTACATATGGTGAAATTATGCATTACATTAGACATACCACAATACTCATCACAAACGTCAACTCAACGGACAGATGCACTGCTTGATTTCTTCCTAAAAACGGATCCAAAAAAGTCAGCGAATGAGTTAACAATGTCATCGAATGAAGTTTGTTTGTTACCGTTGTATGACATCTCGCCGGGAACCATAGAAGTTTTTCGTTTAACATTAATGTATGTCCAATGATTCTTAGGGTTTATCTTAATAGTACTTTCAGCAGATTGCATGAAGTTTACAAATTCACGTTTAATATTTTATTTGATATATTTCCTTAACGCGTTAACACGATCCAAGTCCCGCATTAAGTTATATTTCTTATATCGTCTCCACAACGACGTTTTTCTTTTAAATTATCGATTTATCACAGGTGTGTACTATACTGGAAAAACAATTGGAATAACTAATACTCTTTTTGGAGATATATGTATCAAGTCATCGAGAATTTAAAATTATCCACAGCCGACGAATTCTCTCAGTGGACCACAATTAGGAAAACTATTGAAGAAACCAGTACAACATTTTTGAAGCAGGACCGTACTAAAAAAAAGGAATGGATGACTGATGAAATACTTGATATGATGGAAGAGAGAAGAAACTACAAGAACAAGAATCCAACAAAATATCATAAAACTCATATCAAAATAAGAGCAAAAATTAAAGAAGCGAAAGAGCTTTGGTTGACGGAAAAGTGCAGTAAGATAATAATAAACGGGTGAGAGAATTAACAAATGGACGGACAACCAAAAGAACACCTACTAGCCTATTAGATCCAAATGGCAACCAAGTATCTGATGATTCAAAACTAATTGAGATGTGGGAGACGTATGTGAAAGAACTTTTCGATGCTGAGCGAACAGACAATTGCACGTAACATGACGATATTTGCGGGCCCTCTATTATCTGAAGTAGAAAGAGCAATTTTATCCCTAAAAAACGATAAGGCTCCAGGCCCCGACAACATTCACGGAGAAATCCTGAAACTTTTATGCACAACCAATGACTATTTTCTCGACATCCTGACAAACATGTTTAAATGACAGTGGAAAAATCCCTGAAGACTGGATATAGTCAACTTTTGTGGCGATACCCAAAAAGTCTAGTCCAAAATATTGTGAAGATCACCGCTTAATAAGCCTGATTAGTCATATAACTAAAGTATTTACCAAGATCATCCATAACCAAATATATCACAGATGCGAAATGAACATCTCCGAATCACAGTTTGGTTTCCGCAATGCACTGGGCACCAGAGAAGCGATATTCAGCCTGCAGGTTCTCATTCAGCGATGCAGAGACATGAAAAAGACGTCCATCTATGCTTTATTGATTTCTCAAAAGCGTTTGATAACGTCCAACACGACAGACTTTTAGAGGTGCTAAGGCAGACTGGCATCGATGGAAAGGATGTCCAAATAATATCCAACCTCTACTGGAACCAAACTGCTAAAATAAAAGTTAATAACACGTTCAGCAACAAAATTGCTATCAAAAAAGGAGTAATACAGGGCTGCATCCTATCACCTTTACTATTCAATATATACTCCGAACAGATCTTCAGAGAGGTTCTAGGCGAAGCATCGGAAGGAATCAAGATAAATGGTGAGACAATTAATAATGTCAGATATGCTGATGATACGGTGATCATCGCAAACGATAACAAGGAACTACAAAGACTCATGCAAAACATCCAAACAACAAGCAACAAATATGGACTCCCATTAAATGCGTCGAAAACTAAATGTATGTGTATAACAAGAAATATTCAAACACCAATCAACCTTAATGTAAACAACAAAAACATTGAACAAGTAGAATCATACACATACCTTGGAACTACCGTGAATTCGAACTGGGACCAATCAAGAGAAATCCGTTCACGAATTGAAAAAGCTCGAGTCACGTTTAATAAGATGAAAACCTTATTTATCAGTAAGAGTATATCCCTTAAACTAAAATTAAGATTAGTTAGATGCTATATTTTCTCTGTCTTATTCTACGGAGTACAGGCCTGGACAATAACAGAGGCAACTTTAAAGAGGTTGGAAGCTTTCGAAATGTGGATTTACCGGCGCATTCTTCGAATACCATGGACCGACCACACAACCAACGTGAAAGTCATGAGAAGAATAGGAAAAGAAAAAGAGGTCGTACTCACAATAAAGAGCCGCAAACTCCAATATTTCGGCCACATTATGAGACACGATAAATATCGTCTATTGCAGTTAATAGTTCAAGGCAAAGTGGATACTAGAAGAGGTCCGGGAAGAAGGCGACATTCATGGATGCACAACCTAAGACAATGGTTTGGACTGTCATTTGTCTAGCTGTTTAGAAGTGCTGTAAACAAAATCAAGATTGCTATGTTAATAGCCAACGTCCACAGGGGATAAGGCAGTGATAGAAGAAGATGTATCAAGTAAGCTATAATTTATCATAAAAATACTGGCAGGCATCATTTACATCATTTATAGCTATGATCGCAGACCAATTCACATTACATAAAGCCTGGTAAAAATCAACAAAGCAGCCCTTGCAAAAGTTGTAGCACAAATCACGATTACTAATAAATTTGGAAACACCAAAGCCAATTGACGATTGGTTGTTATTTACCAAAACACTTAAAGTTAGATGATGCATTACCTCAGGTACCAAAAGGCTATCACAGCACTGAACTGCATAGTTTAGATCAGATGAGACCTAGACTAGGCCTAGAAGTCGGGAGTTATAACTATAGAGTTAATTTGCTTCAAATCATTAAAATTAATAAATCCACTAAGAGTTATATTGTTGACCGGTACTGATTTTATTAGTTCAATATTTGATTTTACAAATTAGATTTTAATCGGTGAGGAGAACTCGACTAATTTCGACATATTCCGGAAGGCGATTATCAGTAAGGGTAAGAAAAGCACGGCCGTGGATAAGCAAAAGCGCGTATTATATACTATACTTTAAATTGTATTACTTCGTTACTATTTACTTTATAATACATATTTCTTTATGACTTTATTTTATAACAAGATTGCGACGCATTTTCTATACAATCTTACACGTCTAGTGATACCGGAGCGATTAGATTTTGCCAGCACATTACAATATTTACTATATGAATAGTACCGACCTCAAAATAAAATTAATCTCATTTATCGCAAATTATTAGTAAACCTCGAAAAGATAAATCATTAAAAAAAACTTGGCATAATCGGTGTTATAAATATGATACATACTTATAAGCCACGTACTGATTCCATTAGTTTTTGCAAGGTTATTGAAGCGTTAATATCACATGATGGCAACTAAATCATGCGTTACTAAGTTGTTTCTTGTCGAAGTTTGATTAACCAATACACATCGTTGCGGTTTTAATCGAAATGTTGCTAAGAATTATTTATCAATAACCTAATGTTGCATTTATAATTTAATTTTGTTTGATTGCGCATAATAATTTTTGGAATAAGCAACTACCATATTTCATTATTGTTTCTTTTTGATCTAATTAAAAATAAAGTTTACTTTCAAAATGCGCTGCCTTCACTAGGTCATTTCTCTTCAGCTTTTATTACTAATCTTGTTGCTGTATATATTATTTGTTTTGTCGATAATTTGCCCGTGTTCCCATTCTGAGGTAATTAACATGATTAAGTATTACCACTTATTTGGTGAATTTTTTGTTTATTAGATTACATCCAGAGGTCTACCAAAGCTTTAAAAGTTATTATACTTATTTTGAAACCATACATTTAAAAAAAGTAAAAACATAAAAATATTTTAATTAAAATTTATTTTTAATTATCATTCTATAGGTAAATAATTGTTATTTAAAATTAAATACTTTTAATTTCTTCTTTATACTTATATTTACGTTACATTTTTGGATTAAGATTTCTTTAAATGCGTAAGTAGAAGTTAATATTTTAAGTAAAAATATTAATATTTAGATAAACGTAATAATTGAAAATGATCGGACAAAAGAACCCAACAAAATCGATGTACAAAAAATGTTTATTTCAATTTATACATTTAAAGTAACATTTTTTGTAATCTAAATATAAATTAAAAGATTGATCTTTTAACTTGTAAAACTTCGTCAATAGTAATATACGAGGATATATTGAAAAATTCTTAGTCTACTATAGAACTAAACAAAATTTCAATGTCAAAATATCTTATTACTCAACATATTCTCCTCTTAATTGGATACATTTATTACAGCAAACCTGCAACGTCTCTAGATCTTTCAAAAAAATGTTTCTTCTTGCTCTGCAAACCAGACCTCCACAGCTTCTATTACCTCCTTGTTGGAAGAAAATGTACGACCATTTAAACTTTTTTTCAGTTAAGAAAAGAGGTGATAGTCGGACGGAGCCAAATCGGGTGAATAAGGGGTGTGTTCTAGTAATTCAAACCCTAAATCACGAATTTTTTGCATGGCAACATGAGATTTGTGTGCAGGGGCGTTGTCCTGCAAAAACAAAACATCTTTGGATAGCTTTCCGCGTCTTTTCTCTTTAATATTTTCCCGTAGAGTGATCAGTAATGTCGAATAGTAATCTCCAGTTATTGTTCTACCCTTATCCAAAAATCAATCATGATTAATCCATGGCAATCCCAAAAACTGAAGCAAGAACTTTTCCAGCAGATTTTTGGACACGAAACTTCTTAGGTCTTGGAGAACCAGAGTGTCGCCATTCCATCGATTGTTGCTTTGTTTCTGGATCGTAGAAATGTACCCAAGTTTCATCCATAGTAACAATTCGGTTTAAGAAGTCTACATCGTTTTCAAATCGAGCACAGATCGAACGCGATGCTTCTACCCTTGCACGCTTTTGGTCAACATTCAACCATTTGGGGATTCATTTTGCAGCAATTTGTCTCATGTCCAAATTGACGTGAACCATATGATGAACGCGTTCGTATGAAATAATCAGTGCTTTAGATATCAGTTTTAGCCCATTTCGACGGTCTGGTAAAATCATGTCATGAACTGCATCGATATTTTCGGGGACTGACACAGAAACTGGCCTTACCGATCGGTCATCATCTTCAATGGAAAATTTACCTTTTTTGAAGCTTGCATTTTAATTTTTGACGGTCGCATACGAAGAACATTGATCACCAAGGGTATTAAGCATATCTTCGTAAATCTGCTTACCTCTTAACCCTTTCAAATAAAGGTACTTGATGATGGCTCGATACTTCAATTTTTCGAATTTCACAATTTCGGAGGACTTCTTTTTTCATTTAATTTATTGCGTGACTCTGGTTTACTTTTTTAACGTCAAACTTTACACTGACACTTCTAATAAGTTATTGTTCGTTGCTATGGTAACGCAATATTTTGTTTATGCAAGGAACTTGATGATGGCTCGATACTTCAATTTTTTGATTTTCACAATTTCGGTGGACATCTTTTTTCATTTAATTTATTGCGTGACTCTGGTTTACTTTTTTGACGTCAAACTTTACACTGACACTTTTAATAAGTTATTGTTCGTTGCTATGGTAACGCAATATTCTGTTTATGCAAGGAACTTGTCTAGGCTAACTAGATATCAGTACATCCTCGTAAATCGCTACTTTGTGTACGTGTTTTAAATCTAAACACGACAACGAGAGTAAAAGCTAAAAAAATTAATGTAATAAAAAAAGAGCAAAGAAGTGTGATTAATGGCAGATAACTAACATAAAAGTTTATAAAAGGAATCATTAGAGTATGGACGTTGTTTTATGAGACTATCTAGTAGTGGAGAACCATAGGGAAGCCAGTACAAAATTATATCTTTAATTTATAGTCTAGAACAGCCTTTTACTGCTTTCTATTGAAATAAATGTTAGATCAGTACATTGTACTTGAATAGTGAATTGTATACTTATCTATAAACTTTTGAATCAGTAGAGACCAACAGGATAAACTGCTAATGACATAGAAATAACATGTTAATAATAATAGTCATAATAATTAGCTATATCTTCTAAAATACCCTGTACAATACATTGGCATGTTATACATTTTGAAGCTCTTGATGTGATCTTTTTGTAATATGGTCTGTTCCATTAAAAAAAATGTAACTTTATGCTGCCACGACTCTTTGAAACACCCGGTATAATCAAAAATATTTTTAAAATGTAGTACTAAATGTAACAAAATTTTAAAGTTATATCATTTTATTAACTAAGTTATCCTCCGATGTCAGAAGTTTGCGTCACTCTGTATAATATAAATACTTTTACATATTGCCATAGCAAAAACGGTATCTAAGTGTAAAGAGAATAAACACTTTGAGGGTTTGACTTGCACATAATATGTTAAATCAACTAAAGTAAACGAAAAGTCCAAAATTGTACGTATCTGCGTAGCAGCAAAACTAGAAAGATTGGAAACATAAGATAAAAAACGAACGTAATATGAAGTAAGAAAAAAAATAAAAGAAAGAATTGGTTCTCAGTACAAACAGTTTTTGAATAAAAATAATTTTGTCTAACAGCGCGATTTTAGAAAGAAATTTTTATTAATTTGTGCATTTTGTCTTTGAAATCATGGGTTAATTACGAATCCTACCTCAGAAATCCAAAAAAGCAATATCAGAAAGAGATCCGACCAGTTAAAGCTAGACCACAGGAAGGTCCATCCAGCATATAGGATAGGCGGGAGGATATCCAATCTATTAAAGGAAGATTAGAAGCAGTTCTGATTAGTTAGTTAATAGTACTAAGTGATGCAATTGTGGAAAATTCAAACAAAACCATTTGGTTGTTAAAATAAATTACTTTTCTTTGGTATTGTTATGAAGTACGACTTTAACCACTCAGCTTCCCTCCTGCATAAACTTTATTAAATAGTTTCGTCAGCATCTTTATCCCATTATCTTCCAGCAGTTTTAGGACCTCTCCGTATACATTGTCCGGTCCAGCCGATTTTCTATTGTTCAGCTGTTTAAATGAGTGCCAGACTTCATCCGGGAGAATTTCCAGCCCAGGTTCACAAATTTCGTATCCATGGGCATCATTTCGGACGTCACTAAATAATTCCTCGATGTAGTTCTATCATAGTTCTTCTTCTCATCAATATCTGTTGCATGAACGCCATTTTCATTATTCTTCTCCCTTATTTTCTTGTGCATGTTGAACGTATCATAACGGCTGTCCAACGTTTCAATTTCTCGGCACATCTTTTCTTCTCTTTTTCTTTTGGCTGTCTCACTTTGCTCTGGATTTGTTAATGAATAGCGCAGTATCTGGTTTGGTTCTTACTTTTTCATATTCTTCTTTCATCCATCAGTTGCAAGATCTCTTCTGTCATCCATGCTTTGTGCTGCCTCTTTTCTGCTTTTAAATGTTTTTCACTCGCTTCCATGATGGCACCCTTGACCTTGCTCCACATTTCTTCAACATTTTTATCTTCATTTACTGCTTCCAACATTCTCGACATATCATCCACTATTCTTTCCTTAATTCTTTTATCCCTTGTTTTGCTAGGGTCAATAGCTACTCTCCTTCTCTTCTTTTGAACTTTCTTCAGCCTGATTTTTACTTTGTCTACAACAAAATTGTAGTCCGAACCTACATCAGCACCTGGAATCGTCGTAACGGGTTTTATAGTGTTCTGAAATCTTCGGTTAACCAATAGGAAGTTAATTTGATTTCGCACTATACGTTCTGCTCGGTCAATCGGCGATTTCCATGTATATAAGTGTCTGGGTGGCAGTTAAAAAAGAGTATTTGTGATGACAAAACCCTCTTCTTGACAAAATTCTATTAATCTTTCGCCTCGCTCATTTTGTTCTCCAATCCTCCACGCTCCGACCACGTCTGCTGACACTCCTGGCAGACTTGCTCCTACCTTTGCATTAAAATCACTCATTCTACTGTTGACATCCTCCGTTTTGGAAATTTTCATGGCAGAATATAAATAGTCGTAAAATTCTTCTATCACTTTTCTACTGTCGGTAGATACAACATTCACATTCACTCCACGGCCATTAAGTTGCAGTACAGCTACTCGATCAGATTGTGGTACAAAGTTTTTCACAGTCGCATTTAACTTCTTTGTGACAATGAAGCCATTATCATGGTGCACATCATTGTTTTCCGCATAATATATTGTATGATTTTGCATATCGTACTGGCCGCACCCCTTCTATCTTATCTCAATTAGTCCCAGAATGTCCACGTTCAGTTTCATCATCTCCAATACCACGTTTTCGGTTTTTATCATATCATACATACTCCTCACATTCCACGGCGCCACCTTAAATTCAGTATTTCTCTTCATAAAATTGTTCAAAACCGCCCCCCGGAGATCAGAATGGGGGACTAGAGACTCCGTAAGATTTAGAATCCAACAACGTCATGATGATTATACAAGGGATGATTAATGCAGTGGTTTTCCATTGCCTTCTGCATCTATATGCCGTTGACTCTTGCTGGTGAGTTCCTCCGCCTTCGGGGCCAATTCCTCAACCCCAGGATAAATGAGTGGCCTTTCCAGAGACCTATCCGTTGGTAGGCCTTTGTGTCGAGAGCTTATCCCAGCTCTCCCTTGGCTTGACTGACTGCGACACTCTAAACAAAAAGCTTAAGAGGTATCGGGCGATGGGGTCGTCACATCTCTACGTCTTGATGATGTGTAGTCACTATTTGTTGGCAATAAGGAATCTGTTTGATGTTATAATTGACCATGAATCTTCAAGGTTAAAAGCGAAGTGTTTGTACAGCCATGTGGCTGGATAAATACATTGACAGAACCTACTGACACAGTCACTTCTGGTTGCTTTTGGTAATTTATAGCTACCATCGTACTTTATAAGTTTATACCCTGTCAACATATTTGGCATCAGCCACATGGTGGTAAAAGTTTATTGTTTTTCATTATACTTACCTTAAAATTAGGCATAAAATTAACTCAAATAACTTTTGTTTCCCCAAATAACGTCATTTGAAAGTAACTGTTTTATTGCTGGATATGAATAAAAAAAATGTATAGAATCTGACTCACTTCCGGAAACCAATGGATTAGTGAAATAATATAAGGTTTAGTGATGTGGCAGTATCAGTTACGTGATTTTTACTTAGCCACTGGCACAACACAATACAAGGGATTTATTTTAAACTGAATATTGACACACTACATTCATTGGTTCAATAGCAACGATTTGCTGTGAATTGTAATTGATTGTCATTTGATAATTGAATGGAGCTCTATGGAGATAAAACGCAACATTTCTGCATTGTTAATTTTGATTTTATCAATTTTGTTCAACCTCATTTCGAGCTCGGCATTGCTCCTCAGTTTAACTCCTATATATCTTTGACTTGCAGCATTCCTAGTTCTCCTATTTAAGTTGGTACGTCTAATTGGTGGCATTTTCAAGAATCAAAATTTAACTGGTAGAATATTATTTAGAGCCACTTCCAGGAAGTTTGGATAAATGTAATCATTGATTAAATACAATCGTATCCAACAAATAAACGTACAAATAAACGTAACAACAATTGTTTTTAATTAATGATTGAATTTAACAAAGCTTGGTGGAACTGGTCTTTAGTGTTTCTGTATAACCTTTTATACCACCTGGCAGTCTAACAAAACTTAGCATAAATCCATATCTAAATAAATTAAACTTTTAACATAAAGCTTGATTGCGATGAACTAACCTCAAAGAACAGATACACCAAACTGAAAACTTTACTGTGCGCAAACTGTCAAACACGCTTAAGTTTTCTGAAATTTTCCAATTTTCTTAATTTTTCTTTCTGTAAGAACCTTCTATGAAGTATTACACAAGTTAAAAAAAAGATGAGAAATTGGTAAAGGCGTTTTCAAGTTATGGCAGGAATAGGGATTCATTTTTATATATAAGAAGATAATATTGATTAAGTGTATAAATGTTATAGAAGGTAAATAAAAAAATAAAATATAACAGCACAGCCATTGCATGACGACATATAATGCATTGGTCTAAAGCGGCAATCACTGCAAATTGAGGGTAAAAATAGTAGGTAAAAGAAATAGCAAACAAAATAATACAAAACAGATAATCAGGACAAAAAATACAAAATATTGCTTAACTTCAGATCTCCTACAAATTAGTAAATAAATTGGTCGTAATAGAAGTAAACGAAATTACGTGTCACTTTTCCGTATATAAATACCCATTTTTTTTATACAACTGAATTCAGCAACTTTACTAATACCTGAGTATCTCAGCTTATCTCAATAACGAATAATTTTCATTCCCGTCAATTACTGAATCATATCTCAAGAACTACCTCATTATAAGGTTGAGGCATAACTGAGTCACCATAAAGTTATTATTCTGTGGTGAAATAAACTAAGACAATCTGAGATTTGTGCATAATAAAATGTAGCTTTTGTTTACCTATTTTATTTTTATATTGTTCACATAAAACATCCATAATAGATCTAGATGAAATCCACATAGTTTATGTAGTTTAAGATTCTAAATATGCAGATGAGAAAGCTGGTTATGATCCCCAAGTACTGCAAATGAAAGATCCTATACGTTGTTAGGAATAAATTAAAACAAGCGTTTACCGCAGAACTCCACATCGCCTTGTTAAGCGAACCTAATATTGTGTTTTAAAAAAAAATGCATCAAACAAAAGTTATAGACAATTGAATTTTCAACAACTTTTTTTCCTCAACTTTTTTTGAAAAATTGAGATTGGTCAAGATATGGTTACAATAATTAGTGTCACGTGATTGTTATATCTCAGTTATTACTTATTGGATCAAAAATAATTTAAACAAAAGTTGTGTATAATTAAATTATAAACAATATTAATTTAAAACAAAAATTTATAAACTGAATATTTTCTAAATATTTAAAAAAATTTTAAATCTGTGTAGGTAAACGGCCCTTTTGGCTATATAGATTTTACTGAAAATATAGTCAGATTTTTAAAATTATAAATAAGGTTTTTGTACAAAGTTTCATAAAAATCGGACGCCTGGTTTTCTTGGAATCTCGCTTACATACAGACAAACGGCCGGCTGTCTAGTCGGCCGGCAGTCGGACATACATTTTTTTTTGTTTTATTATAACGTCGGAAAAAGTGAAAAAAAGGAGGTGTTAAATTTTCGGTTTGGAAACAGTCGCATAACCCCCCAAAATTTTTTAATAAATAAAAATCTTACAAGACGTGCAATATTTATTTCCATGTCGTAAAACTTATTGACAATCTCATTGACAAATAGAAAAATAACCGCATTGACAGTATAACAACAAATATTACTGTAAATATTTCCATAGGAAAATTGAAAATAGTAGAACCTAAACTCCTAGAGAAAATCTGCATTTTCTCATGACATTTTAATTGCGACGATCCAAGGAAATGTGAATATTAATTTTTGTTGCTGGAGTGAGTAGAATGCTTTTGATGTAAGAAATAATACAATATTGATAGAATCATCATCTCAAGCTACTAATTATAAAAAGAAGATAAGGTAACGTACATTCGTTGCTTGAAGTTTTCAAATGGTTAGACGACACTTCATGGTATTACTGATGCAAACACTTAAATTATAATTTTATGTCCTTTAATTGCTTTCATTTCAGGGACAAACTATTTGACTTTAGATTAATTTTTTATTTCTACTTTAATTCTTATTTTTTTAAAACTTTTAAAAATTTTATTTATATTTTATAATTTTGTGTCAGAATACTTGGTTTATATTTCACTTTTAAAATGTTTATTTTTTTAATGTTTTATAGTACCGTGGACAAATTAATAATAAACAAAACAAAACACCGCAAATTCAATGCATTTCACAGAAAAAATTCTGCACGTCAATCAATTACTACATAATGTCATGTAACATTCCTGGATACCTTTTACATTAATTATGTTGCCTAAAAGTCATTTACCTTTATGTAATATTCAATGTAGCATTGCTAAATTCGTCGTTTTGAAACAACGAAATTCTGTCCGTTCTATTTTAATAATAACCTATATTACTACACCAATATTTTAATTATAATTAAGTTAACCTTTTTGTGTTACCTCAATAGAAATATTTAATTAAAGATCCACAGATAACTTCTAATTATTGCAAAACAATTATTTTACTATTGTTCTACTGACCCAAAAAATAACGTAGTATTTTTCTTTCTCATTACTTATTTTTCTCGAAATTTTATACGTTAGTACCTATTTTGTAAAATATACCCCGAAAAAAAAATATTCAAGTAATTTATATAAAGAGCGGACCTTGTGAGAAAAACCAAAACTACATTCTTGTAAAAGTAAATTTGTTTCCAACAGAAACTAAAGTGTAACTTTGGATCAGGTAACAACTATGGTAAAAAGCTTCTCCATGTTTTTCCGGGAGGAAAAATCCCTATTATACTGTCAGTGTGCTCTCTGTGTATAGTAAATGATAACCTTGGAACAAAATATTGTTTTGAGGGTGGATCACCGATTACTATTCTTATTTTTTTTACCGAGGGACTTTGTGAATCATCCATTTCTAACGCCAAAGCATGAGAAAAAAGTAGATTTTTAGACTTGTTTTTCTTTTTCTGAGCTGCAACTTCTGCTGCACGACAGACAAATTTGGAGGAGGCTAATACATAAGTGTTCGCTAAAGTGTCAGTGCACGTTGCATCCTAAACCAGATTTTGACGTTCCAACCACGGAACAAGCGAAATGCCATCAGGTCGTTTGCTATCATCCCTGGAAACTTCTATTGGCTCTAAAGCAGAAGGAAAATAGGCAGATTGGAGGACAAGCTTAATAATACCTTTAAAAGAAAATGTCGATCCATCCGCTTTAAACGCCTCTGAGTACTCGTCTTGTCTATAGTTTCTCCACACATGCAAATGTGGGGTACGCAGACATCAAAAGTACTATCGACCAATAGTGTGTTTACATATATTTTTTGATGAAATCAGTGTAAGCTCTGAGCTGCTTGGAAAAGTGCATGTTGATGTAGAGTTGAAATGTCCAATTTATCTATTAGGATTTTCTTTGTTATCAAGTTCCAGTTTTTTTTCGGACAAGGGTTTGGCGGTAATGAGCGATATATTCTACGTTTTTGAGTGAGTATAACATCATAGAAACAAGTGTACCACAACATTTGTAGACGAAAAAAAGGTGGTAAGGGCAATATCACTTGCTTCTTTATTTCAACACTGCCAAAATTAACGAGAAAAAAGCGTTATTGATATCATTGTATATTTTTTGGATAACTTTTGTGCTTTTCCATGTGGGTGTCGTGCGTAGTAAATACGTTAACTTTTGACTTCAACGTGTTATAGGTTATATGACTGCGGAAAAAAATAGTCGCAAAAGAGGAACTGGAATTCTTTATGCTATGCGGAAAGGGTTAACGGGCAGCATAGGTGCTCCAAGTAAATAAAGCAAGTTGTTGTCCACTATTTTGATACCGAGTCATGTAGCTTCAAAACAAGTTATCGCCGTTTACAATTTCTTACCGCAGAAATAAATTTGTTGATGGAAAGGCCCATTTGTCTACATTTATTCAATAGTTGATTGAAGTTTTCTAACGTCTTGAATTTTTCTATTAATACTGAACACCAACACTAAAAATGACTGAACCTACCGAATCCCCTTGCTGAGTACCAATATTAGATGATAAAGTCTTTGAATCAAAAAAAAAGTAGAGAAGGTTTAGCGTAACACTGCCTCAAAGAATTGTAAAGCTTTGGGATGCTTTCTTTAATTGCATGTAACATAACATCTTTACCTAAAGAATGAAATACATTCTTGGTGGGATTTTAGACGACCTCTTGTTATCCACAATAAAAGTGTCTCACAAGCACTTGTTGTGTCAGAAGCCAACTTACTGAGGTTGTAATCTCTCTCCAACCTGTTCACTGTATGATTTACATCCTAATTTGGAAGACAGCCTACATAAAATTTTTATTGAGAGCACATACTGTCGCTTTATACAAAATATCTGGAATTTCGTCAAAAACTTGTTCATGGAACATGAAATTGCCAAGTTTTGTGATTGGCTGCAACAGTTTTCTTCCTGCTTCTGCAGTTATAGGTGCGTCCAAATTCTTTAAGGAATAAAAAATTGCTTTCAAAACAATTTTTTGGGCATTGCAAGAGATTGCGACTCGCTAACTAGAACCGAATTTAAGAAACTGATGTTAGTTTAAGACAAATCAAAGTTACATGATATGTAGAGAAGCCAAAAGCTTTTTTTTGGTTGTCGGCCTATTTATGTTTTATTTTTTTGTTTTGTTTATAAGTTTTCATAAGTATTGTAAAATATTTGTGCTAAGGTTCATTATATGTCTAAAATTACATCATACTTGTTATCATCAAACGTTTGCAAGATTAAGTTAATTTACTAGCCGTAAATAAATCTGGCTCTAGGAGAAATTTGTTTTGGAACATTTATCCTCAGCTTGTATTCACGTATGAGTTCTTTAATTGGTCAAAATTGCGGCAAAATCGTTGATTCGATCCGTGTGACTCCTTGTCACGTATATTTTGAAGCCTTTCGTTCCCTTATAATATTATGAGTTGTCTTTGCAATAAAAACATGTAACTACTTCATTTAAGTAGTTGGTTGAAGTCTGCGTATTGCTCAAGGAAAGGCAAGTTTTGCAAAAGTAAGGCTTTTAAATTGACTAAGAACTTTTAGGTGATCATAGGCGAGATGTTTTTTGACATCATGGTAGGGGCATAGTTTCTCATCCATTATTGGTTTCACAAAGAATCCGGCCAAATCTTTGATTAACTCATTTAGCTGATATTAAAAAAAAATAAAACCACAAATCAAGAAAACCACAACTCCATCCAAATTAATATGATAAATTTTAAAAGGATTAGAGTTAAATGGACATCAGAATGACAATGGAATACTCTAATTACTAACATGTAAAATTGTAATAAAAACATAGTTACGCAACATGGAAATATGACTTACATTTGAAATAGTTCAGAAAAAGTACTTAGGCGTGAACACAGAGACATAGTATACGTTTTACAAATATCCAGCACAATAACTAAAAATCCTTGTTTCATAATCGTAAAGGTACGCAAAACAGTATGTTTTTGTATCTGGTATATAGATTCCAACATACCTTCTACGTTATCGATTGACATGTTCAATAATTCACAACATCAACAAACACCTGATACATCCAAAATTAGTGCAACCTGTAATATAAAATTAAATTTCATTCTCAAATAACAAATTCGATCTACCTTCATCACCAAATATTTTTTATGAGGTGCTTCTGTTAGAAACTGTTCAACATTCTCTTTTCAAGAACTTTTGAGTTCATGAACTTGTAATTTCTTTATTCGTTTTTAAAAAAAGCGATTGACTTGCCATATTGTGAATATCTGTATTTTCGTGAAGCTTTAATATTGATCTTAACATACTATATTTTGTCTGCATTGAAGAGGTCGCAAATCTTTTTTGGCGTTATAGAAATCATATCTGCATTTCTTCGGTAGCAACTCGATGTGGCTTCTTCAACATCTCTAGCAACTTTTTCTTTTCATTTCCATCAATACTACAAGTGTTGGAGCAGTTTAGGTGTATAAACAAACATAATCAGTTTTGTCCTCAAAAGGTATACAAGACGATTTATCTAGTACTTCCTTTAATTATTGCTGTGTGCAATTTTCTCTACATATTGCAAATATACGCTTTAAATTGCGCAGAAGCTGTGAGAAATACTGAATGAAAAGTAGATGTTATTAAAACCTCAGCAAGCCTGCAGCTAATCCTTAAATAATTAAATTTCTAAGCGTGGTCTAAATATAATTATCAAGATGTAAATATCAACTAAAAAATTATTGAAGTTTATAAACATACTTATTTAAAAATATTTTATTTTACGGTTACAGAAGGTGTCACATAAATCAAACATTTTTATTATTATCGAAGTTTTTCGATTCAAAGGATCAAGACCTTATTCGTTTCGTTACCTCTATCATTTTAGTATTCTTATTCATACGACAGAAAATCACGTCTTGTTAAATTTGAAAGTACCTTTAAATTGATATTTTAATATTATACGTGACGAAGTCGTATTTACGACTTCGGAGCGTCGTCGTAATATACAAATATAAATTTAATGTATTCATGTTAGATCTATCTTTTTAGCAAATTTTATTTCGAACACATCGTAAATTGATAATATAATGTATATAATTAAAAAAAAATTTATGTGTTGTCGAATTTCAAGCATAGTGCTGCAAATAAGTTGGATGTAAGTAATAAATCTAATTAGTTTTCTTCTCTAGTACCGAATCCTTAAAAGCTGTCTACTTATTCTTTGACAATGAGGGTAAAATTGTGCTTAAACGTACATTATCATAAGCAAAGACATTGAACTAAAATTACTAAACTAAAATTATGTGACAACATTCTAAACAAATTAATTGTAAAAAGGACACATAACTTATTTTAAAATCGTCTTGTTAACTTACAAGCAATTAATTAAAAATTGTCATTTAACTTTGATTTCAACAGTATGTCCATGTAGTACGCGCCCATTGATATTGGCTTTTAAAAGTAGATTTATTCAAATCAGTTTTGACTATTCTTTTAGGTTACTTAGTGGCTACAACTTAAGAATATTGTCAATTATGCAAGGTATCTCCCTTTCATGGAACATATTAAATGGAAGCATATATTTCTTATTCTGAATCTACGTAAAAACTATGGTGACTTTATGTACGTACGAGTCTCATTTTTAGATATCGATTTTTAAACACTTTTTTGGGTAATTATTTTAAATATTAAACTCAAATTTTATTCATACTTAAGGCGGTAACGACTTTAACTGTTCATGGTTTAAAAGTTAACATTGATTATACAGGGCATGAGAAAAAAAAATGTCAAACTCTGTAATCGAAAATAATTTGATAAAATCAATTATTCGTTAATAATTTTTGATGAAAACGAGTTTTCACGGTTAACAATTGATTTTGGGTAGACAAATATGTATAGCAAAATTGTAGGCAATTTAATTCTTCATTGATCTGGAACATGGTGTTCAATTTGATTTTATTAAGTTATTCATTATTTTCGATTACAAAGTTTGACAGTTTTTTTCTCATAATCAGTATAACCGATGTCAACTTTTAAATTATGGACAGTTAAAGTCGTTACCGCCCTAAGTGTGAATAAAATTTGAATTTGATATTTCAAATAGTAACCTAAAAAATCTCAAATATCTGATACCCGATATTGACCCAATCATATTGCGCTGGATTATTAATATGCTTTAATAAAATAAAATTTAATTGAGCAATAAGACTTCATAATAATTTTAATAAATCATACGCATCAACTTCAAATTCTCCCGCTCTAATATCTCAGGTCTGGGATTCGTTTTTAATAAAATTATTAATTTAGTATAATAAATATTTATTTATCTATTGCATTCATTTAATTTTTATTTATAATATTTATTTATAATTTACTATAAATTTATCTGTTAATAAATTTTGGTTCTAAAATTGTTTAATTGAAAATAGAACTTTTTAAGGGCATCTTTACCATACAAGTTGGGGATACCCAACTAATGACGAGAACGGAGAGAGCCTATCAAATTGGATGGATGAATTGGATCTCCATCTGGTCTATGATGCTAAGGATCTGAAAATCTTTCACTCAGCACGATGGCAGAGCGACACAAACCCCGATCTGTGCTTTGTTACAACTGACCCATTGCAAGTCCCTCTACCTCATACAAGAAAGGTCTTGCGAAGCTTCCACGCAGTCAACACCGGCCAGTTATTATCAATATCGGAATCCAGGTACCTCTGATAAAATCTACACCAAAACCAAGATGGAACTTTCGCAAGGCGGATTGGACATCATATTCTAGAGAAGTCGATTCACATCTACGGTGGATCCCACCAAAATCAGAAAACTACGGAAGATTTGCTGGCGTACTGATCGGAAGCGCTAAGCGTAACATACCCTGGGGATATAGAAAAGAATACATACCCTGTTGGAATAAGAACACGGAAACGTTATACAAAGAGTATGAGAGAACTGGGAACCCAGATCTGGGAAGCCAGATATTGCATTCGCTCAACGATGAAAGAAGGGAGCGATGGGAAAGTACGACAGAAAATATGGATTTTACAGCCTCCAGTCGAAGGGGATGGTCTCTTCTACGTCGACTTGGAGCTGCCACGCCTATACTTACCAAAGAGCCTAAAGTGACCCCTTCCCAAATAGCGCTGCATATTAAACAACGTTCAGAAAACGTACCGATCCATAAAGAGTTTGAAGAAGCGATAAAGGAAGAACTTAAAATAACTGACAGAGGCCTTGAATACAACCCTCTTTTCTCTTCCTCTTTCACTAACGCTGAACTGAACAAGGCCATAAGAACACTCAAATTACGGAAGGCAGCTGGCCCGGATGGCATATTCCCAGAGTTTGTAAGGCACCTAGGACAACCTGCGAGGGAATGGCTTAGAAATTGCCTCACAGATATACTAAATACGGGACAAATCCCGGCACAGTTCAGAATAGCCCAGACCCTTGCTATTCTGAAACCAGGAAACCAAGCGACGACCCAACTAGCTATCGTCCAATCGCACTGCTCAGTGTCTGTTATAAATTACTGGAGAGACTAATATACAATAGAATATATCAAACCATAGACGATATTATTCCGCCAGACCAGGCTGGTTTCAGATCCAACCGAAGTTGCTGTGAGCAAGTACTAGCCCTAACGTCATACATCGAATCAGGATACCAAAGGGTCTAAAAACGTCGGTAGCATTTGTTGATCTGACGGCTGCTTACGACACCGTATGGCTGGATGGACTAATACTAAAATTGAAGAAAACAATACCCTGCTCCAAGTTAACTAAGCTAATGGGAAACATGTTAAGAAACCGATACTTCAAAGTCACTCTTGGACAATCAACTAGCAAGTCATACACCATCAGAAATGGACTGCCCCAGGGATCAGTACTAGCCCCTATACTCTTTAATCTTTACACCAGTGACATGCCGGCAACCAACTCTCGGAAGTTCTGCTATGCTGATGACACCGCTATAGCCACTCAACACAGGCTCCTTGAGGATGGTGAGGAAACTCTAACGACGGACTTAGAAAACCTCGGGAGATACTACAAACAGTGGCGACTATGCCCAAACCCAAGCAAAACCGAGGTGTGTGCATTTCATCTTAATAACCGCCTTGCAAATAAAGAGCTGAATGTCACATTCTGTGGTAAAAGAGTAAAACACAACAGCCACCCCAAATATCTTGGCGTTACACTAGACCGGTCCCTAACATATAAAAGACATCTGGAGTTAACTGGGCAGAAACTAAAAACCAGGAACAACATAGTTAGAAAACTGGCTGGGACTACTTGGGGAGCAAAAGCAGAAACACTACGAACGGCAGCTCAATCACTTGTTTTCTCAACGGCAGAATACTGTGCACCGGTGTGGTACAAAAGTTCTCACACAAACAAAGTCGACGTGCACCTCAACGATACCATGAGAATTATATCAGGAACCCTAAAGTCCACTCCGGTACCCTGGCTTCACGCACTGACGAATTTAGCCCCACCGGACTTGAGAAGACAACAAGCTGCTGCTCGCGAATGGGACAAACTACACGATCCTAAACACCCTAGAATTCTGCCAATCCACACGATATTGGATAATGCTCCGGGCCGTCGTCTTAAATCCCGGAAACCCATTTGGCAAGATAAGGTACTAACCGACCATGAGCCATTTCACATCAGAGAAGCTTGGAAAACCAAATGGACATCTAATCACGATTTTAGCCATAATGACCATGAGGATCCTACCGTCCCTCTCCCAGGAATGCAAATGGCTAGGAAAGCTTGGTGTAGCCTGAACCGCATCAGGACTGGCCATGCCAGATGCAAGTCCATGCTGTACAAGTGGGGACTCTCGGACTCCCAGGAATGCGACTGCGGAGTGCCAGATCAAACTGTAGCTCACATAGCCAACGAGTGCCCAATAAGAAAATTTGGTGGAGAATGGAGCGAGATTCTGAATGCCACTCCTGCTGCTGTGAATTGGCTGACCTCCCTGGATATCGACTTATGATCCATGGCCTATATCTCAAATGTATTCGTGTAGTATATTTGTTTTTTAATTCTTTTAATTTTTGAATTGTTAGTCAATCTGTAAAAGTGTTGGTTTTATGCATGTGTATGCACATACTCTGCCTTTATTAAGAGTGAGTTTGTAGATCGCCATACGATAAATAAATAAATAACCATACAAAATGTTATTGTAATACATTTTTCCTTATAATGATGATAGTCTCATTATCTGCCAAAATTCTTCTTGGTTTTTCTTTTTTTTCTACGTACTTGTCTATACATTCGATTGTTGTATCCGTATCATATTTTTTGGTTGAATGTACTCTTGTATACTTGCTAAATACATCATAATAATCAAAATGTTTTTATATCTGTCACTGATCAGGGCAAGATTACTCAAATAATCTATGGCTATTCGTTCATTTGGGTCATTAACCATAATACTTTTTATAATGTTATGATTTACATGATTTTTAGTTTTCGTCAATCAACAATCCTCACATTTCCTTATTTCTTCATTTATATCTATATAGTCATTTATTCCATAATAAGTTTTTCTATACATTAGCCATGTTTTCCCAATTCCTATATGTCCATACTTTATATGAAGATTTCTCGTAATTTTTTTACCATTTTCTTGTCAATTACATACAATTCAATATTTCCTATTGTCTTAATCAGTATTCCGTCTTCTATTTTAAATCCATTACGTTCTCCTATCTCCAATACTCTTCTTTTAATTTTTCAACTTCTGGTTCTTACCCTTTCGACATTATGGAATTCTTCATAATCTTAAAATCTATTCAATGCTAATCAACAGGTTATTCTTATTCTATTTCTTCTTTCCTATATATACTTAATACATCTGAAACTACATTTTCTTTTCTAAAATATAATTTAAAAACAAATTTCTGTATTAACAACATCCATCGATACACCCTTATTATTTTTTATGTTTGATTTTGCTAAATGTGTCAATGTTGAATAATCTGTTTTAATGATGTACTGATGTAATCTCTCATTGTTTGACTCTTATTCTTCTCTTGATGTTTAAATTCATTTCATATTTTTCCAACATCCATACCTAATAAACATTCCATCATTTCATTTTCCATCACCATTTTATTTACCATGTATATCTTCTTATTGTTTGCTGTTACTACATTTTTCGTGTCCATAATTTTATTTTGTAGTAGTTTAGAAATGTCTGTACAAATTTATCACTAATTAACAATACTTCTGACCTAGTGTCCACTAATGCTATTAAATTTATTTCTTCGATATTTATTTTTATTTTTGGTGAAACTATTCTATTATCATAATTATTAATATGTATAAATTCATAACGTCTTACATAACTAACTTCTAAATTTTCTTTTGATTAATCTGCTTTTAAAAATTTGTCCTATTTTTTTTACAACATTGATTGCATCCTCATCTTCATCTTCACTTGTTTCTTCTTCATAACCACATTTACATTATGTACGTAATTTTGATTGTCACTCCTGCCCATGCTTGGCCTTCCAATTCCTCGTCCTATTCCCCGATAATTTCCTCGACTAATGTTGTAATTTTCATAACTTCTTTCTTCTTTATTTTCTTCATTTCTATTCTCCTGTCGGTTATGTCTTTCTTCATTTGTCTTATTTTTCTACCGGTCAAGTTATTGTCTTCTTTCTTATCCTTGATAATCTTGATATAATCTATTATATCCTTGGAATATTTTTCTTCTATAGACCACATTGGAGTCAAATCTTTTTACTAGTTTTATAAATTCTTCTATTTCTTCAACGTCTTCAATCTCTATTATTGATTTCAATTATTCTATAAAATGTCCAGCGATATAATGTATTACGTCTTTTTTGTGTATGGTGGAGTAAGTTCTTGAACCTGTTCGATTATTACTCTTGCATAATCTTTCCTTGAACTTTCATAATCCCTATATTTTCCATTTGTTATTAGTCTTCTTACTTTGTCTTGTTCTGTTTCTCCCCAATATTGTTCCAAAAATAATTGTTTGAAATCTTAAAAGGTTTTTATCTTTTCTTCTACTATTGAAAAACATATTTCTGCTCTTTCTTTCATTGCTTTCCTGATGTGCCTTTTGAGTATGTTTTTCTTGTTACATATATCGTTGTTTGTTTAAAATGTTTTATAAATCTGTTTAGGTTCACCTTTTTCATTCTCACAAATTTTAATCCCTCTGTCATTATTCCATAATTCATGCTACTCTAGAATGTTTCTCCAAAACGTTCATTGTATTCATCTCTTAATTCATATTTCTATCTTCCATTTTCTTCTTTTATTTCTTCAACTTGTTGTATGTTATTTTTAAATTCTTTTTTAATTATATTTCTATTTATTGTATCTGTACTAACTTGTTTTACTTTTTCAAATTTATTTGTGAGCACACCTATTCCTCCCATTTGTTTCTCTATATGTATATCGACGCAAATTTTCATCTAAAATCCTTATATTATCTGTATTCAGCATTTTATTTTCTTCTTTTCTCTTCACTTTGTTTACATTTTCTATCGATTTCTTCCATCTTACTTTTATTTTCTTGATAAGACTTTTTACATTGTATATTGACATCCTCTATCTTTTGTTTGTTTTCTTGATAAGATTTCTTGCATTTCTCATTTCTTGTGCTTATCACATCGCTTAACATCGTCTTCCATTTGTTATGTTTTCTTTTAATTTTTCTTTCTTTTTTCTTCTTTGTTTATTTATATTTTGTCACCTTTCTTTCTTTTCTTTTCTTCTTCTTTCTCTTTCCTCCACATTGCTATTTGGTCACTCTCTTTTGCCTGTTCATTTGGTCGTCGGTAATTCAACTTATCTTTATCTTGACTACTTGTGTTCAGCTTTCCTTGTCATAAATGACTCTACATCATGTCCATCGATTGTTCTTTTTGAAATTTCTTTTTAAAGAATCTCGTCTATATTCTCCTACATACTCCTTATCTTCTTCGTAATCCATTTCTGTTTGTTGATCCATTTTATGTTCTTCATTAATTTCCAACTTGTTCAGTTTCCTTTATTTTCTTTATATTTCTTGTTTCTATTTTGTTTATATTTCTAATTTATACACAACAAATAAATCTTTCCTTTCCTTCTACCTGTTTACGTTTACTTCAAAAATAAAACAAAAATTCAAATTCATTCAGTTTCATCCACATGTAAATATGACAAAAAATATTAAACATCTTGTACATAAAAATATTTCGTATACCTTGCAAAATTTTTTATCGATTCTATTTTTAACACAAATGTAGGTCAAATACTTTAATTGATAAAGATGCATTTGAAATAGGTATTCGTTTATTTAAACTTACATTACACACGCAATTTATACTAATTGCTTTATTCAAACCAATTTCAATAATTTATTGATAAGCAAAAATAATTTTCTAAATTCCAATCTTTTTCAATTTTATTTACTTCAAAAATTTTACTTTTTACCTTTTCATTTAATTATTTAAAAAAAAATTAAAAAAAATTTAAAAAAAAAAAAAATATAAAAAAAAAAAAAAAAAAAAAAAAAAAAAAAAAAAAAAAAAAAAAAAAAAAAAAAAAAAAAAAAAATACCTCAAATACAACCCCCCCCCCCCAAAAATTAAATTACTAATTTTTCCGCTACTTATATTTTATTTAAAATTTTTATTTTTATAATATTTATTTTTAAATTTTTAAAAGCTCTTATATCTCAGGTCTGGGATTCGTTTTTAATTAAAATTATTAATTTAGTATAACAACAAATTTATTTATCCATGGCGTACATTTAATTTTTATTACATGCAATACATAAAACAAAAATCAAAATTTAAATTAAGCCAACTTTTTACTACTTGCAAGTTTTTAACAAAAAAATCTCTGTAATTAATTCTATTTACATTAAAGTTTCAATATAAATTTATTTAAAATTTTTAACTAACTTTTACGCATCGGTTGTGTTGTTTTCAGTTCCGCATGTTGATGACCTTGGCCGATAAATGAATTCCTTCTATGATAACGACATTTTGTTCCCATTTTCCATGCACATATTTTGTTATTAATTGTTTACAGCAACAAACGCAGGCAAGCAAAAATCACAGCAGCTACGACGCTAGCGGTTTGAATTTGCATTTATGAAATTATCCACAATAATTTTATTTCACTTATCGGAGATTTATACCTAATGCTTTCTACGTATCAATTCGAAAATAAGGTCTTTAATTTTTAACTATTAGATTAAGTATTAACAGCTTCACACTTCTACCAAATTCTCAGTTTTTACATCTGAACACTTCGACATTCAATCACCGTCTCTAAATTTTACAATTAACACATTGCGGTTTCAATCATAACTACCCCTCTGTCCTCTCTGTTCACACTTTGACCTTTTAAAAAATGCGTTTGTACAAAGAAATCTTGAGTTTAATTCATACGTACATTGTTCTTATATTTTGTGGCGACAACACAACTCATGTCTTATCGAATTCGAAGAATAACTATTTATATACAGTTCTTTGTGTAGACTGTCAATTCAACATTTTTATAATAATTACAAATAATAAACCTAATTCTATTTACTATTAAATTTAATTAAATGAAACACTTTGTTTTATAAAAATGAAAACAATTCATTTTCTTAATTAAAATGTAGGTTGGTTTTAGAAAATCATATCTAAATTTAATTACGTTATTAATGATTGATTTGAATAAACATTTTTATATTAATAAATTTTGGTTCTGATTTTTTTTAATTTAAAATAAAACTTTTCCAGCACAATATGTTTGAAAATTGATATCTTGAAAATATATTTCTTTGAGCCTTTTATAGATAAAATCACCTATGTTTTTTACGTAGATTCAAAATAAAAATTAAAAATATATGTTTCTTAAAATGTCAAAGGGTGCAGGTGGACCATGAAAGTGAGACACCCGTATAATTGAAAATATTTTTAATTTAAAAAATATCAACTTTATAATGGCAATATCAAAAGTCCGCGTACAGGACAGGCTGTACCCAAGCAGCCACAAAATTTTATGTACATGTTGGTAAATAATGTTAATCAAACATTAAAATGTAAACTTTTATATATTAAAAATATATTAGAAAAATATATGTTAAATATTTAGGTAAACATGTACAAAATATTTAAATAAATCTTACATCAATATTTCAAGCAAATATTTATCAAATATTGCTTTATAAAAATATTAAAAATAAATGATATCACATTTTAAATTTCTAATAATTTTTTCTGAACATTTAAAAATGGTATTTATGCAACATTTGTTAATTAGATTTTAAAAATATTATTGAAAATCCTTGAAAACATTTTTTAATATACTTTTGAAGTATTTGTAAATAATACAATAATATGAAAATCAGTTTATAAAAGAGTAAAAATATATTCTAAATTTCTTCATTATGTTTACAAAACAACATTTTTAATACATAAGTAATATAAACAATATTTATTACATAATACAAAGACACAAATTCATACGTATTGTAACAACCCATATAAACACTACAAACTACAATGTAAAATATTATATTATAATCGTAATTCAGATTTTCTCTTCAGTCAATTTAATTCTGTATGTATTCTGTGTTAATTTTTTTTTAATTACAAGCCCACACAAAACTATCTAAATATTAAAATAAATAAAAGTGTATCAAGTCCAATGAGTACGGTAATAGCAATTACAAAATAATTAAGTAATTTAAGAACAGCATACCTATTATTGGTTGTGTTGTTGGGTTTAGTTCTGCTGGAATTTTTTCTACTTGTGCTTTTGCTGTTTTTTAATCCCTGGTTGGTAGCATTGGAAAACCGTTTGCTGGTTACCACTAAAAAGTGCAGTAAAGTATAATAAACCTATAATTGTAACTTTTTTTGTAAGCTACGATTTTATACAGCATGTACCGAGCTTATTATAAGAGACGGTAAAAAAAATTCATACAGAAATTAAATGGTTAATTATCAAAAAATAAATATATCGGGAAAGTCAAAAACATCTATAAAAATTTTATGATTTTGTTTTTAACACTCTGTCTATGTTAGGAAAATAGATTAAAAATTTTGTTTTTGTTTTTAAAAATATATAATAATGATATTTGATATTTGGTTTAACAGTTTTTTAACATATTTAATTGAGTTTTTACATAAAATTAAATTTTGCAATATGCTTTTGTTTATATGGTCGCTAGGGTCTGTAAAAATTCTCGTTTATTAAAAAATAATTAATAACGTTTAGTTTATTTAGTAAAAGCTAATAATTGTATTCACAATCACGACCAGTAAAAAAGTAATTTTTAAGTCGTCAAAGATATTTGTTACTGAAACTAATTTGCTATTTCCTATCCCAAAAACATGAAAACAAAGCGACCCAATTCTCAACACACCAAAGAAAAAGAAATTGTTTTTAAAAAGAGGGAGTTAAAGAAACGCAAACTAAGCGGTGCCTAACAAATCCTACATGCATTCATTTTTAGATACACCTATGATACAAAATTTGACAAATTACCTATTACATAAAAATTGAAAACAAAAAAACTTACTTATATTTGTATTTTTTCATCAAACAAGTAAACACAGAATATTTTATTAATATAGTTTTTTAACAAACCTATAATATTTTACATAAACAACAACAAAAATAAAATTACCCGTATACTGTTACTCAAGGATTACAATCTATTATACCACTTAACTTTTAGAAAATAATAATTATCGCCAACCGCAGTAAAACCCGTCAATTATCAGATTAATCACGGAAGTAAACAAACAGTTTTACCTTTATCCTATACTAATAACGCACTTTTATCCGCCCTGCGGCAGATAAAGTGATATATGCGCCAGGTAAAGTATTTTTGACTTTGACATTATTCGAAAATTATTATCTTGTCAGTGTCACGCTTCTCCCTATTACGGCTCGATAATAGTTTTCTTGTAATTTATTCATAACAAATTATGGAAGATATTCAGTTTACTGTCTCAATAAATGCAATTAAATAGTACCTCAGTTTCTTATATTCCAAATTCTAAACAGTTGGCGATAGTTTCTGTAGGCACCAGTCAGTAGTAGCCATTTATCGGACTGCCCTGTTATTCGCCCCGCCCGCTTCTCTCGCTCGTCTCATAATTTGCAGACCTGTCCGATAAAGAATCACCTTTACTGCTGCCTTGGTACATAAACAACTATTTTTGAAATAATAATAAAATGGGTGAACCATATGTCGCCCACTCATGGAAAGATTATACAGAACGCGGTTAGTAGATTATTTTACTAGTAGTTAAACAATATCATGGTTGAGCCTAAAAGTCGGCTAAGGTCGCGTCAGCAAATTAAATAAAAAAAGTAATATTTTTTAACTGTAAGTAAAATATACTAGCCTTTTTCAAGCGCCTATTGCTGCTTTTTTATGTGTTTTTTCTAATTTTCGAAATTCTCGAGTGTCATAATGATTTTTTATTTTTGACAAATTAGGTTGGTATCTACTGTGTTACTTTTAATGTTTTGAGAGTAAAGACCCTTTTTAGTCTGAAGGATTCAAATTTCATTATCAAAAACCACTAAATAGGAAAAAGACGTTCTTTATTTTAATCTAGTCTAGTCTAATTTGGAGTATCATAAAGATTTCAGCGACAACCAAGGAAGACCGGGCATCTATAAAATCCAAAAATAAAAGAAAAAGCCAAACCAAGAACCGACTTATAAGAAAATATTGATAACAAAGTAGAAACACTATGGCAAGAACTAAAAAGTATTCTTACCACAGTAACAACATAAAACCTAGAGGAAAACCTAAGAGAAAAAGATAAATGACCTAAATGCTTAATCTAATAGAAGAGCGGAGATTAGCTAAAAATAACAAAGAAGAATGTAAAAGAATACACAAAATCTTAAAAACAAAATTGGATCTAAATTTTTCAAAATTAAAAGAGTCATAGAACTTATTTCAAAGGCATAAAAAGTTAAAGAGGTATCGGGGATCTACAAAAACGACAACCTCCTACACTATGCGACATTAGGGTACCGTTAATGGAAGAAAAGATATACAAAACACATAGAAACAATGTGACAACTTAGTTGTTCGATGATGACAGACCAGATCAACAAATCAATGTCGTAGATGCAGAGGGACCGCAGATCCTCAACGAAGAAGTGTTACATGCCATAGCAATCGCTTAAAATAGAAAAGCAAATAGACCCAACGAAATCCCTATTAAAATATTAAACCTATTGAGGAAGTAAATATATGCAACATTACAAAACTATATAACAGAGGAATAATACCAGAAGACTGGGTAAGGTCAACCTTTCAAACAATCCCTAAAAAGCCACAATCTAGAATAAGCGGCGACTACAGCTAATAAGTCTGATGAGATACTTGTTGAAGACCTTTCTGTGTATTATTCATGACAGAACACGCAAAAAGTTCAAATTTGACCTTGATGACGCCCAAATAGGATTCAGGGACGCATATGGAAATCGTGAAGTCATCTTTGTGTTGGACTACAGGAAGGCGTTTGACAAAGTAAGCCATTGTAAACTGATAGACATGCTGCGCAAATCTGGATTCTGACCAGTAAAGATATTGAAATCAGCGAAAATCCATATTGGGGCCAAACATCAAAAATAAAGACGAGGGATATAAAAATATCAAATCTATTTTTAGGAGCCCGACGGGACTGTATTCTTTCACCTCTCCTGTTTAATTTTTATTTGGACCAAGTTTTTAAAAAAGGCCGGGAAGGCATGGAATACAAAGTAAAAATTAACGGTGGTTTAATAAATACCAATAGATACGCAAATGACACCCTTATTTTATCGATAACTTAGATGGTCTAATAAATAAAATTGGTTCAACAAGTATAGAACTAGGACTCAACATAAACGATAATAAAACAAAGTTTATGATAAACTCAAGACTCAAAACTAAGCCTAAATTGCGCTTCGATAGAGCGAGTCGATCAATTTAAATATCTAGGCAATATAATAACAATAGATTAGACCCTGAAGTAGAAATCAAATGCCGTATTGAAACCACCAAGAGCAACCTTTAAAAGAATGAAAACCGTCTTTTGTAATGAAACATAAATAAATTACGTCAACGAATGGTAAAATGTTATGTATTAGTGCTGTTGTATGGTGCGCAATGTTAGACCTTGAAGGTAAACATACTCAATAGATTGGAAGCATTTGAAATGTGGACTCACAGAAGAATGGACAGACCTGTTAACTGACGAAGAAGTCTTGAGATAGAGTAAAGTGGAAAGACAATCAATAACAACCATAAATGCCATAAAATCGCTTAACTCGGACACATACTACAAGAAGGGGAATATCGACTCACAGCTCATAATAAAAATAAAATATAAGGTAGACGTGGAATAAGTAGAAAACACATGTTGTGGCTGAAAACTACTCAGAGACTGAACAGGTATAAAAAGTCCTGGACAACTCTTCGGAATAGCAGAAGATAAAGATGCACTCTCCACAGTAATCCCCAACGTTCTGAAGACCGAACAAGGTAGAAAAAGAAAAAGAATAGAAAGATGGTAAACACTTTATTTAATTACTTTAGCTTTAGAAAACCAGAAATTTTTGCTTTTTGTTTCATAAAAACTATTGACAAATGTCCCAGAAAACAAAAAAAGCAACTTAAACATGATTCAAAACGTTGAACTCGATAACAAACTGAAGTTGAAGTAGAAAACTGACGAACAATAAACTGATAGAAACCTATAAATTAAATATTAAAAAGATACCGTATTTACAAACATCAAAAATGGCTGATTACGATAATAAGTTAGACAAAAATTTTGAAAACTTATAATCGAACCGAACCATATAATATAAAAAGAAGTACTTAGATATTTTTTTTAATTATTGCGAGATAGTGTGTAGTATAGGATGTCCAAAATGAAAGTTAAACTCGTCTTCTCTAATCTCAACTTAAAAAATCAGTTTTTGCAAGTTTTTGGTAAAAGGTAATTTGGAAGAAGGAAAAAATATATACGCGTTTGTTTATCCCAACTATATGGGAAAGTTTTGTCCAAATTTAAAAAGATGTTATTTTACAACACTTTTCGTATTAGTCTCAATGATAGTCAAAACCTAACTTTATTTATTGACATTGAAAAATTTGTAATTGCAGTTGAGTTAGAATTTAATATGCAATTAGTTCTTAATATTTACATAAGCGGCTTATGTTACTTAAAGTTCGAAACATTTTAACCTATAAGTAATGCATATAATAGATTACTTGACTCTAAAAGTTCGGATAATTATCGGAAAAATTATCGGTCAATAAAGTTTTGTTTCGTTTTTGCCTTGAATTATAAACAATTAGTTCTAAGTAAACTGCAATACCTACATACTTATTTAATCGTAACAGATGTATCTTATTTGTTACTTAAGTTTTAGCGGAAAACGTATTGAACTGAAAAAATGAATGAACAAGTACCTTTTACTTATTACTTTTACAAACTTATTTTTAAATACAGGATGTTCACTTTCATAAGGATTTCCTATTTCTAAAATTTGCCGTGTTCAAGATATTTAATTTATTATAAAACAGTTATTTACTTAGATGTTAGATGACAAATGTATATATTATGTGCATATGCGTATAGCCACAGCTTACTAATTAAATTTTATGATTTACATATCACAATAATAGAGATTTGAAAATGCAATTATAGAAGAAAAATTGTGCAAAAATAGCATACGTAACTTGTGCATAAACAGTATTCGGAAATTCGTGCCAATGTTACCAACCGTGGCGCTGACGCGCACTCGGGCTTGCAAACGGGCACTCATTCCCGAAAGAATCTGTTTCTGCACATGTTATGTAAATAATTATTAATGCACAAGATTTGTATTAAATTTTTGGCCGACGATTTTTAAATGGTAAAAATTAACAAATATTTTGCTGTCAATTGTCAATATCGGTCGTGAAGTAAACTGTAATTCACAATACATAAGATGGCTCTAATCATTTACATGAAACTAAATATATTGCAAATCACATTATTTTTTATCATTTTACAGTAAAAAATTTGTGTAATTGTTGATTTAGTAAACATATTTTTGTTCTAGAAAAAGATTTTTATTGACAAATGTACCATTTAAGAGCGGACGATTTGTGTAATTTTTACCCACACTGTGCGTGCATTGTACGTAATCATGACGTTTCAGGGTTTGTAGTTTCAATGTTAATTTGACGTTTACACGTCAAGAGGCAAAAATAATATCACACAACAGTAGGTAGTTTAAGAGCATACCTATTTTACACTAAGTAAGTTGGAGCAACAAAATTGGCAGTAATGATAACTATACTCCCAAGCTTCCCGTCTATATTTTTAAAGTGAGTTAATAGCATACGATATTTAATGACGGATTTGGATAACTTCAAACAATCGTAAGTTTATTTTTTGAAATAGAATACCCAGTATGTATTTTTATAGAATTATGCACAATTTTTATTTCTCTTTGGAATGGTACTATGGTTTCATATACCAATCTCTTGTAATTTTTAAATTAATTACTATTCATTTTTCTATTTTATTTAAGATTTTAAATAAAATTTTATAAGGCCTTCTTTATTTCTAAAATTTCCATTTTCAAAATATTTACTTTATTATAAAAACAATAAGCAGTATAAAAATAAAACAAATAACGATTTCAGCTGATAAAAACAATAAGCAGTATAAAATAAAACAAATAACGATTTCAGCTGATAATAATTAAGTTATTAGTTTAATTGTTCAAAATGTCCCCCCACTTAGCTCTAAGCAATTGTTTAGCATTGCGGAAAAACTCATGTGCAACAGCTCGTTCAATGTGGGCTGTAGGCAAAGCCGATCTTCTGATTTCTTCAACTAGATATTCGTTTGTAATTACGGTATCCATATATGTTTAAAAAAAAAAAAAAAAAAAAAAAAAAAAAAAAAAAAAAAAAAAAAAAAAAAAAAAAAAAAAAAAAAAAAAAAAAAAAAAAAAAAAAAAAAAAAAAAAAAAAAAAAAAAAAAAAAAAAAAAAAAAAAAAAAAAAAAAAAAAAAAAAAAAAAAAAAAAAAAAAAAAAAAAAAAAAAAAAAAAAAAAAAAAAAAAAAAAAAAAAAAAAAAAAAAAAAAAAAAAAAAAAAAAAAAAAAAAAAAAAAAAAAAAAAAAAAAAAAAAAAAAAAAAAAAAAAAAAAAAAAAAAAAAAAAAAAAAAAAAAAAAAAAAAAAAAAAAAAAAAAAAAAAAAAAAAAAAAAAAAAAAAAAAAAAAAAAAAAAAAAAAAAAAAAAAAAAAAAAAAAAAAAAAAAAAAAAAAAAAAAAAAAAAAAAAAAAAAAAAAAAAAAAAAAAAAAAAAAAAAAAAAAAAAAAAAAAAAAAAAAAAAAAAAAAAAAAAAAAAAAAAATGAATCCATATTCTTATTAACAATTAATTAATTAACCATTAGAATAAATAATTTAGTTTTGTGCATAAGAAAATATTTTCCTTTTGATTAAAGGAACAAAGTTGTTTTAAGAAATAAGTTTTTTTTTTAGCGGTAATGAATGACAAGGAATATTTTGTGAAAGTGTTATCAAACTTAGTTTTATCACAGAATAATAATTATATTTACCGAAGTATTATTATTCTGTGATAACATTATGCGGAATAATCTATCAAGGTTAACAAGTGTGAAAATACAATCATTGTGTATTGAAAAGAAGTGGGAAGAGACATTTTTAAGTTGAACAAGTTGAAACCCGAGGTAAGTCACTCGATTCTGATTTCAACAAGAAGTATACGAAGATATGAAAACTCAATTGGGAATTGAGTTGTCAATCATCAACAATCAAATCCAAATACTAGCTGAAATAATTAAATTAAATTAAACCTGACCGATCAGATAAAAAATGCTACGATAAAAAGTGTATTCGACGGAAGCCAACAAGCCCGTACGGTGAAGATTAGATCATCATCAACAATAAAAACAAAGGTCAGTGTAGAATCTGTCAATTCTTATAACATCAAAATTGTGCGTTTTTCGTGCGATTTCAAACGTCTAGTAAATATTACACGACCGGTTGTTCTATTGTGCGATCGGCAAATATTTTGCGGTTTTATTTAGTGTGATGAGTAGGAAAATAAAATGATTCCTTTTTATCAAGTGAATTAATTTGATAGAATAATAAATTGTTACCCAAATATATAAAAACCTCTTGATATTTTTTTTGTATAACTGACAACAGCAATTCTAAAGGGCAATAGAAGGTGAAAAAGCAAATGTGAAGGAAACAGCATTTTAAAGAGGAAGAGGGAGAAAGGAGAAATAAAAAGAAAAATAAAAATGGAGGAAGAAAGAAATAAAAAGCGTTAACATATGGAAATACCTGGATGTTACAAAAATTAGTAAAACGTGTAATAATGTATGGAGAGAAGTTTGGAACTGGAAGGAGTAGGAAAATTTGGAAAGAGTACAAGCAAAGTATTAGGTGGACGTTAGGGTTGGATACTGAAACGACTGGTTATATAGTGGAACAGGAAATAAAATTAAAATTTAAAAAATAAGAGTACATACAACAGTAGGTAATAGTGTTTTAAAGAAGTGTTGAAGGCAGTTAAGAGGAATACGTACTAGCAGTGTCTACCGCTGAATTATGGAATCCAGGAAGCATTTTAATGCGTCGAATAGTCCTACCTATAAAATTTGCTCAAATTTCAAGTTATCAACAATGTTTTGATTCAAATTAACTTTGTCGTGGGGGTATGGGATTATTCAAAAAGGGGGTAAGTAAAACAAATCAACAAAAAACAAAATCCAAAGCCCGGACACTGGGAGGGAAAATACGAAGAAAGGGAGGGAAAAAAGGGAAAAAATTATTTATTTCTTTTGAAAAGGATAGTATACAGTGTCCGCCATAAAGTTGGAACCATATGGCAATTTTTTTTATTATTGTAGTTAAAAAAAACTTTGGGGGGCAATCACTTCTGCTTCTGAAATAACTTAAAATGCGCCAAGTCAAAGTTGACAGGTAACATCTGTCAATTGTCAAGTTCGTAATTTTGGAAAAAAATGTCCTAAAAATGGGTCAATTTGTTAAAATTTCGAAAAATGTTACTAGGAAATTATGATGCTAATCACATTTTATGCCCATGTGCCGATTTTGAGAGAGAAATTTTGATGTTCAATAAATTTCATATTTTCGTATTTTTTTATTCACCCCCGTAACTGGCTGCTTTAAAAACATTTAAAACGGTTTAAAGCAGTATAAAGGCTACCATTCCATTGCATATTATGATCATAATATTCGTACGTAAGTTGGTTTTGATGATTATTGATATTCTCAACTAAAAAGAGGTAGTCTCTGGATTATTTTCCAAATTTCAAAAAAATCAGAAATTGTTTTTCAACTTTTTCTTTATTAAAATTTAGTTGGATAGTACAAAAATGGTTTTAATTATAATTTGAATATCTTAACACATAACGACTACTTCAAAATTACAAACAATAAATAGGGGGTGAATAAAAAAATACGAAAATATGAAATTTATTGAACATCAAAATTTCTCTCTCAAAATCGGCACATGGGCATAAAATGTGATTAGCATCATAATTTCCTAGTAACATTTTTCGAAATTTTAACAAATTGACCCATTTTTAGGACATTTTTTCCAAAATTACGAACTTGACAATTGACAGATGTTACCTGTCAACTTTGACTTGGCGCATTTTAAGTTATTTCAGAAGCAGAAGTGATTGCCCCCCAAAGTTTTTTTTAACTACAATAATAAAAAAAATTGCCATATGGTTCCAACTTTATGGCGGACACTGTATCATGATATTCGAGAATAGCACCCCAGTGCTCCAACGAAAACTGTCTGAATGGTCGAACGTAGATCAGAGACGATCGTCTTTTGATCACACGAACTGTAACTTAATTCGTTCAATTAAGTATTGACTGCGTATTAAACCAATACATTTTTAGAAAAAACCTTATCACTACTAAAGATTGTCTTAAAGTCGTTTTAAAACCTTAACGAAAACTAACTAAAGCAGAGAAAAATTGGTTTATGATACATTATTATCTATTTTTCCAAAACAAATTAACAATAATAGAGATGTAAAAATTTATATTTTAAAATTGTTGCGTAACTTCTCATCTCTTTTTAAAAGGTATGGAGTTAAAAAAACTTGTCAAACATTCAATTACGTTACATTCTCTCTTTAAAAAATTTTTATTTGTTTTAACATACGAACTTATAGTTTTTTTGTTTGATTGGTTTAATAAATTTTCACGTAAAATTACTTAAAGATTTTTTTGACAATAAATAAAATTTCTTTTGAAAGATAAAATTTATTCAAACGTATTTTTCAGATTTAGCATGTTGCGATACATCGAATTACTCCTGCTTGTTAACAACCTCATATTGACAACGCATAGTTTGCGCTGTGAAGGGAATTCAGATGGGTAACAGGAACGCCAAGCCCACCAGAAGATTTTCCATATTGAGGTGGGTGGAAATCAAGCGAATACACTCCCGGAGAGCAATACACACGTAAGCATTTTAAAATTGATTTAAACGTACCAAAATATATTTTCTGAATAAATTACAAAAGAGTACAAAAATACTCAAAATGTAATCTAGCAAATTATTTTTAAATATATAATAGCATTAAAGTGATATCATTCAAAGAATTTCTTTGGTTCGCTAGAGTTGGCGGATAAAAAATGCGCAAGCAGAAATCTATATAGGTTGACGATAATTCTCTTCCTTAACTTTATATCACGTTTTCATCGTGAACTTAAGGCCCGAATTCAATATGGTTTAACTAGATTATACTCCAGGTTTTATACGAAAATAACAAATTTTTATCTTCTTTAACTTTTGACTCTTTATATTAATTCAGTTCAGCTTTGATCCCGTGAAGAAATCTGAAAGACCAATTAATTAGAATGAATAAAAAATAAGTTGAAAGTTCATTCTTTTCTTAATTTATTTCATACCATTTTAATAAAACATTTTTGAGAAAGTAGCTTTAAAATGCAAATATGTTTTAAGCGTCAATGATTTGAAAAAAGATCAAGATTTCACTTTTGCGGAAGCAATTTAATTAGACATAAGATCGATGAGTTCTGAGTAAAGGCCACCGTTCTAATCCAAACTCAAACTAAAAGTACAAAAGATTTGTTTTAACTTACTTTCTGCTTTCAAAAATACCGATTGTAAAATTTAATTAAAAGCTTCATGCAAATCCCCAAATAACTTCCAGCCACCAATTAAGGACTTCGTAAAGAGCAACAAACCTTATTACAACACAAATACGAATCTCTTTTTAAAGTTTACGGCTTTACACATTTTAAAAATGTTAGTTACGCCGGTTTCGCTCCTGACAAATGCTTTTGTGACTTTGAGTACTGACACTTCAAACCTTAATAAATTATACTTTTTTTATATATTTTTCTTAGCTTCGCTACCATTAACCCTCAGTTTGTGGTTTTTTATCTTGAAAAATTGTTTCAGAAAGCCATAACTTACTAAATCAAATTTTTATGTTCACATAACAATTTAAATTTAACATTAATTTTTAATTTACAGATTAGTTTGTGTACTGACTTTGTTTTGTTTTTAATATCTTGCTTGAAACCGAGCATTATAAGTTTCTTAATTATTTACATAACAGTAAAGTGCATTATTTCTAGGTTGAGTAGCATTAATTAAGTTGTTTGTTATTCTTTTGGTGGTTTGTAGTTTAACCAGTAGAATGCTTTTAGTACGCTTGTTTATGGCAGCGCTAAACTTTTGAAGTGCACACTACAATGTTTTACAAACTATACCGTAATTATATTATTTGTGGCACTTCAGAGCCATAAAAAACGTTCAAAAAAAATTTAAGTGAAACTTCTAAAAATTTAATTTACTACAACTTTTATTTCATGATATCTTTTTTACTGTGATTAATATAATACAATAGTTTTTTTCAAATATTTTACAACTGTGTCTAGCCGTCTCTCCGTACCCATTACTTGATTTGGAGAGTTGAATTCTTATAGCAAAAAGAAACTTTGCACTTTGCGTTACTTTTACATGTGAGATTATGGCATTACCCTAAGAAAACAATATAGTAATATAAATTAATGTGTCAACAGTTCTTGCATTTATTTAATTAAACATTTTTAAAAGATAATTAAAAGAATATATTAAATGTTACGTAAAGGTTCTAAAGAGATTTTGTTTGAAAAGAGTATGCAGGTTATGGGCCCAGGTATGGAACACCAATTTTAAACAAGTCTGTGATTACATAAAATTAAAGTTTTCAAAAGTATAAAACGAAGTCAAATAGCAAAAAAAAATAGTGAACTTGAACACCACGATGTCGCACAAAAGTAATGATACTTGGAAAATTCAAGCGGAAGCTCTTCCAATCAAAAATAATTTTTCTGGGATAGGGACAGGAGAATCAGCTAGCACGTAATGCCACGATGTGGGTTGTACCGCAGATTTAAAAGCTAAAGCGGACCTGGTTTTGCTTCAATATTCCTTCTAAACTATATGGCAATTTCGTGGATGTCGCATTTCTAGCGAGAGTCAGTCTATACATCTAAACGACCTGTCTGCTATCAAAATAAATATTCATAGAAGAACTCAACGTCAGAAAGCGTACTTTGAAGTTCTTTTATAAGAAATTTAGTTCTTTTATAGAAATTGAACAATTTTATTTCGAACGGTGGTAACACTGATTTGATGATTAAACGTCAAAGCTGTAGTTGCGTTCATTACGTTAAATTAAATCGTAATTCGTGTTCAGTAGATTTATTTATCTAGTTATTATTATTTCCACCCATTTTTTTTAAATGGAAACATACATGATAAATGTTCTAATTAAACTTAAACTATCAGTTTAAACCAAAATTTAATGAAAATATTGCCACCTTAGCAATTATACTTCAAAATTCCCTAAATTTAAAAACTCACTTAAAAGAAATTTTATTTTTAAAATCAATCAGAAAAGCCCAAAATAGAAAAAAATAGTATAAAGAATTCGTCACAGAAGGCATTTTAGCAACTTGTATTCGTCTTATGAAATGCGTCTTCTGAAACTAGTTCTTTAATAACTACTATTATGATACTATGGATTCATCTAATTATAAGGTTGATTTTATTCATATTTTTTAGAACATGTAAGGACAGTTTTCAATGTATAAAAGCTTTATTTATATTAAAACTCTTAACTCAGCGAACAATTAGAATTATAAATTATTATAAATAATTATTCATTACTATTAATTGAACATAATTGTGTACTGTTGTAGCAGGTATGTACCTGCAAGATATGATTGGATGGATATATTACCGCCACCAATTTTTTAAAAATTAGTTTGCATATTTGCCTGGGTTTTTTTAAAATTATTTTGTGCGCTGGATTTTATTGCCTTATTCTGTTATATTAATTTTTTGAAAATATTAAATAAAAACATTATTATTAAATTTATGCACGATACCAATTATTTATAAATTGCTTCATTTTAGTTATTCTTATTATTTGAATTAGTATAAATATTAATTGCATATAAAGTAAACTTAAATAATTAATCTCTAACAATATTATCTATACATAGTTTAATGCACTCCTTTCGAAAATTAAAATATAGAATTTAAATCTCAAAATTAAAATAATTTTACAAACTCAAAAGGTTTTAAGTAAAATAAACATGCTGTTTCTATAGCAACATACGGTGTAAACCACTGGATCTGAATTCATTGAAACGTATTTAATTTGAGGTTTTATAATAGTATATTAAAGAACTCGTTTCAGAAGACGCATTTTATAAGACGAGTCGCTAAAATGCCTTCTGAAACAATTCTTCTACTATTTTTCTATTTTGGGCTTTTCAGATTGATTTTAAAATAAAATTTTGCAGTTTTAAATTTAGGAAATTTTGAAGTGTAATTGCTAAGGTGGCAATATTTTCATTAAACTTGGTTTAAATGCTAGTTTAAGTTTAATTAGTACATTTATCATGTTTTATTAAAAAAATGGGTGGACATAAAAATAAGTAGATAAATAAATCTACTGAACATTAATTATGATTTAAATTAATGCACACCGACGTAATGACATTTTGGACGTTATCAAATTGTTACCACCATTTTGGGTGCTAATTTATAGCTCTGTAAGCAACTCAAAATCTAGAAAAATATTGCTCTATTAAGTGATATCCTACCATGGCAAGGCTTGATTTAACTTATAAAAGTTTGTTTTATACAAAAATTAAATTTATAAATTACTTTAATCCATTTTATTTTTTTCCAATGTTTTTAATTACGTCAACCCTTCAGGCAAAAAATTTGAATTAAATTTTACTACGCCTACATATTAATAAACGATAGTATTTTTGTTCAGAGAGCTTACCACTTACAAATTGTATAATAATAAACTAAGGCAGGTCACGACTAGAACAGGCTTTAGTTAAAATTTATTATATGTTATATAATTTATATAATCTTATAGATGTAAGTGTGACCATTTATTTAAGTAATTAAGAAAAATTGCAGGTCGGTATCTAAAAAAAATTGATGGTAGCTCTGGTTTAAGGAAATGTTATATGATTGTTACATAATATATGAATAGTGGGCATAATTTGAGTCAAATACTTATACCATACAAACAATGTTTTGGATTTCTCTGTATAAATAAAAAAAGAGTCTTTGAGGATTTGTTTTAGGCATTTTCTTGGTTTCTTTTTTATACACAAATTCAACCCCATTTTTAACCGACTGTAATTCTTATGGTTTTCGACTTTGAACATGTTAATAATACGCACTACAAATGTTTATCACAACAAAATCAATTATAAAACCCAAAACATGTGCCTCATATAAAATTAAATTTTTTTTCTGACACAATTCTAACACATATTTTGTTTAATAAGTAAAATAGAACTAAAATGCATATAATAATAATCTGTATTTTTGAAAACCATTATTTATAAATTTTTATTTATTAACTTGCAGTTGTTGTAGTTGTAAATTTCTTGGTGATCACAGTAAAACCCTGTGTTCGATTCTCGTTGCTGAATTTTTTTTAAAACTTAATTTATTGTCCATGTTGTTATAAATATTTTTTTATAAAATAAGTTTAATACTTTCAATTCCTTTTGCCCAAACTATAAAATTTACTTTATAAAATTGTACTGACATATACAGGGTGTATCTTGACCATAGCATGTTAGATGAATAATGAGAACGAAAAACTGATTCAGCTGAAAACATGTAACTTTGTACAAATAGACATGGTCCACTTACTGAAAATATTTTCATGGCGGTGTTACTTCTGGAAGTGGATACCAACTTTGTTATTTTAAATACAATACCTAAATTTTTATTTTAAATTTGAATTTACTGAAAAATTAATATTTCATGAAACATAAAAGGCAAATAAGCGAAACTTGTACAACGGTTAGGAATGGTATTCAAATATGTTTTCAGTACTAGACATTTATTTATAGAAGAGGTCCGAGAGTAACGGCAGTTATTACCCCAGACTCCTGACTTTTTATATTGATTAAAAGTGACAAATTCGGTCTCATAGGAGACCAGGGAAAGATATAAAAAAAATTTTCTGTTTCTATTTATACAGGGTGTTTCCTAACCTCTCTGACAAAATAAAGGAGCTGAATCCTCACTTAATTTTAAGACGAAAATGTGGTATATACAGGGTGTCCCACGGTGGATGGCGTATTAGGCGTTTATGGAGAACCAAATAACGCATAATTTTGAAAATTTGGCAACACCGATAAACAACCATGATCTACAATTTAAAAATATTTTGACCTTGCGGTGTTGCCGCTTCTACTCTAAACCGGTGGCAACATCGCTATTTTAAATGGAACACCCTGTATATTTTTAATTTTTGAATTCCTCGTATAATTTTGAGCAACTTTTCTTAATACTTCCCTATACCTATCTGTAGCCGTTTTTCAGAAATAAATTAATTTCATTTTTTTAACGAAAACAGGACTTCAAATAATTCTTAATATCTTCTTCCTATAAAACAATTTTGAGCTGAAATTTGGGACATGTTTGAACAATGCCTCTAGGCATTTGATCTGTTGGTCACATCTTAGTTTAAGCATACAGGGTGGTCCAGAAATTCTCTTTTGTCGGTAACTTACAAAAAACGCCAGAAAATTATATTTTTTAAATGGAACACTTGTATAATAATACATATTTGAAAAGCTGATAAAACAAGCTTTCAAACTATGTATACTTTGCCTATACCTAACTCTTCAGGTTTTCGATTTATTAGCGTTTATTCATAAAATTTCGTAAATCAAAAACACTTTCAACGCCTAGCTACTAAAAATTGTAGGCTGCTATGTAAACAAAATTTTTTGTTACATAGTTACCATGGCAACTTCTTTTATAGAAATGTCATAATTTAATAATTGTGATTTTAGTACTTACGACTGCTTACGATGGCTAGGGATTTTAAAATGGCGGGGCAGGTGGAAACCTGGATGGTAGAGAAAGATTGGGAAGAGTGGAAAGACAAGATGCCTAAAAAATTTATATGGAACATACAGTTCAAGCGAAAAATCAGAGAAGATGGAAAGAGCAAGGGAGGAATAATAATAGGTTGAGAGAAGAATGGGAAATAAGAAAAAGAGGAGAGAGGAAAGAATAATGGAAGTGATGAAAACGAATATAGAAACAGAAGAAGGAGAAAGGTATAAATTAATAACAATTTATGGAAAAGAAATAGAAAAAATAGATAAAGTAATGAAAAAGAGGAGATGAAAAAAACTAATATTAGAAGCAATTTCAATGCAAGGATAGAAGAGGAAGGAGGTATGATGGTAAATGGACGGGTAAAGAAAAGAGTATTAATAGATAAAATAATAAATGGGCAAGAAAAATATGTTTGTAGAATTTTGTGAGGAAAAAGGATGAACAATATTAAACGGAAACATGGAGGGTGGGAGGGAAAAGGTGAATATACGTTTATTGGGGGAAGAGGCGAGTTGGTAATAGACTATGTAATTACAAATGAAAGAAGTATATAAGACATGACAAAGTTTAAAATTGGTGAAAGTGTAGACTCTGATCATCAAACGTTAGAAGTGACCTTGGTGGGAGAAGAAAATGAAACACATACAACATACAAACGTTTGTAAAATAATTTTGACAACTTCTGAAGAAGGCACAGCATTTTATATAATTGTTTTCTTTTATTGTTTATAATTATGTCCGACCTTAGAAATGTTCGTCACAAAATGAACTTATTTCCTAATTCGTCAATATTTTACAAGGGCAATAACAATGTTCCCACAATTTTTTTGCCACTGCTGGGGCGATGTACATCTTTATTGGGAATTTAAAAAACCTTGGTCTCTGTTGTTCTTCGTATTGTTTTTGCAGTTCACATACTCGCACTTAAGCCATTGTCATAACAAATCACTTCCAGACACGTATAAACTCGGAGCGGACGGTGACGTTAATTCAACGCGCACTAGAAAGTAACTAAAAATATTTCGCTGAAAATTGTCAGTAGAGCCATCTACAAATCGGTGAAATTGTCGGTTACATTTTCCCCATATGCGTTGCGCATGTTTTGTAACTTTATAATTATTGGTACTAGTTACCGGAATCTCCGCCAATGAACTAATTGGTAAGTTCAAAATGGGCATAAAGTAAAGTACTTAAATTTCTTATTATGTGTATCAAATATCACTGGAATATTGTATTCCGCTAATTAATAATAATAAAAAAAAACGCATACATTTTTATTTTTTCAACGCTCTGTATTTTAAAAACGAAGCAACATTCGGAAAAAATGTATACCACATTTTTGTCTTAAAATTAATCATCCTTCATTGTGTCAGAGAGGTTAGGAAACACCCGCATATTTAAAAATATGTATTTCCTTCTTCAGGCTTTGTAGATGTCTAAAGTTAGTTTTATTATTAACAGTTATAATGTACATGGTCACACATTAAAAAACCAATTAATGAATAAATAAAAGATAAAGTAATGAAGTAATTAACACCACATAATAAAATTATTTACAACATGAAATGTACCAACGATGTATATACGGCACAACGTGAAATGATGTAATATATAAATTTTCGAAACGTTGCGTGTAATAGAAACAGAAAAGGTGTTTTATTTCTTTCCTTGGTTTTCCTATAAAAAGGAATTTATCACTTAATTCGTTTAGTATATTTTGTGGAAAAAGACTCTATTAATTTATTTTTGTCAAGCCTGTAAAAAACTGAAACGTACGGCACCCGCAGAATGCATGTAGAAAACTAATTATTGGCTGTAAACTTTAATACTTGAAGCTATTGATACTATAAATTGATGCGGTTTTGAGGTTTTATCGTCTTTGCGGAAAAAAATGTACTGATTAGTTATTGCCAGTTGCGAAAAAATAACGAGTAAGTAGGCAATTAGTTTTATATACGCATTTAATATGTTTTTTAATGAAAGTTCAGTACTTGTCACCTCTTTTTGTCAAGCTGAGTTAAACAATTTGATTATTGTGTGATACACACTGCAAGAATTGTGGATCCTAGTAACGAGGCCGATGCAAGTGAAGCATGTACACTCATGAAATTTAAAACTTGGACACCACAATTTCTGTAAACAAAAGTTTGCACATTGTGAAGCGGGCTTAAGGGTATCATTTACAATTCTAACAGCAGGTAGTCTCAGCAGGGGTTATCTTATAGAAGGACTGTAGAATGAATCATTACACTAAGCACGTTTTAGAAAATAGGTAATTTACGTTGCTTACTTAATTTTTTCTTTAAAGAATATATTTGAAGGTATCGCTAATTAAACACCATAGCTCGATTAATTATCGAATCAAAATTTTGTTTAGGAAATGTTTACAAAATAAAATTAGAAATAATTTTGATTTAAAAACGTCTACAAGCAATAACTTTTAAATTAAATCAAAAACTAAACATGGTTATTTGGGTTGACTGATTATTACTTATTTTTAAATAAATCTAACCTACTAATTATTGTAAGTTATTAAAAAAAATCATTAAACTCTCTATTCATAATATTTAGTCCTTACAAAATGTATATTTTATGACGTTTCATTTTTTTGTAGTTAATATAAAAGTGAAAATAAAAACTAAGGCAATTCTTATTGTCAACGTATATATTTAGTTTTTGACAAGAATTTATTACATAATTATAATTAAGATACCAAGTTATAGTTTAAAATTAAATGAAAACTTTTTTTTAAATAAAGGTATTACTATATAAATAAATATAAGAAATCAATAATGGGTGTGACCTCCATTATTATTGATACATTCTTGGAGGCGTCTGCTCATTGACGCTATCAAGGTATCAATATAATTAATATTAATCGTTTCCCATGCGGTATCAATGGCTGCAATTAGTGCATTACGGTTTACTGGTATAAAATTTGGCCCTTGTTGTCTTCGGATAACAGCAAGTATTCGAGCCCAAACATTTTCGATAATGTTAAAATCTGGGCTTTTGCTGGCCAGGGTAACAGCTCCAAGTTATTTTCTCGTATCCAATTGCGCACAACCCGCGAAGTATGAATAGGGGCGTTGTCCTTTAACAACAAAAATACATTATGAAAATGTTAATTCAACAGATCCCGAACTATTTTTGGAGAAAGTATAGTGAAATAAGAATACTTACTTGTTGGAAAATATAATCTTCGTCTGGATAAAACACTTCGACTGAAGGTTTCATAATAGTTTCCAAAATATCTAAATAAGCAGCAGAACACATTCACAGAAAAATAACCACTTTGTTTTTTAAGACATATGTGATTATTTTCGTAACGAGTTCCTTCCATTCTAAAAACTTTTAGTGGTCCATCGTTGCGGCTATTGAACGTTTTTCGTCGCTAAAAATCACTCGATTCCAAAATTCAAAGGTTCGTTCACATATCGCCTTGCAAATTCAGACGACGTCTCATATTTTCGTCACTGAGAACTTCTTTCGCAGCAGCATTATACTTCTTTATTCCCATCTCCTTTAATCTTTTTGTGCAGTTATACGGCATCCGGGAAAATGTGTATCTGCTATAGCCCTGGGAGTATGTAGCAAATGGTTGTTCTGTTACGTAATGAAACAACTCGAGATCTTGAGCACGTGTAGATACTTTAGGTCTACCACTTCCGATGGCTCTTTCCAAAGTGTGTTCAAGATTCCATTTTACTCGGTAATGCCCTACGGTGCTTTTGGTATATCTAACATACGTGAAATTTCACGCACGCTACGGCCCGCCGCTAATTCCGAAACAATCCGCGCTTTCAAATCAGCACCGAGATGAGGTGGCATTTTCACAACACTTGAAATTTTAAACTAAAATGGAATTTACATTTCTTACTTTATTTATTGGTTCACACTACCCTTCTCAAACAGTAGGTAATTGTTTATTTATTACATACTTCTAATGACCAATGTAACAACCCTTAGAGCAATATGACTCAAAGGAAGTAAATTAAACAAGCAAGGATATTCTATTGTTATTGAAACTTATTCATAAAGTAAAAGCCATTTCCTTATAATGCTAATGGACAGGATTTTCTTTTAAGTATTAAGATTACAATAGAGGACTTATAAACTTTCGAAAATATCTAATTATAAATATTTACACTGCAATTGCGCTTTTTCCTTAATAATTTCTTAGCAATAACATACACGTTCTTGGTTTTAAGTTGTCATAAATTTGATATGATATAAATTTGTGTTTCTAATATTACATCACAAACTAATCTTTATTCGCCAAAAATTGTTGTTTAAGTTGTAAAGCTTCGTACACACCTGAACAACAAACCGAGCAACAAACATAACAACGAACCGAAAGTCAAACAGAACGACAAACGATCTTTTATGATTTCCACAATCCGAACAACAAACGGAACGTTTGTGCTGTTCCCATAATTATTTTCAGTAGTTTTCAGTTCATATATATTTATTATTGAGAAGAGAAAATTGCGGAAAACAAGAAGATAGTGCCAACCAAATTTTTACGCACAAAGAAGAGTAAAAATTATAATTTACTTCGCTTTTTTTATTTTGGAAATTTCCCGCCCAAATGATGCTAATAGGGACATCATTTTTTTCTTGCATTCTTAAACACTGATTAATTTAAAACATTTTTCTTCTGTAAACTCCATAATATTACCTAAAACACAACAAACCCACAAAAAAAATAATTTAATTCTCCCGCATAAGTTTGTTCGCCGTTTTGTTTAGATTCGTCCAAACCTGCAAACGCATTCGCGCGCATTTTCTTTGATGTCGGAGAAAAACCGACAAGTTGCGGGAACGCCGCAAACCGTTCGTGGAACAATCAGGACTTGCGAATCTGTTCTAAAATTCGCAACGTAGCAACCGTCCAAATTAATGTTCCGATTGCCGTTCGGTTCGTTGTTCTGTTTGTTCCTCGGTTTGTTGTTCAGGTGTGTACGAAGCTTTACAATAAGCATATTAATATGAACTATATCTTATGAAAGGAGAGTTATGTAACTATAATTAACGACTTAACGTTACGTTAGTAGATTCCATTTACTATTTACACATATTTTCTTGGAACATTCGATAATTAACTATCGGGATATGATGACCCTATACTTCGCAGGTTGTGCGCAACTGGATACAAGCAAATAACTTGGAGCTGTTACCCTGGCCAGCAAAAAGCCCAGATTTTAACATTATCGAAAATGTTTGGGCTCGAATACTTGCTGTTATCCGAAGACAACAAGGGCCAAAATTTATACCAGTAAACCGTAATGCACTAATTGCAGCCATTGATACCGCATGGGAAACGATTAATATTAATTATATTGATACCTTGATAGCGTCAATGAGCAGACGCCTCCAAGAATGTATCAATAATAATGGAGGTCACACCCATTATTGATTTCTTATATTTATTTATATAGTAATACCTTTATTTAAAAAAAAACGTTTTCATTTAATTTTAAACTATAACTTGGTATCTTAATTATAATTATGTAATAAATTCTTGTCAAAAAACTAAATATATACGTTGACAATAAGAATTGCCTTAGTTTTTATTTTCACTTTTATATTAACTACAGAAAAAAATGAAACGTCATAAAATATACATTTTGTAAGGACTAAATATTATGAATAGAGAGTTTAATGATTTTTTAATAACTTACAATAATTAGTAGGTTAGATTTATTTAAAAATAAGTAATAATCAGTCAACCCAAATAACCATGTTTAGTTTTTGATTTAATTTAAAAGTTATTGCTTGTAGACGTTTTTAAATCAAAATTATTTCTAATTTTATTTTGTAAACATTTCCTAAACAAAATTTTGATTCGATAATTAATCGAGCTATGGTGTTTAATTAGCGATACCTTCAAATATATTCTTTAAAGAAAAAATTAAGTAAGCAACGTAAATTACCTATTTTCTAAAACGTGCTTAGTGTAATGATTCATTCTACAGTCCTTCTATAAGATAACCCCTGCTGAGACTACCTGCTGTTAGAATTGTAAATGATACCCTTAAGCCCGCTTCACAATGTGCAAACTTTTGTTTACAGAAATTGTGGTGTCCAAGTTTTAAATTTCATGATTGTACATCGATGTTTGGTAAATATAATTGCAAAAGCTTTAATTTTATTAAATAATGAATGGTATAACTCCATACGTATCTGACATTTGCTTATTTTATAAAAAAAAATGCAGGTCTGATGATAGTGCGACTTATGAAAATGAAAACAATGAGCATACTCGTAAGTTGGAAGACATTGGTAACTGTTTGCTTTGCAATAAGCCCATGGAATCATTGAAGTCCTGCGCAGTAAAAAAACGAGGTATTGTAAATCTTATAGCAACAAGTTTCAAAAGGAAAGATGACTACGATCGTCATCATTACGATTTAGGAAAAAATAGGTGCATTTCGTGTGTTTGGTAGAAAACTGTTCGTAATTTGTAAACGGCTGAAGATACGTAAAAACCGATGAAATTTTCGCCTTTGGTTCTAACTTTTACTTTACATTGGTATAACATATCATATACATAGAGGTTAAATATCATCCATGATTTTTGACCTCCCCTCGAGGGGGCAATATTGCCCTTGCAGAGCTCACTATTTCGGAAAAGATACTTTTTTAGGTGTACTTTCATAATACAATTATTACAAAAAGGGCGAGTGACACCTGCGAGTGTGTACCTTTAAGGGCACAATTTGACCTTAATTGACTCCAAAAGGGCACGTGAAGCCTCTCCAATGACGAGGTTTTATCATACGTCACTCCCTGGTCAATCCGACGACGATAATCAACAGTTCTCGTTAAGTTTAATACCGTGCAATCCATTTGTAGCTAGGAAATGGTCGGATTTGGGGGGAAAATCGTTTTGGGGTTGGCATGCGCTATACACGGGCTTGGAGGGGTTCCCTATCGATGGCTACACTTCCTAAATCGTTCCTTGGAGTCTACGCAATAAGACTGCATAATTGTTTTACTTCTCCCCTTTTATGCAACTAACGGCCGTGTACTATTCCTCATGAGTTAGACACAACATTTTTTCCACGACATTCCCCAAAAAACAACATAATGAAAGAAGTACTATTTATTGTGAAGGTAACTTATTGTTACGCAATTTTGTCACATTTTCGTACGTAAAGTAAAACTTGATAATAGGTGGGTCCCAATAGTCTCGCTACAGTATTCTGTAGTATCGGTGTGGTCTCAATCTGTGATAAGCAGCCGCGTAATTCTAACCAATAATTGTAGGGTAGCAATTTTTAAGAGTCGAAATATAAGATATTAAATTAAACAAACCTGATTAAAACTAAATTAAATTGTTGAACTAAGTACTAGGCGCATATAGTTCTAATAGCACATTCTTACATTTTTTTAAAGAGGCATTTTTGTAATACTACATTATTTTCCTCACTATTTGTAGGGAAGAAACGTCCGTTTTCTAAGTATGTCGTGGAAAAAATAGTTTACCTTATTGTCACAACCTTAAATATTGACTTGGCTAACTAAAATTTTAACATAAAACTTTTATTGTTAATAGCTTAAAATACGTAACCCTTATAAAAGCCTATGATAAATAGGCAACCAACTAATACTTTATGCCCACCCTTAAACTAGATATTATCATTCTTATCCATAACGAGTAAACTCACCTCGATAAAATTGGTACAAAAACTAAAAAAAACAGCACTTACTTGATACCTGGAATACTGGGAAACTGTGCTGAAATAAAAATAATTTAAGTATAAAAAAATGAATGGTAAATGTTGGAATTATTAAATCACAATCCAATTACATTATTTGACTAATTATCAACAATTATACGTACGACTTCCAGGTTTTGAAAATTTTTCCTTTGTTCCATTTCGGTGCTGCACATTCACTTTGATTTTAAATAACGATCAACGTTACCTGTACGCGTATAGTATACGAATAATTTCAACAAAAATTTAGAAAAATTCATTCGCTTAAATTAAAACTATCAAGAATTACACGCTTCTAATTGCCGAAGTTAATATTAAACGATTACACAGATAATATCATTTATTTTTCTTAATTTCTACAGCTAAATGCACGTAGCACCGTTACAATCGCGTCGGATATCACCAAACTGACCGTTGTTTCATAGCTCACTGTGTTTAACTTCTTAACGAATTTTTCAGTGCCGGAACACATCTTTTTATAGTATGTTTTAAACTGAATATTTTTTCAGCTTTAGTTAATGTATATTTGCAACAACAATTTATAATTTATTGTATTATAAATGATGTAAGTAATGAACCGAAAATTTTTAGACTTTATTTCATCTTAGAGCTTCTTTTGGCTCATCTATTCCTACTAACTCCATATCTAGCCAAAGACAATCTTTCCTGTTCCTGTTAATATTTTCTATACAGGGGGATTTACGTAGTCCGTCGGTTAGAAAGTTATCGACTTTCTAAAATTCCATCAATATAAAATTTGGTACCTATATGGCCATACTCAACTTCTCTAGTCTAACTGAAATATTTTCAAATGACGGTGCTTTCAGATCTACAGGTAATTGACGCAATCTTTGTTTTTTTTAATGGAATGATCCTGTTGTGACACAATACCTGAATACTACATTAAATTTTATGATCAGCATCATCATATTATCAAAGACATGTGTCATCGTTCTTTACATATTGTTACGTTTAGGAAGGTAAAGAAAATAAAATGCCTTCAGTCGATGAGTGGCGTGCTGTCAACAATACGCAACTTATAGAAATTAATTGAATGGGCGCCAGGCTGAAAATTACGCAGAAAAAGAACGTAGGTCAGCCGACTTACGCCACGCTTCCTAATTATATAAAAGAAATGTAAGAAAATATTGTGCATAAGTAACGACACGTATATTTTGCATAAACAGATCAATAAGAAAAAAAATAAATAACATTAGTAAAGATTACTATAATCGCAGGGTGATCTTTATCATTAAACATATATAAGAACAATATGGTTAAATTTAATTTCGAATTACACCAAAAAGGATAACCATTACAGTAACCAACGCCAACAAATAATTTACATAATGAATCTAAAGACAGATTCGCGTTGTAATAAATAGTGTTAAAAATTTTACGTTTAGTGCGGTAATGGCAATGTCAACGCGCAAAAAAATGAAGATAAAATTAGAGGTCTGACCTTTTTAATCTTCAGGTGATTCCGAATAAAAAGGATTCCTGGTATGATCTGGACCATCCACAAAATTAATTCCTCTTGATTGTTGTTGATTGAATAGAAGGACACATGAACCACTTCTAGATGTCGTAGTTCTTTGGCGCATCAAAAACAAAGGTTGCAATCGACGTCAATTAGCGGAACACCAATAATGAGCCAACGTCTCTTCCGGTTTTCGATACAGACTCCAAAATAAATGCGTTGACCAAAAATGCCAGATACGAATAAAGAGGGAAAAAACCACTAAAATAAAGACAAATTATTCCCAGTTGATTACTACAAGATGATTGCTTACCAGGGTGGTTATTTTAACGAAATTATAAACGCCTGCAACTTATATTGGTAATATTTAAAACAATTAAATTGTTTTTCCGTTGCAATAACTGATTACACCTGCGGCTTTTTGAAAATACCCATCGCTCGAATTGTTAATCAAAAATTTTACGATAAACCAGTCGTGCGCAGACGATTTAAAACTTGTTAGCGTTTTGAGAGTTTGGTTGCCAATTATAGGCGCTTATTGAAAGCGTTTTCTCACATAAATAATTTATCATTTAACACGTAACAATATGTAACATTTAATTCGAAACATTAGACTTGCAGGGGCCTCTTAAGAAATTCACAATTTGAACCGTTGAAGATAAATTAATGATTTTTTATGTTGTGATTTCTAGAGGTTCAGCCAATATTTCAAATCTTTGCTAACACTTCTTTCGTATCGCATTTGCCTACTGCTTTTTCAAAGTTGACAATCAGAAACTGTTCAAATACTTAACTTTTAAATGGCAAATTAAATTAAAATAAATTTTAGGGTTAGTTTAATTATACAATCATGCATTCCTATCTTCTGTTGTTTTATTAGCTCTTTTTGATAAAACTATGCTTTTGTTCTGTTTTTGAATACTCGCATTACAAGTATAGTCCAGTGCATTTAGGATTGACCCACCATTTTGTATACATTGTTTCTTTTACCCCCGTTTGAAAGGACTTTTCTCCGGTTAGTTTAACTCTAAGTTTGCGCACCCCTAAAACCATTCCTTCGTCGCCATCTTGGATTTGGTGTTTTTTTTTTTATTTTTGTCTCGCGTTCTAATTATCACACAGTCGTAAACTTGGCGTCTTTGGATTCCTTTTGAGTTATATTTTCAGATATACTATATGACAAAAAAACTGTGCGTTTAACGGGAAAAAAAAGTTATTGCCTTTCAAAACCGACAAACGGCTTTATCCGATACCACCATTTCTCGTCCGTCAATCGACGCGCAAAGTTGCCGGGCGGGATTTCGAAATACACTCAATAGCGCTCGTGCACCGCGCTGCATTTTGTCGTAATACGACTTGTCCCCCGTTCATTTATTAAAATAAACGATTGTTATGCATGATACATTGTTTAAATATACCTATTTGTTCAATAAAAATCCTGTTGGAGTGGATTTTTATTTAAAAAGTGAACATTTTGATGGGTTTAATGATGACTTGATTTTTTCCAAATATTATTCAATTACACTATTGCTATTTGTTATTAATTTATTGGTACAGTAAGAAGTTCATTTTTGAACGCAGAACTGTGTTTATATAGAAACAATTAACCTTTATAAAGAGTTATGAAAATTTTTTTCTGCTTTTTCCGAACTCAATTCCGCACCACCCTTGTTGCGAATTCACGGCGCGTTTTTTCATGTGGTTTCCCCGATAGACCTACTCCACAGTTTTCACTTTTCTTTAGTGAATTTCTCATCCTGCTATGATATTGATAGCCATCGTCATTTCAATTATCACTTATCACGGCTTGCTTTTCGTTTTAATGAAGCGGTTGATCTTGTTAAAGGTACCATCGTTGTAAATTTCGTCGTCTTCATCATTCGAGTTTTCTACATTTTCTTTCGCGCTTGCGCAAGTTTTTTTACGGCAAATCTTGCACAAAACAGAACTTTCAAACATGTCCAGAAGTATGCGTGGTATCGGTTCCTGATCGGTTGTCATTGGTTCCAAGTGCATTTGTCTCTGCACAGATTCATTTTGCACTTGATGATATGTTCGAAGAGAATATTGCCTCGCTGAGTTCGTGGGAGGTAAACGCAATAAGTCAGTTTTGGTTTTCAAGTCAGGTTGCGAAAACGAGCAGCGAGACAACATTTCCTTCGAACATATCATGAAGGGCAAAAGAGGATCGGTGCAAAGAAAAATGCACTTGGAGCCTATCGCAACCGATCAGGAATCGAAACCACGCCAAGTTCTGGACATTGTAATTGTGGATGTACAAACAAATGTAGCAGAGTTTGTGAATGTCGAAAACACGTTTGAAATGTTCTGTTTTGTGCAAGACTTGCCGCGGGGAAGCCTGCACCACCGCGCAAGAAGATGTATATGATTCGAATGACAAAGACGACGAAGTTGATGACAAACTTCCAACGATTGTACCTTTACCCAGATCAACCGCTTCAATGAAAAGAAAAGCAAGCGAACCGCCTGTGATAAGTGAGAATGAAGATGATGGCTATTAATATCATGACAAACTTAACCTCAAAGGTGGTGCGGCATTGAGTTCAGAAAAAATCAGAAAAACAATATGTTTATAAAGTTAAAACCTGTCGAAATATTAATTGTTTCAATATAAACACAGTTCTGCGTTTAAAAAAAGGAATTTTTTACTGTAGCAATAAATTAGTAACAAATAGTAATAGTGTAATTGAATAACATTTGGAAAGAATAAAGTCATTATTAAACCCATCAAAATATTCATTTTTAAATAAAAATTCACTCCAACAAAAGTTTTATTGAACACAGGCAAATTTAAACAATGTATAATGCATAAAAATATTGTTTATTTTAATAAATGAACAGGAGATAAGTCGACAAAATGCAGCGCGGAGCGCGAGCGCTATTCAGCGAATTTCGAAATCCCACACGAAACATAGCAACTTTGCGCGTCGATTGACGAGTAAGAAATAGTGGTATCGGGATAATTTTTTTTTAATGCTAGAAATTACTTTATCTTTAATAAAGTTCTCACACAAAAAAGCATCCGATAGACTGGAAAAAAGATAGCAGCCAAAAAGGAAAAAAACTTTTTTGAAGTCGTTCTGTCGACTTTGAACAGCAATAACTTTTTTCCGTTAAACGCACCGTTTATTGTTGTATTATATTGTTGAAAATATAACTCAAAGCAAATCCAATGACACCAAGTTTATGACTGCCCGATAGTTTGAACGCGAGATATGAAAATTCCAAAAAAAACACCAAACCTAAGATGATGGAGAAATGGTTGGTTTTAGGGGTTCGCAAACTTAGAGTTAAACTCACTGAGAAAAACTCTTTTGAATAAAGGTTAAGAGAAAAAATGTATACAAAAATGCTGGGTTACACTTATAAAAATGCACTGGACTAGTAACCATATACCAAATTTCATATTGATCGAATTTTAGAAAGTCGATAACGTTTTCCATAGTACTGCAGCTTCATTAATTCCAATGTTGCGTTTCAAATTTCTAGTAGATTTTTTATATGTTCAATGGCAAACGATAAACCCAAATAATAATATGCTTGATAGCCCATTACTCAATTCTTTCGTAAGATGTGTATGTGCAGACCTTGCTGTGTCCATACTAAAAATCTAGTGCCCACCCTAACACATAGATTAAATCTACTATTCGGTTGCGTTGAAGTGGAACTCTATTTGTTACAGGTGTGGAGTCAATTTAATTTAAAGGATGGATAGAATTAACGAACTTGATCAAAAATATTAATTGGTATGTATATATCTATTGTACTCCTCAGAAGCAAAAAAAACGTGTCATTTGCCATAGGTTTATTATTGGGCTGTTTAACAAAATGATAAGCCTATTTTACGACATAACGCACAGACAAATATTTACATCAAGTTCTAGTGAAACTTGCTCAAGTGTTTCATTACAGTTTTTCGTTTCTACTACTTCATGTAATTTTGGTGAAGTACTTTTTTTATGACATTTGAATTTGATGAAGATGGTATTTTACTTGTAGATCGTAGTAGAGTACCCTGTTCGCTTACAACAACCTCCACTCTTCCAAACCCAAAGGTTGAGACGATTCATTAATATTCGTCAGTTCATTTGCAATATTTCAATAAACATTGATGGTATTATAGATTACCTATTAATGTAAAACTAACACTTTTTATTTTGTTTAACATACCGCGTTTCCTAACCAAAAAAAAATTTTGTGAGAATTTATAGTCCGTGGGCCCGTGACATAATGTGTCGGGAAACTTGTATGTCAGTTTTTTAGATCTTAGGTATAGAATGCTATGAAACGTGGAAATCCGCGACATAAGACCCAAAAAAGTTCACCGTTAGATTTAGGCCCATACAATATTGGATGCAATATATTTTTAAAATTGTACGTTAGCTTTTTGCAGACCCGGTTCTAAGGTATGGTTTAGTTACCAAAGCCAAAAAGCAGATGTTTTTATTTAGACCAAAACATTCAGGCATATACAATTCTCATTGCAATGTGCATTGGCAATTGTATCGTCAGCTTTTGTAAATTGCTTTTTTCGATGAAATATCATCAAATTTCAAAACCTGAACTTACTTTTTGACCGGAATACAATCATTACTGTAAATCCAAAACAATTTTTACTTTACTTTTTACAAACTTGGCAAAAATAAATTAATAGTCTTTTTTCACAAAATATACTAAATTAACAGATTTAGCTTAGATTTTTATAATAAAAATTCCAGTTGCGAAGAAATATCTAGCAAAGCTGCAAAATGTACAACAGCAAAGCTGAAAAAAATTAATACAAAAGTCCACCTACTTCTCGTTGAGCGATTTACGGTACTTAAATTTTTTCAAAGTAAAAATAAAAAAGAAATTTGCGTTGGAAACTTTGTCGCCGACAAAAGCAGCAACAAAACAGTGCGCTTTTGTGTCATTTATCAAGTGCAGCTCTGGTTAGGCAATACAAATTTGACGGCAACTGATTGGGGTTAGCAATTAAAGAACAATCATTTAATACCTCTTGGCAGTAGGGATCCACCCATTTCCAAAAATTGTTAGATCAAATTTCGTGTTCAAGTACTAAAAAAGGATGTATGGATAGTAGGTGTGGCTGTAGAAAACACTTTTTGAGGTGCACAAATTTTGCGCATACTGTCACGAAGACACGTGTTATAATTTAGATACTAATAATCTAGCGTCCGATTTAGAAGAAGAAATTTTTTCAAAATGAATGTAACGATGAAGTCCACACTCATAAAAACATTGATGAACAAATTGAAATGCTTGCGAAAAGGATGAACATTGTATAAATAATATGTATTTTAATTTTATAATTTTATTTTATTTCTTTCTTACTCGTTTGTTGCTTATCAAAGTTACAATTACATACCATTATAGTAATATTTACTTATTACTATTTCTATTGTGCTCTCGTCGTAAGTATTCATTTTAAACCCGTCGTAAGTTGACAGTTAGTTTATTGTTAGATATAAAAATGTGATTTTTACAGCATTTTTAGCAATAAACATTCCTTTTCAATATCAATTTTTAGCTACCCCAAAATAAAAATAAAATAAAATACATTTACTACATGCTCTAAAAATTTGACTAAAACACACATTGTTGCGCGCAGGCGTGCTTATATAAATCGCAGTCTCTTCAAACGGCGCTAGCGGCCTGGTACCCCACTACTCCGTTATTTTCTCGTACTTAGTCAATTTCAGCCATCTTTACATGCATTTTTTGCGTGTTTAATATCATTTTATTAAAAATAAGAATATACGTTTTGTTCCTTTCTATTTCTTCACAATTTTTTTGATTTCTGCCCATCGGACCCCCACACGAGCATTCAGCCTCGATTGATTTAAAAATTTTAATCAAAATTTTAAATAAACTAATTACCCGACAATTGCAGGGTTTTGTACACACTAAGTATGTATCATTATCTCCTATTTCTTGAAAGATTTATGCTACATCTCAAAAAATGACGAATCTACAAATTTAAAAAAAAGACTCAACTATTCCAGTTTTTCCAATTTTTCTCGGAAAATTATTATCCGCTTAAGTCGAATTGGTGCTCATTTTATTCGTATTTTTATCTTCTATAACTTTTCTTTTTAACCATTCACGTTGGTTCATTACTATTCACTCAGGAAAAAAGTTGAGAAAACACACGTTTTTTTGCATTTAAATGTTAATTAACAATATAATAACAATTTATTTTCGGTATAAAACATAAATATAAGGTACCTACTATTATTTTTATCAAAAATATATATCTATTTACTGCACTATATTGGTAAGAGATAGGTACCTACGCCAAACCTGGTAGTAAAAAACGTAAAATTTTATGCGAAAACCGAAAATAAAATAAAAATTGGGGCATTGTATTTAAAATAACAAAATTGGTATTTATTTCCGGTATAACTGGAAGTGAGACCGTTTTCAGTTGAATCTGTTTATTCGTTCTCATTATTCGTCTAACATGCTACCGTCGAGACACACCCTGTAGGTATAATAAAGTAAATTAGCAATCATAAATCCGTCTCAATTAAAATGTTAAATTTCAGATGTGCATATATTCAATTACTATAACGAACAAATGATAGTAACCTGTATTAACCCACCACCAATGATATGTACTACATCACTACTTATTTCTATCCTAACTAATGATGTAAAATTGTAAAACTAATCATTTATTCAAATTCTAAACGAAGACAATTTTCATGTCGGTTGTGTTATTATATCACACTCGTTTATCAGAAACGACATCCCACACCCTCGTTTCATCGACAATAACATTGCATCCAAATTTTGTACAAAATTGAATAAACAGTTTACAATTGAGAAAATTAGTGTCAGTTAGAGGATGCTGTTATGTCATGTTTTTGAGTTACTTAAGATTATACCAACTTATTAGATATCAAAGTCATCTTTGATTTGGCGCGTAAGTTTTGCATGTTTATACAAATAAATTCTTTTAATTTTTTTATCAATATTTATGATATCCGAATACATTTCTAATGCACTTACAACACATGCAAAAATTCTTTGAAATAAAATGAAAATATGAGTCAGCATTTTTAAGTATGGACACCAATATTTTTATGTGATTACCCACAATAGGTGTTTTCTTTTCAGGTAACTCAATTCCTGCCTTCCAGAAAAAAAGGTCCACATTTTCCAAAAACTGTACTAACAATTTTATTAAAAACTGAAGGAAGAAAAATCGATTCGTTATTACCTCCACATATCCTTTGGTCAAGATTTATCAAATTTTGTTGATAAAATAATTTATTAAAGAATTTAGAATGGAAATTCGTTACATTGAGTATTGTAAAAAAATACCTAATTTTGAATATATTGTTGAATGCTAATAATTTTTGGAAAATTATATTATATTTTCAACAAATGCATTTTAATTTAAGAAACACTATCTAAAGCTGAACGAATATGTTCAAAGCTGATGTAGAAAAAAATTGTTAATAACTTAATATTATTATTGTATACATATTCTAAAAAGCTTAGAATTTTGAACAAAATTGATAAAAGAAAAACGACAGTTAATGATAGAGTGTACAAGGTCCTGCCGGTACGCCCTTTACTTAAATGCTCGTAAGAGGTCTTTGCGTCCTGTTAGCAGGACGGGCTTTTAGACCATTGGATTCTTCAGGTTTCAACGAATCAGTCTTTTTGTTTGTCGCCGTTCAATTGTTGTTTGTTCAATTTAGTCATTAAAATGTTTCTTGAGGGCAGCGTGTCTAGGTGCCCACATTTGATAAAAAAAATTACTATACATGGATTAAATTTTACTTTAAGGATCAGTGGCATGACACAAGGTGCTACGGTGTGACAATAAAAGTAATAAAATCGAAAAATTTTACGCCAGTGAAGTGGTATATTGACAATAACACCACAAAAATTTCTCTTCATGTGCTCGGAACAGAAAATCGTGGTTCCATTGAAGATACAAGAAGTCTGCTAAATCGTAGGTGTTTCTATTTGTATTATAGGTAATCATAATATGGCTACTTTTGTTCCATTTGTTTTAGAGTCATCCTCATCATCCGGGTACAATCAAACTCGCCGCTTCCTCAAAATGACAGCGAATCGTCATCATCTTCCGACGAGACCACATGAAAGTGTTATTAATAATAATAAATATGATAATGATAGCTACATGAGGCTTAGCAAAAGTGATCTTAAAAATCCATTTAATAATGACGGAGGAAAATTCAGATATTAGTAATGGTGATAATATTGAAGACGAAAGCAACATTGCAGTACAATATAAGACCTCGTGACAGTTTGACGATTTACTGACCATAAATAAATTTAAAGAAACTTGATATAACCAACAGATTCATGTTCGCAATTTACAGGACATGAGAGAAATAAATTTTGTATGGCATTTTCCTTTCCGAAAATATTGAACACATTTATCAATGCAGTAATGTCAAATTGAGAGAACCTTTTGACAGCCACATATGCGATCTATGGCTTTTGGACTAAAACTACAAACTTTAGGAACTCAATATTTAAAACTCTCTATAGAGTTAACCTTTCTCTATTGATTGATGTAGTTTAGAATTTTTATCTACTTTGGTCCAAGAGACAACTGATGTAAAAGCAAGAGTTTAAAATTTTGAAAGCCACACATGTAATCTTTGACTTTAAAAATTTTTTGGACTGGAAACTACAAGATTTAGGAACTTAATATTTAAACACTATATACAATTAATTTTTTTCTATTGATGGATGAAATTTAGAATTTTTATCTACTTTAGTTCCAAAGATATCGGGTGTAAGGCAAGAGCTTAGCATTTTAACAGCCACTCATGTAATCTTCGACTTTAAAATTTTTTAGACTAGAACTACAAGACTTAAGGAACTTACGATTGATTTAAGCACTGTATAGAATTAACCTTTCTCAATTGACTGATGAAGTTTCGAATTTTTATTTACTTCGGTTCCGAAGATATGGGGTGTAAACCAAGAGCTTAAGCATTTTGACAGCCACATAAACGATCTTCGGCTATGAAAATTTCTGGACTGGAAACTACAAAACTTAGAAACTTAATATTTAAATACTGTATAGAATTAACATTTTTCTATTGACTGATGAAGTTTCTAATTTTTGTCTACTTCGGTTTCGAAGATATCGGTGTAAAGCAAGAGCTTAAGCATTTTGACAGCCACACATGCGATCTTCTACTTAGAAAATTTTGGACTGGAAAATACAAGACTTAGGAAGACAATCATAAAAGGAGAATTCTATAAAGCCATTGGTTTACGGTATGCAATGACAGTGAACACTCACTACAATCGTCGAAATTATTTGAGTACTGAATTACATAGGTTTGAAGGAATACTCAATAATACTTCTTTCTCTATGCCTGACAATGATAATAATGATAAATGAAAAAAGATGACCACAGTCTAATAGGATGATATTTTACACCTGATTACAAACTAACAACTGATGAATATATGTTTGCATGGTACTGCAAAGGAATGAATAAAGAAGCTGGAGGTATGCCGGTTTGTTATTAAAATAAAACGAAAACCTGAAGGGGACGGATGCGTACGTAAATCAATCACTGATGCACAATCTGGAATAATTTTGGGATTGAAATAAATGGAGCGGAAAGCTGTGCAGAGAAAACGACCACCATATTCCGTCCCTGGCACCCTACAGGAAGAATTTTAGTAGGAGACTCTTGGTTTTCGTCAGTAAAAACCGCAAAAAATTACATGATAGAGGATTATATTACATTGGAATCGTGAAAACTGCAACTAGAAAAAATCCTATGACAGAGCATAAAAGACCGCGGAAGAGGACAATTTATAAGTCTTGCATGGAGAGACAAAAAATACATACGCTTGTTGGTACTTGCAGCACGACGACAGAGAGAAGCTCTGCGGAACAAAGAAAATTGGTGAAACTGGGAGAAGTATGATAAAAGAAGTTCCTAGACCGCAAATGGTTGAAGAGTACTTTAATGGCGCATCTGCTGTGGATGTACATAACCATATTCGCCAGAGTGGACTGGCTTTGGAAGAAATTTGGAACACGTAGCTCGGGTTAAATCTAGTCTAAAAACAATAATAATAATAATGCAGTTCCCAACGATAACCTTGCGTCGTGAAAAATAATATGTTATAATACATTAGTACTATCAGTATCATCTTTGCAGCAGAGTTAGGATGAAAAGAATTCAAAAAACGAGTTTCTATTTTAGTGGTTGTGGGATGCGCTTCACTAATGGACGTAATTGTTTTACTTATCATCTGCAACATGGGATTTTGTTTGAATGTATAAGATTCTTTATTTTATGTTTTGCATAGGTTTTACTTTTTGGGAGGACGGTTTTTTTAATGATTTTTATTGTTAAAAGACTATAAAGTTTTTCTTCTTTATTTATATGTTAAGTTATGTTTTACCTATTTGCTCCTCCGCTTATTTATTTCTTACTACGCCACTGCATATTCCATAAAATTTCTCAGTGAATTGACGCTATATGGTATGGGGTTCATGCGTTCTTCAATTTTCTTCCTACTGCGGGAAGATAATAACCGTTCTGTTTGAAGGACAGCTGCATATATTTGTGGTGTATCGTGTGCAAAGTTCTTCTCATTGAACATTTTTTTGTAAATTATATTTTCTAACACTTGATTTTTAGGTTTTTCCTTAATTAGTTTAACTTGTTTAACTATTTAAAAAAATATGTGTAATAACGAAACATGAAAAATTGAAAAAATCATTTCATAATGTTTGTAAATTATTCTACCTACATTGTTGTTTCAAGTTTAGGTGTTAGCACAAAGGTTTCTTTGATAATTTTACTACTAATTAAAAAGTACGTTAATTACTATAAATTTAATTAATCTAATCTAATAAAGTACGTGTGAAACGTTAATTGTTACTAAGTAAATTAAAAGCACCGTCGCGGACTAAAACCTTGCACAAACAGCGTCTTCAGTTTTCAAGTTGAAATTTAATTTTGAAGTCTTACAAAAGGTATATAAAACATCGTTAAATTAATCTTCAGCTGCTTATTAACTTTGCTTATATATGTTTACCGTTCTTTACGTCTTTGTCGTGTAATAGATTGAAACTGATTCCTCCGTCGTAAAGGATGCCAAACCTTTTTATAGGGAAGCTTTTAATTCGCAAGCGATTTTCTAATTTAATCCGCAAATATTTAGGAAAAAAATCAATTTTAACGACGATAGAAGCTTTCTGAAATGTGTGGAATAAATTTTATGTTCGCGAAACAGTAATTCTAAATTTTAATTCAATTTGCGTGCGTAAGCATTTTTGAGCGCGCGTATTTTGAACATAGTTAAATTTAAATTAACAGTAAAAGCAAAATTTAAAAATAAATTAAGTTTACAGTACAATGGGATTGCTGTGGAATAAAAATTAAAATGTTAGATTGGATTAGTTTGCACATATTAATTTATAACTTTTCAAATTTCCCTCCGGATAAATTTATTATGTTTAAATTGCATATTTTACATTCATCAATGTCTTGTTATTTTACATTACTTAATTGAGTTAAATGTTTTGTAATGTCTGTTCAAGCAACACTAAAACGCAGAACAATCTTTTTCTTCCTAATTTGAGAATTTCAGGAACATTTGATGGGATTCAAAACACGATGCTGTATTTACCCTCTTCTTAAACTGACAAGTTAGTCTTCATAATTTATCTTTTAATTTAACTCTTAAAAGTCGCACGCTGTATTGTACTACAGAATTAGTTGCGTAACTCTGCAAAACAGTGGTCAGCATATAATGTGAAATAGTAAATCGTACTTGTACGAAAACTTTTGGAATTAGGAATCGTGCCAAGCTTCATACGTTAAATACTTTCCAACACTATAAAATAGTTTTGAAATTAATTTTACGCTTGAGTGAAAATGAGACTCATTCAGATCTAGTTTCAATACATTCAGACAGTTTGAAGAAAAAGACAGCTTTTTGTAAGTCAATGAAATAATCACATAATCAACAACAATATAATTATTCCATAATACAAGCAAAATAATGAGGTATATTTCCAAAAATTTTAACTTTAATTCAATAAATACATAATGATTTTTCCCAGTAGCGTAACAACCCAAGGGTAAGCCCGGATGCGAAATGTAGGTAAGGCCCTATGTTCCTGTATTATAAAATGATTATAATAGCCCTATTTTTTCATTTAAAAATTTTTTTAATACATACTTTTTATCGAAATATAATTTAGGTAAAGTTCATTTTCCTTACCTTCTTCTCTGCAAACATAGTTCTAATTATATACCATTAAAGCGCATGGAGAATGTTACGAAATCGTCAAAAAAAGCAGATCATAAAGGTAGTCTACTATGAACTCTCTTTTAATTGTTTCAAGTTTCTCGCCATGATTAAGCCCCTTACGATAGGTGGCAACTAGTCCGGCCATGGAAACGTTAATTCTCAACTCAATTTTTGCTGTTTTACACGATCAGATTTTTGCATTAAATTTAAGATTCGATAATCTGTTCACACTACTGGACTTGACGCTCGATTAGTCAGTTTGTATTTATAACTCATCTAATCCTGACACTGTCCTGATGAATCTCCCACTGCGGTAGCAAAACGTTGCTTTTAACAGGACCAGAAAGTTTATTTTTCGATCCCTTTCCTTCAAATAGTAAGAGTCCAAACGTGTCTTACCATTTGAACATTTTAATTAATCAGTTTAATGAAGGATATCATCAATTTGATTGTAGTGTTTGCTATGTAGTTATTTGGATGTCTATATTAACTTTTTCTCCTCCAGCGTCTTACTTGCTATGAATTTTGGTAATTGTGAGGATATGTGTGTAGTTTTTATCAGCTTTTACTATTGCTTTGGGCGTGTGGTACTCGCTTGTTCTGAAGTATTCTCTCAGTGTATTGATTTGATTGGTGATTATTGGTGTAGATCAAATCATTTCTCTTCTTCCCTTTTTTCTTTTGATACTTATTTTCTCTTTGCATAAGTTACGGTGTAGCATTCTGTTGTCTGTGAGTTTGACTCTGGTCAAGATGTTTATATTCTCCAGATCGGTAGTAGTCCACTTAATGATACGGAAGGAATATGTCAATATGAAGATGGCATACAAATCGATCGCTTTGAAGGGGTGTCCCGAGCTGAGTCCTCAGTAGTATTTACTCAATTTCTTCCCCGTATCTAGTGTCAAGTGTGTCTTGATATGGCTGTGATCCATTATAGTGCTCTGTTGGAAAACCGAGATACTTATAGAGCTTGTTGTCATCAAATTCCCATCTTGATCTTCCTCGAGAACGCATCTACTAACTTTGAGGAGTTGTTGTAGATGGTGTTCTGTTGCGGCATATACTTTTATGTAGTACGTATTGTTGGCTTCTGGTGCCTGATTTGGAATCCATGTTTTGTGTCATTGAAACCACTCGATAATAGGTTCAGTGCAAAGGACTCTAGGGCTTTACCTGGCGAAGATACCTCTTATGCTGACGTGTTTCGCCTCATTCATAATTGTTGTGAGAAACTGCTGTATTGTTAGATGTATTTTATAGATCTGTAGAATTTTCGAGAGTTCCGCGAATGTGGAATGGGTTAAAGGCTTTTTGTAGTCTATGTATTCTTCCTTCTTGTCGAGTTTATAATTTAATTGTTCTTTGCAGGTATTGCAGTAAGAACGCTGTATTGAGTTAAGTGCTGATCGATCTTATTGCCTGAAATGGCAGTTATTATTTTATAGATTGTGTAATAAAAAAATTCTATTATTATTATTATTGTTATTACGTGCGTTAAGGGCGTCTTTGAGTGCTGGCCTGGCATTCGCTCGCATCCGTCTATTACGCCACTAACATTTCTGTATTAAAATAAAACTGAATTTTACAACTGCATCCTGTTTTTGCAATATTCATCTCCTGGTGACACCTCTGTCATTAAAGCTGATGTTTTAACAGAAAAGGTTAGCAATGAGGAAGATGGATGCTATGGAAGTAGACCCATTGAAGACAAAAAGCTTTTCACTGTTTCCTTAATCAGAAGTTCATTTCAATTTTATAATTTAAACTTTCTTTATTATATCATTTCAGCTTGCTAGCTAATAATCCCCACTAGCATTTGCTGAAAGAATTGTTTAATTCTTCTAAAACAGTGATTGGTATACTTTTTAGGATCACGATTTTTTAAGAAATACAACAATCTAACGATGTATTTTTACGATTTTATTGATTTCACATGCTGATTTACAATTCTTTACTTTAAGAAAATGAGACTGCTTTTAGTATGTGGTTGCTTCAGACCTTTGTATTTCCTGTATTTCCTAAGTGCACTCTCAACTTAAAAACGGTAAAAGTGCGGTCTTTATGTCGACTACACAAACCATGTCTTTAACGTCGTCAATTTTCATGACTCCAAAATTTTACGATGTACAAACAAATATAAAATATGATTTTTATCAAATACAGGTGTCCCACCGGGAACGCCATCGGTAGATTATAGAAAAACTGTATATGGGGAAAAATTTGAAAATTTGGTAGTATACTAACATCGATCGGGGGCAGTTTCCTTAAAATATTTCAAGATGGTGACACTTCGAGTTATACCGGAAGTAAGGTATCAACTTTGTTTATATTTAAATGGAACACCTTATATATTATTTTTGAATTTTGCACAAAATTCTAGACACATTTGTGTATAATGTCTTATACCTAAGTCTAACTGTTTTGGACTTATTTTAAATTTTATGTCAAGAATGAATTTTCTAGGCCTTAAATAAAATTATAAAATTTTCCTATACTAATGTTTTATTATTTAATAGGAATAGGTTTCCTTGTAGCAAGGGACCTATTTTAGTAGCTAAAAAATTCTAATGATGTATGTCAAGAACATCAACGTAAAATGTGTATCATATGTGGCTTTTTCACATTATGAATGTTGACCAAAGTATAGATAGCTTTACCTGCGTTAATATTTTTAAGCATGACAGTATAATATGTTCCAGTAATTTCTTTCTTTCTTTGTACAGTTTCTGTAAATTACTTTAGATTTTGCTAGTAGTAAATTTTTAATTGCTGTTTTTTCATTCTGTAGGAGTTCAGTATGAATCCACTTTCTTCTAAGGTAACAGTGACAGAAAGGCAGCATTTTTGGTTTTCCATCTGCAGCATGCACAGCACCCACAGTTTTTAGTACTTTTATTTGTTTGGTTATTTCTAGACGTATTATTACTACTCCATTTCATCTAACCTTTTCTCAATTTCTTAAGATAATTTTTCTAAGCCAATTCGTTATATATTAGTTTAGTCTTTTGAATATGTTATTTAAAATTAAAATATTAACATTTGTCGTGGATCATAAAACTTTACTGGATAAGTTTCAAATAAAGACCCTAAACTATTGTCTTTTGGTACACTGTTGTACGTGTGCTTCTAACTGGGTCATATTTACTTTACAAAATCATTGTTGTCACGAACTTCATCACTCTCTAATTTCACTAGTTCTTCTGTTGGCATTTGTTCAAAGAAGGGTGATCATTTGCCAGTAACCAACACCTTATCTACAATTTACCATGTTGAATAATTTGAACAAAATTAGAACTCAAGAAAGTGAATGAATTAAACAATTTTCGTAAATTTGCGCGCAACTGCATGTTATAGGACAAAGTGTGACATTTTCATTTTACATTTGGTGTAATTACCCAAAACTATATGCTTTTAATGCCAATAGCAAATCCCATTTTCATACTCGTGTTTTCTCTGTTACGTTTAGAACTACGTTGTTCTAGATTCCGGTTTTTCCCTTAACTTTACGCCAAATCACCAATATTTTAGAGTAGTTATCCGATTATTAGTTGTAGTACACGACGAAATCAATCAATCGATCTGAGAGAAGTAAACATGGTTATATAGATAAATAATTTTTCCTGCAACTTTTATTCAGTGATTGGTTTTCTTTGAGGAAAGTCACAAAAAACCACTAAATAGTTTTTATCCGGCTACGTTTAGTGGATTTTTGATGCCCCTCCTCAAAAGAAGCATTTATTTAAATAAGTACAGTTTCTTTTCAAAATGCATGCCTTGTTCTGTTCCTGGACAAAATAAACAAACCATCTGTCACATTACTGCTTTTAGTTCTAGGAGCGAACTGCTTGTGAAACCATCTATCTAGTCCTGATTCAACCTGCACCTGAGTTTCTCTTTGAATTTAGTCCGTAACTCCGGGAAAACATGAAGTTTTATTTTTCTTCTGATGAGTTCTTTGGATATTTCTAAAATCTATCTGTTTATCCTTTATTTATCTTTCTGGCTTTCCTGGCCATTCAGGCATACCAACCAATAGACTCTTGTTTGGTTTTCTATAGAAGAAGTACTGAGGTCGATATTCAGTTATCAAATTTTCTTTACTAGTTCACGGAAGGCAAGCAGCAAATGTGTCACGTTTATTTTGACTAATATCTATCTATGTCATCATGCTTTTTGCATCATTCAGACAGTCTCAGTAAACAGAACTTGTGGTAAATCAGGATAAATAAATTCTGGGTGAAGTATTCCCTAATACGTTTGCTGAATCAAGAGTGTTCTATACTTTTCTCACATTTCCCTAGTACTACAACTAGATTCGAAAATTGCATTTAATTTCTTTAAAATGGTGCAAAAATGACAAGAGGATTGGTAAGTCATTTTAGTGAGAAAAATGAACATGAACCTTTAAACCGAATTGGCAGATGCGCTGTAGGTAGAGCCTGACACTTTCATCATTTTAAAACATTCAATTTTAATTTTTACCGAACAACATATTTGATAAAAATATGCGTCATTCGATAGAAATTAAATAAATGTAATACGTGAGAATGTACGTATAGCATAATTTTAAGGATCTTCATTTTAACGGAGATATCAAACACTTTCTGTTGTGTATGGGTAAATTTTTAACACCGCACCGAGTTTCTTTTTCGTTGTCTCAGAGTTGGAATTTTGATTTCATATGAGGTTGGAAGAACATCTTTATTGGTTTCCACTTTGTGTGGTTAACCTATTTAATGTGCATTTTTCAACTAGAGACTTGAGCGTGCAGTAAAGGTTAGCGAATTGCGCATCAAGTGCTCTTTCGTTGCGTGAATGCTACTGAACAGAAATACTTGGCTTGCTATTGACGCGTGTTTTAAGCATTTAAAGTTATCGCTCTTGATAACGATAATGCGCTTTAAACATTCACAGTCGTTACATTTAGTTGTTGGCATTTCTTAGTTTATACTATTTATACGTGTCCATATTACGAATGTTTAGACATACATTTTACTTAATTTGTTCTCTAAATTGTGGTAGGGTGCATATGCATAATTCTTAGTCGACAACATAAAAAAATTAAGACGTACGAAAATTGAAGAATTTGTATAAGCAAGCAGTTGCATAAGTCAATTATTTGATTATTATAGCTATGTGAGGCTATAAAGAGATTGATTGTGACCAGTGATATAGTCATTTATCACTACCAAAGTGTAACAGTAGGCAGAAACTCTCTCGTCATAAGAATATTGAGAAAGGAGGTAAAATGAACCGAACTGGAAGGTTATGAGCGTGCATTGGATTCTGAATCAAAAGAGTGAGATTAAGCATACTCTTCCAGAAAGGTTTGCCTCGTAGTTTAAATTTTTCTCGTACTTTTACTTTTAACAGAAGTCGTCCATGTTGTTCTAAAAAAACTAATTTTATTTTCAACAAACTACAGTTGATTGTGATTTTGTTCATTATTCTGATTTTCTTTTGGTAAGAGGGTATTTTGTTTTGGCTTTTGAGTGTGTATTGTATCGAGTCTCCTTCTGTCACACTATTTAAGAACATGCAGCTTATAAAAAGAATAAACTTTGTTGGAAGTGTCCTTCAGTGATGGATGGCTCCATTTCCTTCTATGTTCCACTATTTAAGAACTTCATGTCAAATTACTGATGGGGAAATTTTTATTTTCTCAAGATTTAAATATTCAAAAAGCTTTTTAACTTATGCAATAAGGGCATCATTTGTAATCATCTATCCAATTAGAGTGTTAAACCCAAAGTATCAGGTAAAGAGCATCTTCTAACATATATAGTTCTTAAAACGTTTCCATGGAAAAATTATAGCAGGAGGCAGGATACAAGCTTCAGATTTTTTTAAGAAAAACTTACAACCAATCTTTTTCAACTATTTTACCCTGTGTCTATGATTCTGGAAGAAAGCAAATTATTTGCAGTTGCAAGCTCATAAGCAAGTTTTGCAAGTCTTCTATGTTCAAACCATTACCCCATTTCTACAAGTCTTCATATAGTCAGCAAGTTTCCTATCTTGTTTATCATTGAATATTTTTTGGTGTTCATAATTTGGTTTCATGGAAATTTCCTCATAGATAAACTTTTGTTTATAAATATATCGTGCCAGTGTTTGAAATTATGTGTGAAACCTTGGCAGCTTGTCTAAAACAATAATTTTCTTTTAATACCATATTAACTGCCGTTTTTCATAGTTTTCTACGATACATTTTGCGAACTTTTGGCTTTTGGGGCATCTAAGTAGACAAAAGAAGTTACTTAAGGAGGTAAATGAGTAAGGCACGAAATAGTACTAACTGAGACATATCTCATAGTACTCCCTTTTGTCAGTCTCAGTTAGTACAACTGGCTGATTTGAAAAACATTTAATTTTAAATTTTCTGCCGCCGGTTTTGCCTAATTGTATTTAAAGGTCAGGTTACAAGTTTCAGAGGGAATAAGACAAACATTCATTAAAAAAAAAAATTGTTTATGTAGACGTCACGTTACTAAATCAACCAGCAATTAACTTCTCACCTTAAGAATCATCAGTACGTTTAGTATTGGCAATTTACATATCAAATTTCCAATTTTTGGTTTTGAGTTTTTTCTGTCACCGTTACTGTCAGTGTGTCAAAATGTAGAAGGAATGTCCTCTATTTGCTAACCGCCTTCTATTTTTAATAAAAGGGTCATCTAAATGACCTACAGGTTTAACTCAAACAAGAGTCTACCACAAAATGACCAGATGCTGTTTGGCAGCCAAACAAATTTGTTAAATCAACAAATTTAGACATTTCCATCAGTACTCTCATTACTCATAGAAAATGTTGTTAAAATGTATCATAATGGCCAGCCTCGTCGAATACAACCGCATCTCAGCGACAAATCGAACAAATCTATGTATGAATATTCGAGTTTATTGTCCCAGCAGAATATAGGCAGGGATAAAAATTGCATTTGTCACAATGATCAAGATTCGTAATAAACCCTAAGTTCTTCTATAGAAAACAATAATAATCAAAGATTTGACTACTGTTCCAATTGGCCGAAGGTATAATTTTTTGAACGACAGACATTTTCTGAAGAAGGTTAGCTGTGTCATAACTCCCATTAGTCTACATTCACCATTAATGGGTTGTATGATTTTAAAAGATAAGCAAATCTCGATATAAACTATAAAAACCTATAGTCCCAGAAATGCAATGTCTGGCGTAGGATTTTAGGAGACCAAATAATTGATTCATTTTGTCGAGATGAATACAGTTTTTAGACTCAGTCATTAAATGTTTAATTATCACCTTTGATAGAAAATTTTGGATCTAAATCAAGAAGTTCAGATAGATTTTCCTTCAAAATAATTTCATGGGGTCTTATAGGTTCCTTCTTGGTGGAAGTAAAGTAAACAAAAACAACTCAATGGGTTAAGATTGTTTACGTTTTGCACCTCATTCTGAGGACTTAATTAAGGTTACTATACTTCTACAAAGAAGGGGTTTATAAAACCTAAAAAGGAAAGAAGAGTCTCAAGTCAACCATTACATTTGGATATTATTGATTAAGAGAAAGAGATGGATTTGATATAACCTCTTTATTCTTGTCAGATGGAACCCATTTGAAGCAGAGAGATTTAAATAAAATGAAAATTTTAATCAATCGTCGAGAAAAAGTAAAATAAATCCATTAGTGGGAACATATATCTAATAGACAGGTACTGTTTACTTACGTTCGATTAAGTGGAAATTAAATAAGATACAAAGTCATCCCTTGTGTGTGCTTCAGTTGAAATGTGGCATTTATGTCAAAACAGCAAGTTTAAAGTTTTATGTATGAATATAGGAAGTTAAAGTCTCAAAATCACTTAATTGATTGGTAAAATTCACTTATATAAAACCTACCATATCTGTCAAACATATGTTTCACTAAAACGCCATTTTTGATACCTGTTTTACATATATATGTTTCTATAAAGCAAGATTTTTATGCGTTTCTCTAAGACAGACGTTGCTAAATAATAGAATTAAATTACTAATTTATTTATTTATATATTTATACGTATGGTACATTTTAAATATTGTATTGTGATGTAAGTGTTATGTATGGTGCCCCAGAAGATCAGTATAAACATGTATAGTGTTGTGACAAAACCGTGTGGATTGGTTCGTCTTGGTAAAGCAATTGCTTTAAGGTTTAGAAAAACCACTAAAAACCTAAACATGCCAACCCTTATCCACCTTAGTATTTATATGTAATAATATTAATTATGTGTAAACATTATATAGAAGGTAAATAAGAACATATAAATATAACAACACAGCCATTGTATAACGAATGTTTACAAACCTAGGCCTACAGAGCATTTATAGCATATTTCTTTGTATATTAGCTTACCATTGATTTAGTTAATTATTCGTTTTCTTACATTTTGTTAAAACATTATGTTTTAATAAGTTTTAGTTTTTGTAGTTTCATCATTTGTTAGAGGTTTTGACGAACATTAGCAAATTTTATTTAATTTTATTTTATTTTGACGTACAATGTGAGAAGGCATGCTTTTCAATTATTTCCAAACGAATTCTCAACTTTTATAAAGATCGTTAATAAGTCGAAAACCATGGCAGATAGGTATAGGAAATGCTATTAATGATTGATTCCTTATTTAATTTTGTATCAAAATCAATAAAAAAGTAGAGCATCGTATTTGAAAAAATCGAGTTTTGCGGTTTGAAATTGTCTTGTTTGGATATTAATTTTCGGACACCCTGTAGAAGCTATATTATTTTGCATAATGGCGATAAAAAAACAATACTTCTGCTGCGCACCGTCCCAATTTTAGCGCTATATCTGCAAAGGTAACGACGTCAAGCGTGACGTCACAAATGTAAAAAAATATCGCAAAGTTAAAATATCTGAAGAACGGCTACAGTTAGGTATAAGGAATGCTGATGAAACTTTATCTAAAATTAACTGCTAAAACCAAAAAAAACCATAACAAATATAATCGTATTTGAAATAAGAGAGTATGTATCAAGTTCGGTATTTCCGGAAGTGGCGCCATACTTCCGCCAACCACAAAATTTCAGAGCCATACGATTTTTCCATCCCTAGATTCTTCTAATGTACGGTTCCAAACAATCACCCTGTATAATTAGTATTTATTTTCTTATGTCATAATTCTTTTTTTGTGTGACATTTAATCACCTATTCCATTGTAATTTTAAACATTATATCAATTTGATATATACATAAGGATAGTGGACTTTACGAAATATTTCATTACGGACTAGAAAACTACGTAAACAAAAATATTAAAACAAGAAATGGTTATTTACATTGGCTGGAGCTTCATAAAATCACATTGCACACGAAAAAAATCATAAAATAGTTAATTTTTACTCAAGAATTTATTGATGTAGGAAATAACATTTGAGACAGTCAAGTGTGGAAAAATCACATCAGGCATGGGGTAGCCGAAATTGTTGATGCAGTGCTGGAGGCGTTCTTGGAAGTTCGCGTAGACTTTTTACAACATCGGTCTGCTTAGCGGGCGACTTCACGCGAATTGGGTCCTTCCAATTCGTCCAGAGTTTGGGGCTTGTTCTCGTATACTCTAGCCTTGAGGTGTCCCGCATGAAGAAATACGCATATGGATAAATCTGGAGACCTGAAGACCAATGAACATCGCCAAACCTAGAAATAAGGCGACCAGGGAAGAGAGGGCGAATAACGTTCATTGATGCTCTGAGTTCACGGTAACCAGCACGACCATTACCGTTTTCGAAGAAGTAGGAATCCAATGATGCAAGTTTGCGATACAGCGCACCAAACCGTTACGTTTGGGCTGTGCAGCGTCCTTTTATGTAACTGTTGCGGATTTTTATTAATCCAATAACGGCAATTCTGCTGGTTAACCATGCTGTTTAGGTGGAAGTGGGCTTCGTCACTCATGAACAAAATGAGGTTATCATTTTGATCGATCGGTCTTCCATTTCACGTGCTAAGTTTATTCTTTTGTGCATAATCTCCGGGCTGTAACTATTGCGCAATGGCCAATTTGTAGAAGTAAAAGCGGAGATCTATATGCAAAAATTCGCCTTACAGAACGATCACTGAGGCAAGTGCAGCATCATGTTTCCGGGCCGATCGAGTCGGACTGCGAAGAAAGGCTTGTCGAACGATTTCAACATTTTCAGGAGTTCAGAACTTTGTTCGGGAGAATACTCTTGGTCTTCTGTTGATCAGTTCACCACGCCTGCGAAGTGATTCAATCCAACGAAGAATGGTGTTTCAAGAGGGAAACGAGCTCTATTCCGATGAATGTTGAAGTGGCGACGAAACTCAAAGCTATCCAAGACTCCCATGACGACAACTGGAACAACTAAAACACCAACAATGCTATGAACTCACAAATCAAATGACACCCTCTCTACCAATATCGTAGACAGAGGGAGAGGTACTACCTATCTCAAAAACGCCCGTCCTCTTTGCCCCCGCTACTACCGCCTAATTGTTCTGTACATTATCGTTTTCAAATAAGTTGAAAATTTTTTTTAAATTAATTTATCAGATTTTATACTTTGTTTATGTTTAAAAACCTTGTAACCAAATAGCGAGACAAATCAGCTACCACTTTACCACATGGTAGCTGTTCTTCCACATAGTAGTCGTACTTTACCGCACAGTAACCGTACTTTACCGCATTGTGTGTAAAAATAAGGTTTCAAGACAAGTATCAACAACTAAAAAATGTGCTTTACAGTTTAGAAGGCCAAAAAATTACGTTACACACATTGATTGAACATTACTTAAAAATCTTCATAATTTTTTTATTTGTGATATAGAATTGTGTGGATGTGTAGCAGCCTACAGATTTCTCTTGTTTATATACATACTAAATATTCTATAACTCATAATTACTAAAAAAAAATGCTTCTTTCCTTCCAATAGTTTAACACTCGTCGCGTCAACACAAAACACTTTAATTGTTAATTTATTTGAATTGATTACAATTAAAAGATCCCTCGAATGTTTCAATATTTTTTGTTTACTTGTTTTTAAATTTGTTGATTTAATAAATTTGTTTGGTTGTCAAGCAACATCTGGTCATTTTTGAAAACCATTGTTGGATTTGACCTGCAGGTCATTTATGTGATTTTGTCCAAAAAGGATGGTGGTTCAGCGGATAGAGTACATTTTGACACATGACACGTCAAAATCGGTTCACGAACGCCAGAGTATAGTCAAACTAAAAATTCGAAATTTTACATGTAAATTTCCAATACTAAACATACTGTTGATCATTAAAAAAGCAATTTTATGATGCAATTTCTTTTGTGAAAGTCGGACCGCTACAACATTCAAACAACAATTCCACACTGGAAATACAATATGGAATGACGTAGTACAGAATTTTACTTATTACCTAGTTCCCCCTAGTCGCACTATTCTGTTTCTATTATTGTAAAGTTGCTTTAAAATAAGCTAAACGTTATATCTATACTAAGTGACATAGAAAGAAGAACACCCAGTAATAATGAATTTATTTGAACAATTTTTGGTATACTAGTGTATACGAATTAGATTAGTAAACGATCACAATTTGATAAAAATTAAACTGTTAACTTCTTCAAAAACTTAATAATGTGTTGCTCCACCACGATGTCTTGTGCACTCATTAACACGTCTGGGCATACTTCTAATGAGGTGATCGATTTCTTCTTGAGGTATCTCATCCCATGCTATCTGTAACTGATGCTGCAAAGCCGCTAGAGTTTGTGCAGGGTGAGGTAAATTGAGTAATCTTCTTCCCATAATATCCCAGACGTGCTCGATGGGCGAAAGATCAGGAGATCTTGGTGGCCAAGGCAACAAAGCAATTTGATTGGCCTCAAAATGAGCCAAAGAAACCCTAGCAACATGAGGTCGTGCGTTGTCTTGTTGGAATGTGCTGTTGGGGATGGTCTGAACATAAGGTACAATATGGGGTCTACGACCTCCTGGATGTAGCGCGCAGCAGTCATGTTACCTCTAATGAAGACCAAAGGTGACCTACTTCCAATAGCAATAGCTCCCATACCATAACTCCAACTGTGTGGTGCACATGCCTATTCACAGAAAATTGGGGATCTTGTCTTTCACCGCGCCGTCTTCTCACCCTTGCACGACCGTCATGCATACCCAAACAGAATCTGGATTCATCACTAAAGACAATTGAATTCCATTCTTGGTCCCAATTTGCCCGTTCTCTACACCACGCTAGACGATAACGTCGATGCTCTGGAGTCAGTGGTAGCACAAAAAGGGGACGGTATGAAAAGAGCCCAAAGGTTCTTATCCGTCTATAAACGGTTCGCATCCCAATCGGTCTTCCATGTTCTTCAAACCACTGGTCCGCAATCGCCCGTGTAGAAGAGAAGCGGTCCCGTAAAGCCAATAGTCTAAGACGGCGATCTTCGCGTTCTGTGGTTCTTCGACGACGTCCTGTACCTCTCGCTCTTCGTGTACGGCCCTCTTGGTTCCATGCCCGAACACAGACTGCCACAGTGTTTAAACTCCGTTGCGTTCTAGCGGCTATATCTCTCATAGACAAACCAGCCTCACGCAATCCCACAATTCTACCCCTATCAAACTCGCTTAATTGCCGAAAATTATGGCGTCTTCGCACTGGAGGCATTGTGATTGAATTAAAGCTCTTTGAAATGCAATTTAAATCGCTTAAATGACAACTGTACTTACAAATGCTTAATTCATTGTTTTAGGGCTACTTAATCGTAAGTGTTTTGAATGAGGTTAACAAAACAACCGCTAGGGCAATATGGCTGAAAAACTGATCGTTTTTATCTTAATATAAACAAATATATTCCCAAAAAATTTACAAAATATTCATTATTACTGGGTGTTCTTCTTTCTATGTCACTTAGTATATTCATATTCAGATTAGATTGTTGAGAAAAAATGTTCGTTTTATATTATTAATTCCTTCAGCTCGTTTTGAATTTGTCTCTCCATTATGTAAAGTGCTCTTTTTACAATTGATAAAGCCCTAATATTTTTATCCTTTTTTTGCCATTTGCTGGGCAAAATAAATATATTTTTTCTGAGAAATTTCTTGGCAACTGCAGTTTTCTTACAACAAAACAAAACAATCCATTGTTTTTCAAGCAATTTAGTTTTCAATCTATTATTTTTTATCTAAATTGTGGAAACTCTAACATTCCTCTTCTTAAAATAATACTTACGTACATGCACCTGGAAACTTGATGGGAATAAAAACACATCGATTATAACGTAAAATTTTTCAAACAACTTACTTTTCAATTTTTAAGAGAATTCTAATTTCCATAATGTACATTGTTTCTGACACGTTGCTAAGAGTAAGTGTTATTTTAAATAATACATTATTGAAAATATTATTGTTACTTTTAGTATTTAAAAAAAACGCTTCACTAAAGTGCTATAAAAACACAAAGCTAACGACTATAATTCAATTTTAGTAAATTATTTAGCAACCATTAAAGAAAAATCATTTGCATACTATCATTAGTTTATATAAACCAAACAGTTACAATGTACCCAAATTTGTTTGAAAAACTATTTAAATTATATTGCTCTATTAATAATAATGACCATGTTTTGCACGGACGATGTGTGCTAAAACTAATGCATAAAGAATTTAGCTTGCAAATTTGCGTTTCCGTTAATTGCGTGTCCCAACGGAAATTACGTTAATTTTTCATCAATTGTAACTCGTATCTTAATTTCAAACAATAGAATATATATCATTCTGTTGTGAATTCTCTAGCACTTTGAATATTTTATATCTTACTCTACGCAATTGAAAGATGAAGTAATTTATACGAGACAAAAGAATGCATGGGCTTCATTTATTTATCTTTATTTTATAGCTCTTACGGTGGTAATGGGTCTGGTTGATTTATTGAAATTAAATGAAGGAACTAATTGAATTCGTGCTTTTCCATCGTTTGCTTAAATGCTTAAAGATTTTAATCCAAACTCGAATTTATGTTTATGCATAACTCATGCACAATGTTTGCAGTTTAAAGAACGAAATTCAAAAATTACATTATTAATTTCTCTAACTTCCTAATACTTGCTAAACATTTAATTAACTCTCGATAGATGTTCGACCACAAAATAATTTAGAAACTTAAATTAGTTAACAACTCAATAATCTTAATAGCGCCCGTATTTTCTGATTTAAAGTTTATGTTTTTACTTCTCCTTTTTCTCGCTGTTTCGTAAAATGGAATACGTAAGTGATAACTTCTTGAATTATTTGCCAGATCGACACGTACAAATACATCAAGGTTCTCTTTTCGAGTGTGGCGGTTTTCTTTTTACTATAACCTCATAGATTTCTTTTCGGTTTTTGTTATAGCTCAGAGCATATTTTTATGTTGTCGTAGTAAACAGTGGAAAAATTACCTATTATTTAAAACGAGTTTTCTTGTAGACACTTTTTCAATGTTGCGAAGCAAAATAATGTCGGTTTTGATGTTCTACCAGGCTTGTATGCGCAAGGTTTATTGGATGTAGATTTAAGTTTTATTCGGATACACATCCTTTACAACTATAGGAATTTCAGTAAACTAATATCACAATGCAGGTGAATAAAATCTTTTAAATTGGGTGTAATATTAAATTACAAATGTAAATAAGTTATTACAATACAACATTTAGCCGTCTACCCATTTTCCGTCTCCAAGTCCCTTGTCTTACGTGTCATCTCTACACTGAGTTGTTTTCCGTTCCATGCATTTTTCTTTTTCCCGGTGGAGTCCATTTAAATATACGTCTTTGCCAGCGATCTTCGGGTATTTGCATCAGGTGACCAGACCAACGCAAGGCTTTACATTGTAGTCTGTCAATTATAGTTTCTTTAGCCTCCATAATTTCCTCGTTGATTCTATGTTTTAATTTTGGTATTCTTGCACACTCCGCTGCAAATAATCCAGTTTAACCGCGTTTAAACGACGTTTCATATCCGCATTCATTGTCCATATTTCATATCATAACAAATGCTAGATTCCACCATCAATTTTCATATTATTCGTTTTTTGGTTGTTTTTCTTTCTATTCCACCAAAGCGGGTTGAGGTAGCCAATCGCCTTCTTACCTTCCTGTAGTCGATGTTCAATTTCTCTTTCCAGAGGTCAGTTTTTATTCACCAAACCACTTAAATGTTTTAAAATCATCTACTTGTTTAATTGATACATCATCATCAATTATTATTTCAAATCTTGCTTTACTATTGATTACCATATACTCCTTTTTTTAGGTTTATCTCTAGTTTCCATTTTCCACATTCTTTATATATTCTTTTTATCATGAATTTAGGTCAAAGGAATCTTATGCCAATACCACTTGGTCATCGATAAAATTTAAGAGTATAAAGTTGATGGTCGTTTATAGAGGTTGAATAATAAGGAAGGTCGACAGCAACCTTGTTTTGATGATTTCCTTCCTCTGAATTATTGCTAGCATCTATATTCAGTGTTTTTAGAGCTTCCTAGAGCTTTTGTCGTTAGGCTTTTTTCTAAGTCTATGAAAACCAGATGCAATTCTTCTCCTGAAGCTATCCTTTTTGCCAGTTGTTGCAGAATTAATAGTTTATCAACACAGGATCGACTAGATACAAATCCGCTTTGCATTTCGGTGATCTTGATGTTCATACTGTTATATAGTTTACGGCCTATACTCTCGATGATACTGTAATAACATGGTTTTTTCTTATCTCAAGTTTTAAAATTGAGACGAGATAAGTTTGTTTCCACTCCTAGGGTACTTTACTGATTTTACAGCATTTGTCCATCAGTCCAGTTAATCTGTGAACTATTATTTCTCTTCTATACTTGATCAGTTTAATCGGTATGTCCCAAAACCCGCAGATCTACCATTTTTTATCCTGTTCAATTGCGTTCCTACATCTTTTTTGTTATAGTTATGTACTTATTAGAAGTTTGATTTCTTGTTCTACCATTATATTTGTTTGTATGAACTGTAGTGAACCAAAGAGGTTTTTGTTGATTTTTTGTTTTTTTAATTAGTCACAATGCTTTGTATTGCTGCTGCATGGGGCGTTATTTAATTCTTTCATGAAGTTTCTATATATTCGATTATTGGTTGTTTGTGCAGCTTTAATTTAAGACGACTTTGAAAATAGTTATTTGTGTAACTAATGCAGAAAGTGCATATTTGTTGCAACAAATACGCTTTTGCACATGTTACACACAACATTTTTTCTACGTTCATGCAAACAGTGACTACTTTTGCAGCAATTACTGTGCTCAAAAGTTTCACTTTTTGCATTAGTGCAAAAGCAATTTATTGGTGCAAAAAGTAAATTATTTCTTGCACTATTGTAAAAAGTAGTTTTTAATTTTTATTTTATTTTTTTTTATTTTTTCGATCGTAAAAAAATGTTGTGTGCAACAAATTGCAAAAAGTATATTTCTTGTACGATGCATGAAGTACTAGTTGCACAAATAACTATTCTACGATCAAAAAATAAAAAATAAAATACTACTTTACAGTAGTGCAACTTTTTGCACAATTGTAGAAAATAGTTATTTATGATACAAGTGTGTTTAGTAAAGCTTTTTATGCACGATAAACGCATTTGGTTTCACTTTTGTGAACAACAAAATCTTTTAATAATAAAATTCCCATTTAAATTACATTGCACTTTTACACACGATTTGATTTTTACATTACGATTTAAAAGTAGCATTTACACACAATTATTTATTAATTAACTAGCAAATCCGGCAAACTTCGTTTCGCCACCAGATAGCTTCGTTTTATGTACATTTCGTTTGGTGATTAAAAGATAAAGAAAAAAATTTTTTGTTTTATATTTGAAAAGGAAAAATTTTATTTCATTTCACAACAGTAATGAATTCATTTCGATTACAAAAATGAAGTGTTATTTAGTTAAACTTCTCTAAGTAAATGAAAGTGAATCCAAAGTAAATACTGAATCGAAGCGTTATACGTGTCCGCAAATTATCCGTTTCATTGAAGTGCACTTTGGTAAACCACATTTTTGTTTTTGGTCTGACGTTAACACAAACAAAGCGGATGGTTTCCCAACTCGTGAACACGCAACGTATAACTGCCCATGTAAAAAACAATGATTTTCTAAATTTATCCCGCAAACACTAAGCGATTGGCCTTGCGACTTGTTAATTGTTATTGCGACGCACCGGCGCCATCTACTTAAAATATTGGTTTGTATTACATGCTAAGTATCAGAGATGGTGTTGTATGTAAAAAAAGATTTTCCCGCTTTTCTGTTGACATTTTTTCTGAATTTTCTTTGCTATAAACCTCACGGAGCCCGAGACCTTTCCAACGAATGCAAAACCGTGGAAATCGGTTTGTGCGTTCTGGAGTTATAGCGTCAGGAAGGAAAACCCCACTTATTTTTATATAGTAAAAAAAAAATAAATGTACTTATTATAGATTAAACGTAGATAAAGGTATTTAATGCTGGGTTGTTGCATTAACTCTAGTTTGTATTTCCGTACGTCATTTTCTTGCTCATGTACACTGTGTCCTTTTTCGTCCATGTTTATATTCGACATTTGTTTAAGTGTTTGCTTTTTGTACGGGAATAATAACCTAACTTTTGCGTGTAGTGACCAGAACTACAGTACCTACTTCTTTTGACTTTACAATCTTGCCATTTAATCTGTGACGTTTGTTTTATTATAAAGTAGTCTATTATAATAGACATTTGTTGTTGGAAGAATCTATTTACAATTTTCATTTCATGTTGTTTGCAGAATTCTGTCAACATTTCCGTGAGTTCTTAATGGTTGGTCTACCAAATTGCTCTACTACGTTGTCTTTTGTTTTAGAACCCACCCTGGCATTCATATCTTATACTAAAATTATTTTATGATTTTTAGGTATAATTTCTATCGTATCTGTCAATTGTTCATAAAAAGTCAGATTTAATTTGATGGGTGTATTTATCCGTGATGTATCCTTATATCGACATTGTTAATTTCATGGTCTATCCAACGTAAATTTGTAATCTTTAATGTAGTTTTCCTTCTTGTATCTGTGTCTGCCTTAGATTGGTCTAAATGTAATAAAATCTCCTGTTTTTTATTTATTAAGTTCTGAACATTCCAATTTATTAATTCCATAGTCCGTTTTCTTGCCAGTTTCCGTCGTATATTATTTCCGTTTAAATTCAGAGACTTTTAATGGTATTTTTAGCATTTGAAATATTTTTTAGTCGATGGGTGCTAACTAACTCAAACCCTCTATCTAGGAAAACCAGGCTTTTCTGTCAGGATAAGCTTTCTTAACCGAAAAGTTTTGGCTTTTAGGTGCCAGAAAATTGCCCTTTGTCCTTCCTCGTTAGCTACAGTCTTTTACTACTACATACAAATACAATTGCGATGTGATGCGGAGTCGATGACTGCCCGTATTACATGTTCAGTTTTATCATTAAACACCTTAAGCATGAAAGTTTGTAGGAAGCCTCTGGACCCGAAGACATGTTGGTCATGTTGTGTTCCTCGACTTCTGTTTGGCAATTGTCCGTACTCGCTTTACTTCTAGAACACGTTGAACTAGAAGTTACACTTTGACACAGTAATAGAATATGCTTACGTCCACACCAAGCACATTTTCCTTTATACTAGCACTTTTTCGTGCTGTGCCCGGTTTATATATATATATATATATATATATATATATATATATATATATATATATATATATATATATATATATAATATATATATAACGTGTCCAAGATAAGGATGCCCACTGTGGGGATCTCGGAAACAGTAAGAGATGGAAGGTCAGTTAAATAGAATAAAAGTTGCCGGATTCAATAAACCTTATTTACCGTTAGGTGTTAAGGTATTACATACATTTACAATTACTTCAACTTAAATTAAAATTAAATATAATTTCTTTAACACATTCATTCAACTTAAAAAATTTAACTTTCTATATAATTGTTTTTTTGACTCATCCCGTGTTGTATACTATCTTGACCCAATCTTTTTGTTCTTTGTCACTTTTTTTCCTTCGTTCTATGTCATTCTTTGTTCTTTCAGGTACTCTTCCATTTCCTTATCCCATAATTTTTTTGGTCTACCTCTACTTCTCTTCTGTATAGTTCTTGTCTCCCATATTTTTCTTGTAGTTTTATTCTCGTTCATTCTTACTATATGTCCAAACCATCTTAGTTGTTGCCTTTTATGCAATTCCTTACTGATTCCACTCCTAGTTCCTCTCTTATTGTGTTGTTTCTAATTTTGTCTATTTTTTGTGATCCCCATAACTCCGCGCAAATACTTCATTTTTACGGCTTGCAGTTTATTTTCTAATTGTTTTGTTAAAACCCAACTTGCGCTGCCATATAGTAATATTGGTCTATAAATGGTTTTAAATACTACCATTTTAGTTCTCCTTGTAATTTCTTTTTCTTTATAAGTGGGTTTCGTAGTACATGGTATATTTTAGTTGTTTTCTATTCTTTCGTTTATCTCTGCGTTATTATTCCCAGTTCTTTGTATTTTAACTCCCAGATAATTAAATTCTTACTTGTTCGATGTTCTTCTGGTCTATCTTTATTGTTATATCCATGTCTTCTTTTTCTATAACCATAACTTTGGTTTTCTACATTTATTTTCAAATTCTTGCTGCGTAATGCATTATTCCATACTTCCATATTGTGTTGCAGGTCTTTTTGGCTTTTGGCATAAATTACGATGTCATCTGCAAATACACTTTCTGTTATTGACACTACTTCCATGTTTCTATATCCTATTTGAACTTTCTTTACTTTTGGTTTTACGTCTTTCAATATGTCATCCATCACAATGTTGAATAAGGCTGGACTTAAAACACCTCCTTGTCTTAATCCTTCTGTCGTTATAAATTCTTCCGATTGTAAATTTCCTGTCCTCACTATATTTCTTGTGTTTTTGTAAATACTTTTGATACAGTTTATCAATTTTGTTTTTATTCCCCGCCGTTGAAGACTGTTCCATATTGTTACCCTTGGGACGCTGTCAAATGCTTTTCTAAATCGACAAAGGCTACACATATTTTTTCCGTTGTAAATTTTCTAGCAACTGTTTTATTACAAATATATGGTCTTGTACACCTCTCCCTTTCCTGAACCCGCACTGTGAATCTTCCATTTGATTTTCTGTTTCCGTGGTTAACTTTTTACTAGAACATTTTCATACAGCTTTAGTACAATGGATAATATCGTAATTCCTCTATAATTGCCACACTCCTTCTGTCTCTTTTTATGTATTGGGACTATTATTCCCATTTCCCAATCTTTAGGAATTCTTTCCTCTTGCCAAACTTTGTTAAACAGTTTTGTAATAACTTCTAGTCCTGTTCTACCCAAATTTAAGATCATTTCTGCTGTTACATCATCATACCCAGCTCCTTTACCCCTTTTTAGCTTTTAACGGCCTCTCTTACTTCTACTAATTCTATTCTTTCTCGGTCTTCCCGTTCTTCTTGTTGATATCCTGTTCTATTTGTATTATTTGCTTCTTCCTTTTCCATATCTTGTGTTTGTTCTATTTTAACATGTCCTCAAAGTATTCTTTCCATCTTTTATGATTTCCTTTTCCTCTACCAATATTCTTCCATCTTGTGTTTTGATATTTTTAATTTGGTGTGATTCTCCTTTCCGAAGGTCTTTAAGTATTTTATAGAACAGTTTTGATTTCCCAAGCTATCTTTTTCCATTTTCCTGCCAAAATCTTCCCACGTTTTTTTGTTTTGCTTGCTTCACCATTTCCTTTACTTTAGTTCTTTGTTCTTTATATTTGCCGTATTGCTATTAATATTTCTTGGATACCCTTCTATGTGTCTTTCATTGTTAGAATATTTATGTTTTCGTCGAGTTTGTTTATCTTCATTTCTGTTAATTTGTTGTATTTACTTGCTGTTTCTTCTTCCCTTAGCTTATATGTTTTAATTTTGTCGTTGCCATTGTTTTTATGTGATACTCTATTGTTTATTATGTTATATTTTTCTTGTTGTACCTTAATTGTTGTCGTCACCAAGTAATGGTCGGAATAAATTTCTGCCCCTCTTTTCACTCTTGTGTCTATTATGTCGTTTCTAAAAGTCTTATTTATTATTACGTAATCTATTATTGATTTTTCATTTCTGCTGATTACCTCTCTAGTATATTTGTGAATGTCTTTATGTGCAAAAAATGTGTTCGTTATTATCATGTTGTTTATTATGCAAAATTCTATTAGTCTTTTACCGTTGTTATTTCTGTGGTTTTCGCCATGTACTCTATTGCTTCCCCGAATCTTCGTCCTTTTGCCTACTCTTCCGTTCAAATCGCCTATTATTAATACTCTTCCGTTACTTTCTTCTAATGTATTAGATAGTTCCTCCCAAAATTCATCTTTTTTCTTTGCAGTTTCGTCCTCGTCGGGTCCACTATTATATTTGTTTTGCACGCTTATCTATATCCATTTCTATCTTTAGTATTCTCGACGAGACTCCAGTCCAATGGCTAATGTGTTTAGCTTTTTCTTTTTAACTATACAGCCCACTCCTTCTTTAGCTCTATCTTTTCATCTGTACCACTATATATTAGAATATGACCTCCTTCCATTTCTTTTTCCCAATTTTTTCTTTTTAGTTTCTGTTATACCGAGTAAGTCCAGTCCTGTTTTCTAAATTCCTCTTCTAATTCCTTTTCTTTATTTGTTAGACTTCTTATATTCCATGTCCCAATTGTCCATCTGTCTTCTCATCCTTTTTTAATTTTCTATTTATTTGTTCTATATTAAATTTGTTTTTGTTCTCTATTTTTCAGTTTCCTGTCCTTCTTTGCCATGTTCATCATCTTGTGCTCCTCGTCCATACTAACTAACATTAGTTTTTGCATTTTTATCCGTTATTTCCTCTAACCCCTCCAATTCTTTGTTCCATTTCCATACTATGCCATCAATAGTTAACTTTTGATACCCTATCTTAACATTTTTCCTCGATTTCTTTCTTCTTTTGCTCTCATCCTGATCAGTATCTCAATATCTCTTTCCTTTTTGTTTGATTGTTATTTATGTATATCTTATGTCCTCTAATTTGATTTAATTTTGCTTTATTTTCATTACATCAATTTTATCTTCGAAGCTTTCCATTTCTACTATGCATAAGTTGTTACTTATTTTATATGCCGATTTTATTTTCGCGTTGGTTTCTAAATCCTCATTAATTAATTTAGTTATTTCTCTTTTATTTTCATGTTATTGCTTGTTGTATCCATTGTCAGACCTTGTATTACGATGTTGTTCTTCCTTTTTCTTTGTCCATTTGTTCCAGTCTCTCGTTTGCCTTTTTTCTAACTCTTTCTTTAGTTCAACGTAATCTCGTTTTAAACTCATATTCTCGTTCTTTATTTTTCATGTTCTTTCTTCATTTCACTTAGTTCCTTATTATACTTTGCTTGGTCCAATTTTATCTGGTTCACGTCCATTGTTAATTGTTGCAACATATATATTACCTTGTCTAATTTATCTTCACTCTTTTGTTTTGTTGAAGTTCTTTGCGTTTTCTTGCTTTTAACTGCCGTTCTTGTTTCTTCGTCGCTGTCTCTCATTTCTGTTGTTCTCTTTCTTTTTCAGTTTCTGTTGATTCGCTGTCTGAGTGAAACATTGTTATTGTACTTATTACTTATTACTTTAATTGTTGATTGTTGCAATTTAAAATTGTAAACGTTTGTTTATTTAATATTCCTTAATTTCCTCAAAGTATATCTATTATTAAATTGCGTAAAACTTTTCTGTGTGACGGAGCCTACGTGTTCGGTTTACGTGTCGACACTATGCTGAGCCCAGTTTTTGCACAATAAAAACAGACCTTCTTGTTTAATACCAAATTAAGCAAATCACGTACATACAATTCAATTAACAATTTATTTTTACCGAATCTTGATTTTAAACTTACTATTACCTTGTCATAATTTTCAGAGTTCGGGGGATAATTATTCACAAAATCACTTGTTTTTGAATCTGTCACCATCGCTTGGACTAAATACTGGAACTTGTCCTACTTGGTGATTTGTTGATCTTTGTGAATATTTTTGTAGAGACTCCAAAATTGTAGCCACTCACGTAATTCTCTGCTGAATTTTTTCAATTCGATTTTGGTAACTTGAATCGCTTAGTCTTGATGGGATTGATAATCCCCTTGCGTCTGTTTCTTTGCGGTTGCACGTCGAACATTCGGTTGCGGAGCTGTTGGGACTACGTTTGGTATTTACGTCTTGATGCGAAAATACTTTAGCCGATACTCATCACATGCTAAGAGCATCTTCCTCAAGATCCTGCTCCGTCTTCTCGTCCTTGTCAACCAAGAGCCGTTGAATCTTCATATTCAACTCTTCAATTTCACTAGCTTTTTCCTTGAGTAACGCAAACTGTGCTTGAATTTCTCCCGGTGAACATTTTCTAAGTTTCTTGAAATTATCCATGTTTTAGTTACAGTTATTTACGCCGATGTCCTGTCACGGTCGCCAGATGTTTAAATCAGTATTAGTTGCGTAAATAAATAGTCTGATAATTTAATAAAATGGATTCCAATAGAAATTAAACATTCAATCAAAACAAACGTCAAATATTCACAAACGTCCTAGCAACTGAAGCACTCTGAACTTTCACACAACTCTTCGTTCCAATCGTTCTCACATTTAAATTCAAAATTACTCATTCGTTCCAACAGAGTAAAAATACCTAGTTGATTTTTTACAGTAGAGAAAAGTGACCTTCTGGCCAAGTGTTCCCTACCAAGTAAAACATTTTTTTGTATAGAAAAACAATATTGTACAAAAAGTTATTTAATTGAACAACGTATATGAATTGGATATAATAAGACAATAATTTATTACAAACCAAATTAGAGAATGACAAACAATTATCCATACTAAATACAAAAAAAAAAAAGCTATTTCAGTTAATTTATACCCTTAATCTTGTCGTTTAAAGTAATTAAATTCTGTACATGACTTGCAAACGTGTGCTTTTATTGTAGTTAATTTACAAATTTATTTTTAAATCGTTATTACTCGAGCAATTCAGGTTTTGATTAAGTATCTAGTATTTTGTAGCTGTAACATGATTAATTGTTACTGTAAAGGTTAATCCATCAATTTCAAACTTGCGGATTTTTAGTTAAACTACAGTGCAATCGATATGTGATTACCATCGTGTCTGATTTTTGACGTTTATCCATAAAACTATTTATAAAATATAAATCAGTATTATTTTTGTCAGCAACGACTTTAACTATTATTGTTAAAAATAAAGTGGATTTTCATAATTTGTTCAGAAATTTTATTCTTTAAAATTCCATTATTTTAGAAAACTTTCGACTTACAATATTCTGAATGCTGAAATTACGTTTTATTGTAATATCAATTTGACCAATTAA